>JACYXH010000278.1:724977-782477 GCA_026745465.1 Lota lota | reverse complement strand
TAAGCACACACACACACACTTACCACATTTTCCACAACCACACACTTATCATTCAGCCTTTATTCCCCACCACCACCACCACCACCACCACCACCACCACCCCCTCTGGTCTCACCTGCTCCTGGCCCAGGATGATGACTCCTCCAGGCTTAATTGGGTGCCAGGGGGCCAGGTTGTCCCCCGTGCCCAGCCGCTCTCCATCCTGGTAGGCTTCCCAGAAGCCGTCTCTGGTCGTCCAGGTGATGCAGATGTGATGCCAGCGGCCATCGCTCACAGACAGAGGCAGCTGGGCCACCTACACACCGGACAATAGAGAGGTGGGTTACAAAAGAGAGAGTAGGATAAGGTGTGTGTATGTGATGTTGGTATTTAGGCATTTAGCAGACACTTTTACCGCACGTGACTTATACACACCTGTTGTGCGCAATATGCACCTTGGTACATGTATGTGTGTGTGTGTGTGTGTGTGTGTGTGTGTGTGTGTGTGTGTGTGTGAATGCCGCAGGGGATGATGGAAATGGTCAAGAGTGGCTGTAATAAATGAATTATGCGACGCCTGACAAAACTGGGATGGCAATCAGACAGATGTGTGTTCTTCAAAGAGAAATGGCGCGTTCTGCACAGAACTCCCCCTCCGACGAGACGCATGGGACGCACACTATTTGGAATAATACCGCGGTGGTGATCGTCATCACCCTCCACGCGTAATGGACGGCCTTCAAAGCAGTATGTGGCAAACCGCTTCTTAAAGCAGCCCGTGGTGGTAGAGCTCTGCTTTGTCCGCAGATCAAAAGACAGATTGCTGGATCCCTCATCATCACGCAGTGTTTGCGATGACGGCATCGTGCACAGGGGGTAAGGCGCAAAAAAAAGGGATGTGTGACTAACGCGTGGTTCATGAGCGATTCGTTTGAGCATAGAAATTACTTGCATCGTGTTTTATTTGATAATCAAAATAGTCCTAGTAATATTTGCACTTATTTCAAATCAAATCTATTGGGTGCAACAGCATCTGTAGAAGTGGATTCACATTCACAAGGAACATTTAAGGATCACATAAAATCGGAGAATCTCAGAAACAACCAGGGTTCATGTGTTATGGACAAGCATTGGATTTCGTAGAGAATGACTCGAGTTACAATATTTATGGTCAAACTCGAAAAAAATAACACTAAACTATTGTATCAGATATTGCAAAGCTGTAGATCATTTCAAGCTACAGGTTAGACAATTGCTTGCGTTGTTGTTGTTGTTGTTGTTGCTTAGTATTCATGGATGACAAGAAGACGTGGATACACAACTGATCCCTGCCTCAACGTGGTTCGTTCCAAGCCTAACAAACCCCGTCTGGTGCTAAACCTCATTCACCATATGAATTTTGAATAGACTGCTAATCCTCATGGATTTACTTGTCACGCTGAAAACGAAATACAAAAAATGTGGAACACGTCGGCCCAAATGTGCAATTTCTAAAAGCTCTGCGGGTCAGATTGTCGGGTGCCAGGGAACACAGTGTTAAACTGAGTCCTTCTTCAACAAGTTGCAAACCTTTACAAATGAAAACCCATCGATCATTGGTTTAGCTCAGAAGACATAAAGGTCTTGCCAATAAACTTCACCGGGAATCTACAGTGAATGGTGGTGAGGGTGGGGAAGGGGGGGGGGGGGGGGGGGGGGGGGGGGGTGGGGGGTGGGGGGGGGGGGGGGGGAAGCGGCATAGAGCCAACCCAAAACTGAAAGGGGTGGAGTTATGCATTGTTTCCTCTTTTGTTACGAGATATTCTACTGAAGAACATTTTCTACAGTGGCAAGTCTACACGATGTTGATATGAAACCTTTACAGACACCCTTTTACAGTTAACTAGCGCTGGCCAAGTTTGTGTTCGCCATTTACACGCTTACAGATCCCTGCCTCCAGCGACGTGATTGGTCAAAACACAGATGAAGCAAAGAAAAGTGAAACGCTCCGTTCACCCAATTTGAGCTCCTCTTTAATCTTCAATCTGATTTGTAGGATTAGGGCTTGATTTACTTCTGACAGAAAGGTTTAGGTTTCGAACACAAATGTCCGCAGACAACCTATGGTAGGACATCCTTGAAAAAGATGACCCACCCCTACCTGCTCCTTAATGACCTACATCTTCAACAGCCTTGGTATTTGTAAGATGGTAAGCAGTTATGCAATCTTCAAAATTACTGTTTCAGATCAAAAACAAACACTATGAGATAAAAAAAAAATACATTTTAGGCTGAGAGTTCTAGGATGAGGGGGGCGTGTTATTCCCATGGTTACGACCCACGGCAACTTGTAATACTTTTTTAAGACATTGTTGTGTATGAGCGTTATAATGAGCTTTATGAAATGTGCCACACACCGAGACGTTATACTATAAGTGTCCGAGAAACATAACCCTCTCTCGGACGCTGCCATCAACATTACTATTGCCCAGACTAAGCTTGACACATCCACACACACCTCACCGCAAGTGTCCCTACATTGTGCTGTCGAAGAGTATACCAGAGGCACTTTGGCGTCATAAAAAGAGCGTTACCTATGTTTGGAGCAGAGTGGAACGTTCCAAAACTGGTTGGCGGAGACATAGGATTTCACTCTATTTCAGTAACAGTGATACAATGTCATATTATTATGTTGAAGATCATATAGGACCGATTTCCATGTTTAAAACAATCCACAAACAAAATTTACCCTTTACCATTGGTATTAGAGTATTAGAATCAGGACAGATACAGTGTTGCAAATCATTTTATCACCATGGACACATTACCGTTGGACAATGTCAGACTACACTGGTCTATACTGCAGTACTCTCTATGGTCTTTGCAATCTTTTATTACTTTGCATGGTGATTATTATAAGCATTGTTATTCATGGTACATACAGCAGACAGCATGATAGATGTTTCCAGGGGAACGTGGTAATAGCATGAATAAATGCAACGCATGGATGTGCTACATACAGTACACACAGTTATCATATTGAGCACGTATGGTTCATTGATTGCTATCATCCTCCACACGCACAGATTCACACACAGACACACACACATGTTCATACACATACACACAGACACATACTTTGAATATAGTTCTCTGATCTCTAATACACCCTCTATCAGTCTCTCTGTCAGTCTCTCTCTAAGTATAGTTACATGCCCGGCTTACGCAAACAATCACAATAGAAACAATTGCATTGAATACAAAACACCATTAAATATTAATTTATGTGTTTAATTGATTTATTCCATGGGCTTTTGATTTTAAAAATTGGTTGTTTAAGTAACAAACAGAAATAAAGTCGGGATGTAGCTGTTAAATTCGACGCAGACAGTAAGATGTTTCCTCGAGTGTGTTTGATTTGTTGGTTGAATGCGTGTGTAATTCAGAGCGACGGCATCTAATGATCATAAGAGATCCACAATTAAACATTAAAATGGCTCGACAAATGCTGTCTTAAATGTTTTAGCGCTCTTCATTTCCATGCAATAATCATAAAATGCCTTGCGAACACTGATAAGTATTGTCAGAGGAGTCGGGTCAGCCAAATAAGCGACCCATATGAAATTAAATCAGGACTAATGAGAGAGAATAGCAAGGAAAGCCTCTGGAGGGAGAGGTACTTGAGAAGTAACCTACTGGTACTACCACTATTACTACTACTACTGCTATTAATACCACTACTAATAATACTACTACAAAGCCCTAATACTACTACCACTACAATACTTATTAATAATAATATCTGATCATAGCTCAATAAAAAAAAATCACAAGTCACAAAAATTATGATTATATCGTAGGGTTTGTGTTAAAACCCCATGCTGTGTATTCCCTGTGAGAGAAGCATCCCAACCCCAAAACATTTCCCAACACGACTCAGTTGATCCTTGCCTTATTTACTACTATCCATAAACTATGGAAAGGTTTTGTTTATCAAGCCATATGCTTGCTCCCACACTCCTACACATCTACGTCATCTTGCCAGGCTCAATTAAGAAAAAAACACTACACAACTACAAGAACAAGAACATAACAACAACACACACCAAATGGCTGCTCTGAGATTAGTCCAATGACACCCTACAAGGCCCCCTTCGAAGATTCTCAAGAAAACAGGAAGTGGGCGGGGCTGGGGGAGGTCACCCAACGATCATCATGAACCCTTGATAAACCTTTCAGGGTCATTTCGTTGCTGGTGTTACACAAATCTATGGGAAATAATGCAACTTTTTGCGATATGTCACGCCCACTCACATTCCCCTTTTAGCCGATTGGCATGAAAAGTGTATCACTTCTTACTTGGCCCATAACCAACCTACACACAGACAGGGCAAAATCCAATAACCTCCCTGGCGGAGGTCGCAATAACAGGCACCTACCTTGTCGTTCACCAGCAGCTCGATGGGGTTGTTCCCCCACTCAATGAGCACAATCTCATTGGCCTGGCCCGGCACGCCGTAGGAGAAGGGGGTGCCGATGCCGGGACTGGCACTGGACTTGAGCCACATGCACACGGTGAAGGCGTACATCTCCGGCAGGCTCTTCTTGATGCGGCCGAACAGGTAGTTAGTGCGCAGGGACAGGGACACCTTGAAGTCCTCCGGCGACTTGAAGGCGTTGTTGGCTGTGGAGAGAGGGGACACAGGTGTGTTGGTCGTTACGAATACAAAATGTACTAATAAATAATAAATACGTCAATAAACGACATCACAATTTAGATCATCGTACTGCTGTCCCGTACTGTATGTAGGTTTATGTGTGCTCTCATCGAAGACAAAAATCCTTGTCGCTGTTGATGACAGATACAATTAACTTCTTCTCTGTTTCATATTCATCTCTGTAATCTAATTCTAATCTATTGTTTGAATAGGGATGAGGTAGATGCGACGTCCATTCTCAGGCCACTGTACAGTTTGAAAGGCTCCAGCTGCTGAGGTGAAAGACCATAATGAGAGATAGCTCTGATGATCAGAGGGAATGACAAATTGCGGATTGCGTAGGGGGCCTGGGCTATACAATTCACATCAAGGATGACAGTAAAATGATTCATCGGTATTGATTTCAGTATTGCTAAATGATTGGTTCAAACTTAAGGGTCAAGAAATTGCTTGGCCTTAATCCTCACAAAATACCCAGCCGGCGGAAATAGAAGCTACTGGATGGCGGTGATGGAGATGGAAGAATCAATGTTGGATCGCAGGGGAAGAGTTAGTGAGGGAGGGGAAAGTTGTACAAAAAGAAAAAAATCGGAAAAGAAGTGGAGCAATGTCAGGCATACAAACACACACACACACACACACACACACAATCACATGTACACACAAACACAAATACACACACACACACACACACTCAGCCACGTGTCCACACAAACACAAATGCAAACACACACACACAGACACACATACACGCACACACATACCCTCAAGCATATATATCAAAAGAAGAAAAAAGTATCGCTGACTCCATAGTAACCTTAATAGTAACCATTACAACAACAGCTACTGTGGTCCTGCATGTGTAATGGTTTCTTAGCAGCAGCAGCAGTAGCAGGGCTGTGCTAAGAATAAGATAGTGGTTCTCATTATGGTTGAACTGAATTAGCTTAGCACTAGTACAGCAGTGGAAAGGGCTGTGCACGTCGTCACCAACAGCACCCATTAGCCATTAGCAGCTGCTGCTGCAACGGACGCTTGCAATTTTTCAGTTTTTGTTATTTTTCTCACATTGATCCAAAGCAACACACAAGCTCTTGAACGGAGAAATGTGTGCAGCCTTGCATAATAGACTGTTTAACAAAGGGCAATATTATCAAGTCCTCATTTGTTAGTATATTTTGTGTCTTGTCTCAAGCTTTGTGATATCAACGATTCAAACATGGAGACAACAGAGCCTGAGGCAGGTGGAAGCAGTGTCCAGTGACTGTGAGGACTCCCAATACACCTTCCTGTGGGGAAGGCGATTTATTTCAAGTGTTAATTTGGATGTCTAACATCAAAGAGATACCCTGAAGTATCAACGTGCCCTCGGATTTTCCTTAAACTAATTAACTACAAATGCTGCTACCAGATTTGATTTTATTAAGACTGAGGTGCAGCTCCAAAAAGAAGCCCAGGGAGAGAAAGGAAAAAATATAAATATTGAAAAATCAACAATGTAGGATTTTACACTTGTATAAAAAACACAGCTTGTTAGTGTCTTAACAGGCCCCTATTTTACCACCAGATGTGATGTTGATTTCCCATAACAAACCATTAAAAAATTGGGAGTTTCAATCTAGATGCATGATGGATAGATAAGCCTGCCAGTTGGTACAGTCCAATGCGGGTGGTAGGTTGACATATATCTGGGTGGACACTCCTATACCTATGATGAACTATCAGCCTGTAGATAATTGCTCCAATGAAACTTGACAAGTAAGCGTAAGTACTGGATCCTGATCAACCACTGAAACACATTGCACATTACTTATGTCGGCTGTACATTTATATTGGTATTGCGTTTTCTATGTTTAAATGGATATCGTAATTGGATGATTGTGTTTTTCATGTCTCTAATGTGTTCCAAGTCGATTTTCCAGCTGTTGAGAGACAATGTTTTCAGAATGTGAATGTGTACTTTAATTGTAATTGCAATAGTAAATGTAATTGTAATTTAGATTTCTACTAAAATTAGAGAAACCAATTTGAATCTGGTTCTGAATCAAATACTGAATCTGAATCTGAATCTGAATCTGCATTTTAAGCTGAATTTACATTTTAAATTTGAATCAGAAGCAGAATCTGGTTCTGAAACGGACTCCTTACTTCTCTCCAGCTCGGTGATGCGGTCCAGCAGGGAGCTGAGCGTGCTCTCTGTGCGCTGGCGGTGGTCAGCCGTCTCGTTCAGGAGCTGGCTCTTCTCCTCCTCCAGCTCAGCCACCTTCCTCAGCAGCTGGCCCTCCAACAACTCCAGCCGCTGGCGGAGCAGCTCTCGCAGCTCTGTGGGCAAGGGGGCCAGGGGGGGCAGGGCCGCCACCGGACCCCCGTCACCTCCACCTCCGCTGCCGCCGGATGATGACAGGTTGGTGCCAGGGAGACGCAGCTGCTGCTGTTGCTGCTGCTGGGACAGGTGGAGGTGGAAGGTGGAGAGGAGGAAGGGGGAGAAAGGATGTTAGCGACTGGAGATCGACCAATAGAATAACAGAACCACAGACAGGTGGACAGATACAACGACAGACAGACAGATAAACAGGTTGATCAATTAGGCCGGGAGAGGGTGCTGTGTGTTATCAACTATATCCTGTCAGCTCTGGTCCCTCCTACTAACAAAACATGGTTTCCAATCCCTTGCTTATGTGAGCTTTGTACGTGACTCAACAGTCTCCGGAGCGAGAAGAAAAAGAAGATGACAAGAACAATAACAACAACGACAAGGAGAATATATATATATATATATATAACCCTTTATTTTTTTTATTTTTTTTTATTTTTTCTCAAACATTTGACAAAGCAATAGTCGAAACATCTAACATTCAAACCAGGCGTAAGGGAGGTTGTAGACCAACAAAATAACAGAACCACAGACAGGCAGATCAGGTAGAATAGTAGGAAGACGGGCAGTCATACAAAACCAACTGGAAGGCAGATGGATAAATCAAGCAGGCAGAAGAAGAGAAAAAATGACAAATGGGAGAATGATTCACAGATAGAGAGTCAGACCAACCTACTGACAGACAAACAGACAGACAGACAGAGAGGAAATATAAGCGTAGAATTGAATAGTATGAGAGTTTGTGTGAGAGACAGAAAATGATAGCTGTGATGGAATGAAGAAACACTGACAATAGCAGCCATGTGATCCTCTCAGGCTGCGTTCCATTCAGTCCCCGTGGAGACGTAGACCTACATACCCCTCCTCCTAAATGGAATGGCATCCTTCCTAAAACCACTCAGGTTGTATAATAACGCCATATCAACACTACGCACAGAAGCTTCAATTTAATGTATACATGTGGTCCTGAAGCAGATGCTTTTGTCCAAACGTACACATATCCAGACTTACAAGTTAGGCTGAGCAATCATGGAAGAAAGTCTAACTGGGATCCCTTTTGGAAAAAGTGAAGGTGCTGTACACGACCTTGTTAAAACAACAACAACTGGATAGAGTGCAGAGTAAATCAGAGCGAATTAGATTGCTCGTTAAAAGAACCCTGCATGGCAGGGTTGATTGGTCCCCTGGCTTGATGGGATATTACTCTTTCATATAGGATTTATATTTATCTGGATTGCTACGCTATCCGCAATGAGTGAGCACAGGACGACGTCGTTGACGCCAACGCTCTACTCAGGTCTACCACTCATCATCACTTTCCAAAAGTCAATTCATGTATTTCATATGTCGAAACTCCACCTTGCGCCGCCTCAAACACTGTGACACTCGACGATGATTTATCTCGCCTGACACAATGGAACCTTGCTGAATAATCCAGATGGCACTGATTAAAACGCCATCTGTCACTCTCTCTCTTTCTCTTTCTCTTTCTCTTTCTCTTTCTCTTTCTTTTTCTCTTTCTCTTTCTCTTTCTCTCTTTTTCTTTTTCTCTTTCTCTTTCTCTTTCTTTCTCTCTCTCTCTCTCTCTCTCTCTCTCTCTCTCTCTCTCTCTCTCTCTCTCTCTCTCTCTCTCTCTCTCTCTCTCTCTCTCTCTCTGTCTTTCTCTCTCTGTAGGCCCGGCGAAGCCAAACTCCTCAAGGTCTTCACTCTGAAATCCATTTGACTGCTGCCAATTGGATGTTTACCGATGGATAGACACTTGGATCTGGAGAGAGAGAGAGAGACAGAGAGAGAGAGTGTGTAGCTGGCTGGGTTCGTAGTACGCCACAGTATCAACCTTCCAACAATCGTTATATGGTAAGCAGATGAAGATCAATGGGGATGACATCAATAAAGCACGGGTAAATATGGCTTCCATATTCCAGTGGACAGCTGCAATACATCCTTGATTTGATCAAGAGGGGGGGCAAGGTATTAAAGCATTCAATCACGCCTAATTGTTGGTGAAGCAAGGGGAAGGGAGAAAGTGAGACGAAGAGAAGCATGTGTGTGGAACAGAGAGAAGAAGAGAGAGATAATGAGGGGGAGAGGGATTGTTGTGGAATTTAAGGTCTACTACGCGTTATTAGTGCGATGAACTCGACCACTCTGGAAATCACCGCTGTGAACCCTAATCTATTAATACAAGTAAAAAGATATTGATTCTTCAGATAAGGAGAACAAGAGCATCTGCAAGTGCTATATATATATATATATATATATATATATATATATATATATATATATATATAGTGTATGTGTTTGTATGTATGTGTAAGTGTGTATCTCTGTGTGTGTGTGTGTGTGTGTGTGTGTGTGTGTGTGTGTGTGTGAGAGAGAGAGAGAGAGAGAGAGAGAGAGAGAGAGAGAGAGAGAGCGAGAGAGAGAGAGAGAGAGAGAGAGAGAGAGAGAGAGAGAGAGAGTATGTGCCAATCTTCACATCTCTGGAGCTCAGTCACATGACACATAATGGGCAATACTGGAGAGATAATTTAACACCTATTTGTCAGGATGTACTATGCAAAACAGCAGCTCCTCTGGTAATGACCTAAATATTTTATGAATGGGATCACTGAGGCATGTGAAAATTACTGCAACAAAAAAAAAAGAAGCACACGCAACACAAAACTAGAGCACTGCATTTGAGTGGAAATCCTTAAAAACTATATAGTAAGCGAATAATTTACATGTAAGTAAATGTATTCCGTATCTCGTGAAAAAAGCTAGCATGTTCAGAACTTTATTCTTTAAGCCAAATTTGACGCAAAACAGAAATTATTAAACCTTTGACACCATGTCTGTTGATAATTTCCAATGCGTGCGTCAAGCCTGCTAAACAGCGTGCAGCTGCACAGCGTTGAGTGAATGTTAATGTGAAGCTTACCAGGTGACCCTGCTAAATCCACGCGAGATTGTATCTGCTGCTCATCATGGATAATGTGCATGTGTGTTAGTTTAACAGGATGGGACAAATCAGTGATAAAGGGGGGCAAATACGTTCAACAAGATAGAAACGTAGCGCAGATTCAACAATGGCCTATATTTTGGGTTATAGATCAACCAACTGGCGCGCAATCTCACCTCCAAGCTCTCGAGCCGACCCTTGAGACTCTGCATGGTCTTGCCCAGCTGGTCTATGGTCTCGCTGGGGTCGCGGGGCAGGTCCCCCATCGTGTTCTTGCCGTACTCTTTACGTCTCGAGCCCTGACCCCGAGCTCTGCTCTGTGACGTGTCGTCCACGGACGACTCGCAGCGCGCGAGCTTGGAGTTGAGCTCCTTGATTGTGCCTTGCTGGCTGACGATCGTCTCCTTCTGTAGCAGGATGGTCTCGCGGAGCTGGATGATAGTGTTCCGCAACTCGTCCTCCACGGGGCTCGTGCTTTGGACGCGGTTCCCCGTGGGGCCGTACCCGCAACCTGGTTCCGCTCCCGGGGGTATTGCGTTGCAGACGAAGCGGCTACCTGTGGCACCCTCGTTGGCGCGCGCCGTGCGTCCACTTAGCAGGTATAAAATCCCAAAAATTAAATTGAGCATCCTGACAAAAATTATAATAGATAAAACAACTATAGTACAACCACGAGTCGTTGACGTTCCAAAATAAAAGACGTTCTATAAAATCCAACTCTCTGTTATTTGATGGCTTTGGACATCGTGTTCGGACTTGCGAAAACCGCACGGGAACAACAAAGTTATTAAGAATTGTAAAACCACCACAAACAATATAAAAACAAATAAAAACTCCGCAGTTGAACGCACAGTCGCAGAATGTTTCAACTAAACACACCAAAAGATGGCCATCGTCTTGCGCATTGAATATGGAAAACTGCAGGATAGAAAGAATGACAGTTATTCTTTCGATTAAACTATTTAAGTTTAAAATCTTTTTTCAAAAGTAGCAAAAATATATACAAGATAAACATTTGCTGTAGCCGTCGTCCTCGTGCTCTGCGGTCCGCTTGTCAGTGAGTGGTGCTGATGCTGGGGTTGGAGCAGATTAATATAGGGCGCGCGCACTGGCGTTTCCGTTCATCATCTGTGTGCTCAGTCAAATCTGCTTCATCACACGTCATCATTGCGTCCCAGCAGAAAGTATACGCGTTGCGCCACGAGCTCTGCTCTTCGGACGTATTATTATTATTATTACGTGATGATCGTGATGCTTGGACCTAGTTAAAAACATGCTGTCCATTTAGGCCTTTTTAACGAGCACATCTGTTGAAAAACAATGCATACGTGCCGATATATATGTATAAATAAAACATTATGTATATATATATTTAATAATATATGAATTAATTAGATTTTTGTTATTCATGATCTTATATATATTTATATATATGTGACAGAGTAAATACAATACAAAAACAGTCCTTTGAATTCATGTTATAGGTCAATACTCAGTTTGAAATAAACAAACACACACACACACACACACACACACACACACACACACACACACACAGACTTCTTCCTATTTGGCCTACTTCATGCGTGTACCGAATCATCCTTTCACTTGCTTCCCAGCATGCTGTGATTAATGGATCGTGATACACTGACCTTGGCATGATTCGGAGTCTGTGACCCTCTTCTGATGGACCCTATATGATTACTCCTAAACCTACTGCTGCTGTATGATTCCTTCAGTCGGATCATCCAGTATTTCTTTTCATAAAGTCTATCATCTGCCAATACTGACCATGTGATCCTCTCATTTGCAAAGTTCTTCTTTTTCTGTTAAAGTTGACCCAGTTGTCTCTGGGTTTGTCCTCAGGCCGTAACCAGAGAATCACTAACAACCTTGGTTTATAGTTTAGAACCACGGCCTCAGCATCATTTGACTTGAAAACAGAAGTCCCTTTTCATTTTGGCATGTTTTTGTCTGTCTGTTTTACTTTTAGACATTAAAACTTTCAAACAAAACCTTTCCATTCCTATTGTATTGGCTTCAGGTAAATACAGCTTACCATTTCACAACTAATCTCCTATTAGTCATTTTTTAGTTTGGACCAAAATTCACCCTTCTTACAATCACATCTCATCACACATTTGACAAATACCCCTAAAATATTTAGTATTTTATATTCTGAGGTTATTCGACTTAATATGCCAGAATACCTGCCCTGAATCTTTATTACATTTTAAACACACACACACACATACACACACACACACACACACACACACACACACACACACACACACACACACACACACACACACACACACACACACACACACACACACACACACACACACACACACACACACACACACACACACACACACACACACACATATTTATATACCAAGAAGCAGAATCGTTAGAGAATCGTTAACAGAGAATACAATCGTTCTGTGGGGAGGAGCACCATGCGTATGCTTATGTTTCTGAGCACACAGAATAGACAGTTTCACTAAATCTGGTATAAATATTTATAAATCTGCATTCTGGGTCGCATCTGTGACAGATCAGGGCTTAGCGGCTCTTAGGATGTGAGACATTGAAGAGTATTGCAGGGGCTTTCGTTGTGCGCCGCTTCCTTCATGCGATGTCACATCAAGGCAAGACTGGCAACAACCTGTCAGAATGCTGCAAAGGATTGTGGGACATTGATGGCAAATAAGACAATCAAATTTGGCTCAGTAAATGATTTTGAACTAAAGGGTTAAGCTCTGCACAGCTACCGTATCAAAATCGGATATTATGAATATTTTACGAGATATTTACTTCGAGAAGCTGGAGGACAAGTGAACACTTTTGAATAGATAAGTTGTTCTAAATTACACTAGCATAGTATCTGTGTGCGGCGCTTTGCCTTTAACGGTGCTACAAGTGGGAGCGGTATCATCTGCCATCTGTAGACTCAGCACACAATGGACGAAGACCCTCTAAAATGTCAGAGATCGGGCAGCAAACTCACTCGCCAGTTTGTGTCTCTTTTTTTTTTAAATTAAACAACGCTCCTTGAAAAAAAGAAGTTATGTGACCATAACAACCTTATCTGAAGGACCTACCTTATCTTATGTTGAAGGAATGGAAGGACTACCGTCCCGTTTAAAGTCAACATTTACGAAGTTATATTTCCTCTTTCATGTTTCAAGCCCTGCACGTTGGAGGAAGATATGTTCAGCTGCGGCTGATTCCTCATCTCAAGGCGAGGATCCTAATGATTTTAATTTGCTAGACGAAGGTCACTTGCCCGAAGAAGCGTGCAACTATGCCTTGTTTTTGTACAGTCCAGACTCCAGAGTAGATAAAAAAAAAAAGATTTGCCCAGAATGCTCAATATCCAACGATATTGAATACAGTTGAAAGGTAGGCTACTCGTGAATATTGCACTGGTTGCTTTTTGTGCCTTTAAGAAAGTGAGGGTGATCATGGTAACATTGGCCATTGCTCATCAATTTGCACCCTCAAAGTTGCAACCTCACCCTTGTTAACAACTGTAAGAAAAAGTAGGATAGAAAAATTGTTTGACCTTAATATCTCCCATATGGCACTTTTCCGACTTGCTATATCCCCCCCACACCTCTGGTCCTTAGCTCATCTCACACATATCAGGTCCAACCTGTTGAGGATGAGGACGAAGATGGCGTAGATGATGATGGTGATCTTCACCATGGCGTGTTGATAAGTATGACAGAGCCGGTGTAAAGGTGTTGGACACACTAATTCCATGACTGACTCAACATTCTGATGGTCACACGCTCACACACACACACACACACACACACAACAATACACACGCTCACACACACACACACACACACACTCACACACACACACACACACACACACACACACACACACACACACACACACTCACACACACTCACACACACACACACACACAGCACGCCAGGCAGCCAGCAGGCGTGTGGGTCCGGTAGCGAGTCACAGCGTGCACAAAATGCCAAGAGCCCTCTGACACATCTCTCCTCCTGTGTTCTCATCATCCCTCCTCTGTCCCTACATCCTCCCTGCTTGCTTCCTCCCCTCCTCTGCCCCCTCAATACATCCTCCCTGCTTGCCTCCATCCCTCCATCCCTCCTCTGTCCCTCAATACATCCTCCCTGCTTGCCTCCATCCCTCCCTTCACACCTTCCCACACCTCCTCTGGTGTTGCCTACCTGGTGGTGTTCAGCAACACTCTCTCACTCAAGCAATGCAAGATATCTACATGTATATACAGATATATATCTATATATCTATATATCTATATGTCTATATGTCTATATATATATAAATCTATATCTATATATCTATATATTTATATCTATATCTATATATACATTTATACTGTACATGTGGGAGTGTGTGTGGATGATGGCTGGTTGAAGCAGCCTCACATGGCCCGAGTCAGACTGATTGGAGTCTGGAGCTGGGTGAGGCTGCACACCTGTTGCACATTGAGCAATCAATGGGCACAGGTTAAACCAGCCATCACCGCACACACTCAGGGAGAGATCTCCCACATGGCAGCATGGATCACCAGCTGTCTGTGTCATCCTACTCAACCTTTACAATAAACCGGTCTTTCAACATCACCACCCTGTGTCCATTTGTTTGGAGGAGCCCGAGGTAAGTCACCTAGGTGGAGGATGGCAGCCACCTAGGTGGTGTGTAGTATTGGACTTTGCTACAATGCACTTAGACACACACACACACACACACACCCACAGAGTCGAAATTATGGGCACATAACAAACGTCCTCGTAAGTCATCTGTCATGCAGGTTAAACAAGCACACTTAAACACAAAACTACACACATACAAATGTGCAAACACACAATTGCAGATAAAACACATCTCACAGTTTTACCAGTGTTGGGTGCTAGCATTGCATTGAAAACAAAAAATAGCAAGAAACTAAAAAGCAACCTTTTAAAAGAATTGGAGACAGAGTCAGTTTCACAGTGGATATTGACACTGCTCTAAGAGAATACTAAAGTAGAGAGAGAGATGGCGTATAGAGGGCAAAGAAAGAAATGATCGCAACAGAGAAAGTCCTCCACAAACGTGGCAGCTGAACAGGTCATTGGTTGAACCAAGAGGAAACTGAAGTGCTGTCTGATGACATGACAGGGGATCGTCTTCTTGTCTTGACTGAGTATATATTTAGGGGACAGAGGAGGGAAGACTGTGAAGAAGAGAAAACACATCAGTTGTTCAGGATATTCTGTTATCATGCTAACGCCATGATTTGTCACGGCCACAGGGAACATTTTGAACTTGCCTAATGGTGGTGACTCCAATCATTCGTTTCTGGGCCTGATTTGTTCATTTTTATTTATTTATTAAAGTTCCAAGAAATAATAAAACTCACACACACATGCACATACATACCCACACACACAAACACACACACACACACACACACACACACACACACACACACACACACACACACACACACACACACACACACACACACACACACACACACACACACACACACACACACACACACGTACACACACAAACCCTAAATTAGAAAAATAACAATGACAGGACATGATAAGGCAATAAAAGGTGAGTTATGAATATTAAGATCCCAATGAAATAATATAAAAATAAAGTCAGTAAATCAAATAATAACATGGTGTTATATGATATAAGATACTGAATGTGTTTATCATCTATTTCAATATAGTATTATTCACAACTGCTCCATTTATATACATGGTGGTGCACTGCATTTCGTAATTATTTAATCTTGTGTGCCCTGCAAACAACTGCCTTTCATGTGGAAAAAAAAGCAATAATACAATATCAATAAAATAACATAATAGAATTATAAAGAAATGAAACTGATACAAAATCTATTTTTTAAAAGGCTGCTGTTGGCCTTTGATGTTGGAGGACGAAGATACAGACTCAGTTTTACGTTCACGAAGGAGCTCTTCCCTGGGTCAGTCAGTCCAAGTCTCTCACCCTTGGGACACTGTGAGCACATTGTTGATGATGAGCAGAGAAGTTGCTCGAAATCAGAAAGAAAGCAAGAACAACACGTTGCCGGGGACACTGAAACATATTTTTTGTCACACCTCCTTTGGATGTTCCCTTGCAGATGACATATTTATTGGGTTTTTGGATCATGTTGGTGATTATTAAACAGGATAATATTGGTTGTTTGTTACCAACAGTTCTGATCCAGACAGACAGAGCTTTAAATGATCGAGAATAGGATTTGGAATTATCAAGCATAAATGTATTATGATGTAATGCAAAATCCCCTATGATTATGGCTAACCCGCATGAGCAGCAAAATCATTGGACTGGACCAAGTATCACTCAGCAGCAATCACAGAAGAGGATCAATGGTTCAAGGATCACTCATAGCCTCAGACACAACAGACTCTGCACCACCATCACAACCACCTACCCTCCGGACGCAGATACAGGTCACTTCTTTTTAAAACCAAGCGCTCCATATGATATTTTGTCCCCACCTCCATACTCAACTCCTCGTAGTTCTTTTTGTTATTTTAGTCATTTAAATGGCTTCATGGACCGTGTACCACATTTTAGACAACGCTTGGACACTTCACACTGCTTTTAACATGCACTTGTTTATTGTCTTGTACTTGTACTGTTGTCTGTCTCCCATATCCTAATGCACTGTAACTTACCATGTGAACAAAGTTCCTTAGGGATAAATACAGTTCTTTGAAATGATTCAATTGAATTGAATTGAATTGATACGTGTTTCCAAATCACCCACACTGAAAATGTGGAAGTCTTGGACGCATGCTACTGTGAGATGACTGTGAACACTATGGCTCACTCTCTGGCTCTTGAACCGAGCACTGATCAGTGTGTGTTGGTGGCCATATGCAGTCCTTGATGACTTGCCTGTGCTTGAAAACAAACAGAGCGCTTCTCACAGGTTTCTGTTATGTAACGAGCACACCGCCAATGAGACTCCCGCCCAGCGCCACCCAACGCTGGTGGCCATCGTGACAGGGCTATGAGATAACTGGGTGTGTGTGAGTGCATGTGTGTATGTGTGTGTGTGTGTGTGTGTGTGAATATGTTTGTGTGTGTAATTGTGTGTGTGGAAGTGTGTGTGTGTGTGTGTGTGTGTGAGTGTCTATATGTGTGTGTAATTGTACATGTGTGGATGTGTGTGGATGTGCGAGTTCGTGCATTGTGTCCAGCTATTAGCACTTAATCAAATCCCCTAATTCTTCGACTTGCTGACAAACGTTACTTCGGGAGCTATAAAAATAGCTTCTGCAGCACGACGCTCACAACATCGAGTAAGCTGCCAACCAACACCTACTTGCAAGCATTTGAATAAAATAAAAAACAACACCAAATTACTATGGTGATGGCAATTCACTGAACAAGCAATTCTTCTTCACACCTCTTTAAATATTCCTCTCTCCTCCTGAAAGTCATGTTTGGTGATTACGAGGCAGGGAATCGTGCTATATCTGCTGTTGCTGCAACAAACGTGTTATTTCTGAATTGTTGTAAAATATATTGTTGGGAATCCAATCAGGAGACATGGAGCTTGCCAACATCGGGCCCAGCAGCTGCCACAAGGTCTTGGCAGGGTTGGTTTGGACACAACGAATTTGAAACTAAGTCATGTAAATCTTTTAAACATTATAAACGTAATGTCTAGTGTAGTGTTAACCTATTGACCTACCTAACATTACATTACATTTATGTATCTGATGCCTTTGTCTAATCGATTTACAATAAGTGCATTCAACAATGAAGATATAACCTAAATAAAGTGTAAGAATCGTGCGAGTACATAAAATTCAGCAATCTCATAAACGTATGAAAAATTATGAATGAATAACATAGACTCTTTCCTTATTTGTATAAACAAATAAAAATGAAATACAATCTAAATGTCACAACTAGTGTTTACACATTACACAAATGTTTTCTAAATGATTAACGTGACATATTTTGCTTGCTTATTTTATGAGCAAATAATACATTATTAATCAATTGATGTTCCCAAAATAAGGAAACAATAAATGTTTAAAAGTCTATTTCATTTTTTCCATCCTTACATATACTTGTCGCTTCTTCTAGTTCACATCTCAAAAGTTGAGTTTGATTCACAGCCCTTGTTCCCTCGTGGGAAACTGGTGCTTGACTGAAGTCAGGAAAAGATATGTCACTCCGCAGCATCCATAGTGGCGTGTGACGCTCATGAGCACAGCCTTGTGTTGTGGTGTAGAGAGCAAAGAGCTGCAGGCTCCAAGTGCCACGTCATGGCAGGCTGCTGGCAGGATGACGTCATACCTTCCCTCACACTTCCCCTGTCATTTGCACACATCCAAATAATTAAGTTTTATAAAAGTGCTCACACTGTGTCACAATGTCTCAATTCCATGGAAGTATTGCATGTAGTAGTAGTGTTGTGTAATGTTAGTGTATTGTAGTGTGTGTCTCTGTGTTTACTGTAGTGTGGTGTGTGTCTGTCTGTAGTCTAGTATAGTCTGTATCTGTGTGTTGTGTAGTATGTTTGTGTGTGTGTGTGTGTGTGTTTGTGTGTGTGTGTGTGTTTATGTATGTTTCAGTTTTATAATTTTCAGCAAGGGGGTGTAGTGTAGCTGAAGTCTTAATGTAGTAATAGTATAGTCTAGTAGTTGTGTAGTGTAGTTTAGTAAATATAATAATGTAGGGTAGTATATTTAATTGTATAGTGTATTGTGGTGTAGTGTAGTTTAGTAAATATAGTAGTGTAGTGTAGTAAATGTAATTGTATTGAGTTTTGCGGTATATGGTTACGCAGCGTGGTGAATTTTGAGTGCAATAAATTAATAATGTAGCTACTCCAGCGGTTTGCCAACTATCCCAAAGCTAGACTTATGATTAGCACATAATTTAGCTGGCTTAATGAGGAATATTCACAAATAACTCTTTCTTCATTCTCTGTGGATGAATGGTTTTCTCCAACACGTGCTGCGAGCCCTGCCAAGCAAGAAGTGTTGCTCTGAATTAAGAAAACAATTGCAATTCAGTCAAACCATTACACTTAACGTGCTTTGGGGAACAGGCAGAATAATGTTATTTGTTTCATGAAACTGACATTTTAGATTAGACCCCTCCAAGTGTTCCCAATGGTGTGGGTGCTGTAATTACTATTGGGCATTATGCTGACCAAATTAACGATATGATTTAGGGTATAAATAGGAATGGGTATTAAGCTTGTTGCATTGATACGTCTCTTTGTGTACTTCAACCATGGACTGAATAAAATATGAGAAAAATCTTAATATTTAAACTGTTGCTTTAGCATGGCCTGCCAAATTGAAACCCACACACAGAATTTAAACCTGCACTATGTACCTTTTAAACTACAGTTATTTTAAAATGCTCATATAAATAGCAGAACTAGAACGTTTCTCAAGAATAAAACATGCATGATTTATTTGTGTTTTTGGGCTGGAATGTGTGTGTTTACTTGTTCATTACATTGACTTATCCCTTGTGAATCTGTCATTGCTGTTGCATTGACTCTTCCCTTGTGAAACGCAACCACCATGCGATTGTATCAAAACACATCAAAATATCTCAGCAGGTATGCTCTGCTGCCAGAGCACAGCTTGCTAAACTAACTGTGTGCTGCTGTGAGTGTGTGCACATGAGCTGTAAGCAAACTGTGTGTGTACTACTATTCATACTACTCATGCTAGCTGATTCACCACATCCAGTATTCCTGTTTACACCAGATTGACTCTGATGTTCCCAAATTTCCGAGCTCTGTGTAAACAGCCCTGGCTCCTTCATCAGCAGAGATGCATTCGGGATCAAAGACCATTGCGTAACTAGGCTGGTGGATTTTGACAAAGTAGATTTGGGATTTTATTTTTGGTCGTCAAATGATTTTATTAGTTTTTTCTGGCTCTGCTTGTTAGTGGCATTTGGTATATGGCTCATGTCAAATCTGCAACATCTGAATGACGGTAATGGGTCATAAAATGCAGTTCAATATTTCCACGGTTAGGGTTAGTTAGTCGTACAGGGCGTGTACCTCAGCAACCGCTAATATGTCTTCCTTAATGTATTTGCTGTTGCCCCAATGTCAAATGTATGTGTGAGAGAACAGATCCCATTAAAGAAATGGTAGGGTTCCACAGAATAAATATTGTAGTTATATGGGTAAGTTAAATACGTACAACAATGCTAGTGCCTTCTGAGATTCAGGAGAACTAGAGTGTCCCACTATAGTGGGATATTATTGGGCCAACAGACATCCCCTGTGACTGATGTGTGTCCTAACTCAATATATCTTTCGTCTCTTATTCGTGTCATTCTCAGCGCTTTGCCCTTCTTCCCAATACACTTTCTTTTGTTCTGTGTGTGTTGTGTGAATCAAGTCCTAAAAAGTATGTAGGCTACTCTTGTGTGTGTGTGTGTTTGTGTTTGTGTGTGTGTGTGTGTGTGTGTGTGTGTGTGTTCATATTCAACATTGATCTGGAGTGTGCTGACGTGTTGTGGCTAAAATAAAAATGTTTTTGACGCAAAGAAATAGTCTTTCATGACCACAGAGCTGATTATTTGTCAAAATGGAGGCATTTTATATTCGCTAAAATGAAAAGCAATCAGCAGCGTCCAATTACAGCACAGGGAGACAAGAGTCTCTGTAGACCTCTCAGTGGCGGGAAAAACCTGGAAGGAGACAAATTCTGAAGGAAAAACAAAACAAACGTAGGATATAACCAGATGCCACAGGTGGTTGTATTCCTGGAACATATTGGATTTGCATTTCCCAGAATATCAAGTGGTTCTTATTACAAAAAGTAATGAAGAGGAGATGAAAAGCTTATTTAACTGTAACTAGGTGGTAAGCAAACCCAGCTACTCCTCGGCCATATCACCACCCCCGTCGTATATTATTTTCCAATAACGGGACAGCCCGGAGTGATTTATTCTGCTCACACCTCAGCTACCAACTGTGATTAGATATTAGTTTCTTTCATCTATAATGTTATTGTGTTTTATCGAATTTATCAGCTGAAATTCAAATGTTCTTCCGCAGTGCTTTGAGCATATTGTTTTGGAAACCTCTGCCCAATAGTTGTATTTGACCTTCGTTTTAAATTTTGAGTTGATAGCGAATTGATTTGGAACTGCTGAAAGGCGGAGGTGTCCTGTTATTGCAAAATAATGCACGCCCTTGGAACGTTATGGACCAATCAGAATCAAGTATATAACAATGCTGTGGAATAAGTTTAAATTAATAATACATAAACAGTAAAACCACCTAACTTGACTTATGCCACACTTACAATCCACTTTGAGATGGTAGCCTGATTATCTTAAAAAAAGTTACAAATCTCTTAACCATTGAAACCACTACATATCATGTAAAGCGCTTTGGGTGTCTGGCAAAGCACTATATCATTTAAATGAACTATGATTGTTATTACTATTAAAATACACTCTAGGTTGCCTTGATTAAAGTGTTAAATGATTATAGAGTAAAATCACCATTTTTAAAGGGCTGCTAAGGATTATGCCTGTTTTAAGTTAGTGCACATCTCTGACACGGTTAACAATTAATAGCAGTGTGTTTTTTTGTGTGTATATTTTGTTACTTCCTTGTAGCCAGTCAGGGCCATTACGCAGCTGTGCAAATCATTGAGGCACTGCATCCTGCAGTGTGTGCAACACAAACACACCAACTAAACAACCAATCCCATCTGCCCCCCCATCTCAGTAATTATACATCTCTCTCTCTCTCTCTCTCTCTCTCTCTCTCTCTCTCTCTCTTTTTTTTCTGTTGAGTGCGGAGGGCCATTTCCGTGTATGTGTGTGTGTGTATGTGTGTGTTGGGTTGAAGTTGGCATTACAGAACACACAGCGGCTCAGGCAGCCACAGCGATATACCATTTATTTTGTCCTCTTTGTCTCACTATGTCTCTCTCCCCATCTCTCTCCCTCCATCTCTGTCTCTCCATCTCTCTCTCCAAATCTCTCTCTCTCTCTCTCCCTCCAACTGCCTCACATACCATTTCTCTCCGTGTATCTCCCTCCATCTTTATCTCTCCATCTTACTCTCTGTCTCTTTACCCCCTCTCTCTCTATATCGCTCTGTGTCTCTCTACCTCTCTCTCAATCGCTCTGTGTCTCTCTATTTCTTTCTCTCTGTCACTCTGTGTCTATCTCTCTGCATGCACATCAGACATTCCTCTCGCGCTCCCAGCGGGAAACATGGAGGGAGGAAGAGTGTGCTTAGCACTGACCCACACTTTGTTCTGCTCTAATCTCACACACTAACACACACACACACACACACATGCACGGACGCACACACACACACACACACACACACACACACACACACACATACATACACACACATACAAACACAAACACACACTAACACATACACCCACACACACACATACACACACACATGCATGTATGGGCACATCCACTCACACATGCCCATAAACACATGGCTTTCACAATCATGCCCATGTAAACACACACATACAGACATGCTTAATAACAACCATTACCTAAACCACACACATACACACAAAAAAAACACACACACACACACACACACACACAAAGCCATTCACAATACAAAAACACACATGAGCACATGCTTTTTAATAAGCGTACAAAAATATGACTTACTGATGGATGCATGTGTGTTTATGTATGTGTTTGTTTCAGTCCATATCTGTTTTGTCTTGTGTATCTGTGTCCAGCGTGTGCGTGTTTGTGTTTGTGTGTGTATGTGTGTGTGTGTGTGGGCATCTGTATCTGCATCCAGTATGTGTGTGTGTGTGTGTGTGTGTTTTTTGTTGTGTGTGTGTGTGTATCTGTGTCCAGTCTGTGTGTGTGTGTGTGTGTGAGTGTGTGTGTGTGTGTGTGTGTGTGTGTGTGTGTGTGTGTGTGTGTGGCCAGTGTGCTTCTCTGTGTGGTGATTGATGTGAGAACAGTCAGGTTATTGTTGTGTGACAACCCGTTGATGTCCCAATGATCCAAGGACTGGCTTTGCTGGGACTGTCTCTGTATGTGTGTGTGTGTATGTGTGTGTGCGTTTGTTTGTGTGTGTGTGTGTGTGTGTGTGTGTGTCTGAGTGAATGTATTTAGTTTTTTAGAGCATGTGTGTGTGTTGGTTTACGTGTGTTTTTCAGTGTGTGCATGTTTATGAGTGTGTGTGTGCCTGTGTATTTTTTTTGTGTGTGTGTGTGTGTGTGTGTGTGAGAGTGAGTGTAAGTGGTTTCTTTCTGAGCATGTGTGTGTGTGTGTTGGTTTACGTGTGAGTGTGTGTTTTCATGTTTATGTGTTTGTGTGTGTGTGTGTGTGTGTGTGTGGGGGGGGGGGGGGGGGGGGGGGGGTGGGAGGAATGTGTACATGGAAGAAACAAACACACAAACAAACAATTCAAACTAAAGAAACAAAAGAAATGAAACAAGAATAGAAAGTGTAAATGGAACGAGTAGATAGAACTGCCGTTTGCAGACCAAAACACAGTTAACAAGACAAGTCTTTCTCCTGCATACTTTCTGGGCTCTTTGTCATGCTGACCTTGAAAATATCCAATCGCTCGTAGCAACGACTTTACCTTGCTTGAGTCTTCATGGGAAATGTGTCTTGACGTTGAACTCCTCACTATGTAACTCCATCTCTGTGGTCAAATGATGTGTAAAGCAATAAAGTCGCCACCCATTTTGATGAGTTAGTTTATGTAAAAGAAGGATGCACTTTCATCACTCCCTCTGCACCCCTTATGCAATGCTCGCATATTAGATTGGTTCTCTGTAGCCCAAATATTTGGAGATTTAAAAAAAAAGAACTCGCTTCATTGAGCCATGGATGGCTCAATTCCTCAATCTTTTGAAAAAATGTTTTAGCGTAAGTGATGATTATTGACTGCAGTCAAAAAGTTATTATATATTTATACTTTCCATAATATATATTTTTACAAATACAAGTTAAAAACTACACTGACAGAGTTTACCTGAGATGGCCTGTCTCCATCAAGGTCTTCAGACGACATAGGTATACAAATTCTAATAGTGGCTGTCATCATACCTTCACTTCCATTCATGTTAGGAATGTTTGCCCTGAAAGACATACAAAATCTCTAGGCGTAAGAAAGCCACTCTCAAAAATACACCCACCTTTCCGTGATCCTAGTGTGGAATGGTAGTTTTTCACACCTGTACCCACGCAAACTAAACTAAACTAAATCAACCCAAACAAAAACTCAACTCAACCAACCGTGCCCAATCCAAACTTAACCAAATCAAACTAAGTAATCTAAATCAAACTAAACCAAATCAAAACAATCTAAACCAAATAAACCCAAACAAATCTAAACTCAACACAACTAAACTAAACCAAATCTGTTTGAACCTAACCTAAACCAAACAGCGGCGTACGTGTATTAAACTAAACCAAAACCTGTTTAAACCTAACCTAAAGCAAACAGCGGTGTGCGTGCACACTGACACATTGACAACTCTCTTCCAATGTTCTTTGTATTCATCTGCATTACGTCAGCCAAGGAAGTCTCTGGCTGAAGGCCCATGGCCATACAGCCTCATACGGCGCTAAAACCATATACTCTACACTCTGATCCACAAACACTTTGTTCAAGACAAGGGTAATGACAAGAGAGGTGCTTCCGAACGACTGCCGTGTGGCCGCTTCATGAAGCAGTAAACTTCCTGGCTGTTGCTAAACAAACCGGTTCCGACCTGAACCCATTATCGTTCATTACCAGGAACGAAGCGAAGGGGGGGGGGGGGGATGTTGTGGTCATGGCTCTTGTTATTGTTTATTAGGCACATAATAACAGAACAATAAGAACACATTAAACATTCACATCAAATTAAATGGGCTGGCTGCTGCTGGGCACTCAATCTTCTGCAGACCGACTCTCCATGGTGTATTTAAGCACTGTAGGGCTCAGAGTCGGACTGGAATAAAATACAAATGAACCTGACATGGACGAGGTACTACGTAAATGTTCTGGTTATGGCTACACTACACGCTTCACAACGTAAATGATCAAATCAAATGCTTGGGGAAATGTATACATAATAATGTATACATAATATTCACACCAAGAGTGTGGCCCTCTGTTTACCCTCTGCTCATGTGTGGTCCGCATCTCCCCAAGGCAGTCAACAGCTTCCACTTTGAAAATAATTTGAGAAGACAAACAGACATTTCTGTGGCTCCATGAAGCAGACCATCTATCCATCCATTTTTCCACCTTTCCGTCCATCTATGTATCCATCTATCTACCTTTCCATTCGTCTCCATCCATCGTTTCATCTGGCCAGCCATCCATCAATTTCTCTTCATCCATCCTCCATCCAATCACCAATACATTCATCCATCTATCCACCCATCCATCCACATAGCTCTCCATCCACCCATGCATCCGTCCATTATCCATCTACAAATTTGTTATATCATCTTTCATCCATCCATCCATCTATCTATCTATCTATCTATCTATCATCCATCCGTCTGCCCGTCTGTCTATCCATCCTCCAACTTCTTTACTTGGTCCCCCATGGTCAGGCAACCAGGGGTTTAGAGTCAGCCAAAGCTGTGGGGGTCAGGCAGGTAGAATGCCAAGTTTGAGACCAGAGACACACACACACACACACGTGCGCGCAAGCAACGCACACACACACACTCATCACGGGGTATCTCAGGTGGATTTTATATGTGGATGGAATTTTGGAGAACAATGAAGAAGCTGTGATCTCCATGGAGACAGCACCGTTGAGCGGAGTCACATGGATCCATCACTTAACAGCACTTTTGACTTAGACACAATCCACTACCTGCTTTCCTTCTGTCTTTGTTAAGTTCTATGGAAATTATGGTAACTCAGTTCACATGCATCAGCATTTTTTACTTCCACTCTCTTCTCGTTGCTAAAGTCTTACAAAGCTACAAATACCTTTTGTTCAGTCTAAAATCTTGTCGTTAAGTACCTGTTGCAAATTTAATATACTTGCTAATCAAAACAGTTGCTTGAGACCAATTGAAGCAGACAGAGAGAGAGAAAGAGAGAGAGAGAGAGAGAGAGAGAGAGAGAGAGAGAGAGAGAGAGAGAGAGAGAGAGAGAGAGAGAGAGAGAGAGAGACATTTGCCCAAAACAACACTGTTAGTTGTCTTGTCTAGTTTTGCTGCCAAGGGTCTCAGGATCCAGGTAAGTTGTCTGTCTTGGAGTACTAACTAGTTAACTAGTACCTCAGTAGGCTACATCTGATAGGAGGACTGGGTCCTTGTCTTGGAGTACTAACTAGATAACTAGTACCTCAATAGGCTACAGCTGCTGAGAGGAATGGGTCCTTGTCTTGGATTACCAACTAGCTAACTAGTACCTCAGTAGGCTACAGCTGCTGAGAGGACTGGGTCCTTGTCTTGGAGTACTAACTAGCTAACTAGTACCTCAGTAGGCTAGAGCTGCTGAGACAGCTGGGTCCTTGTCTTGGATTACCAACTAGCTAACTAGTACCTCAGTAGGCTACAGCTGCTGAGAGGACTGGGTCCTTGTCTTGGAGTACTAACTAGCTAACTAATACTGCAGTAGGCTAGAGCTGCTGAGAGGACTGCGACCCTGTCTAGGAGTGCTAAACAGCTAACTAGAGCATCAGTAGGCTGGGTAGCTGCTGAGAGGACTAGCACCTACTGTGGACGTATATAAAAACACTAACACACTAACATAAGCAGCCAAGCAGTCTTCACCAAGCCTGGCTTTGTTGAATTATTAATGGTCACCCAGAGAGCCAAGAGAAGGTGGTGGGGTGGCGGTGCTGGGGAAGGGGAGAAAGAGAGACAGGGAGAAGGAAAGAAAGAAACAAACAAAGAAACAAAGAAACAAACAAACAAACAAACAAACAAAGAAAAAACAAACAAAGAAACAAAGAAACAAAGAAACAATGAACTATGAATAAACAAAAAGGAAAAAGATATACTATCATTGCATATTGTTATATCTAATTTAACCTCACATTTAGCTCCATACCTGGAGCTAGAAGCTATTCACGTACCTCGTAAATTATTCAAGAAAAAATAGCAAATTAGCAGTTGGTCAAACAAACTCCAAGATTCATAGTGCCATGGCATTTTTTTTTTTGCCATGGTATTCATGTAATTCTATCTAAATTACATTGTCACAGTACCTTTCTCTCTCTCTCTCTCTCTCTCTCTCTCTCTCTCTCTCTCTCTCTCTCTCTCTCTCGTTATCGCCTTCCCTTTTAAAATTGTCCTAACCAACATCCATCCAATATCCAGACCTCTTTAACAGGTACATTGAGGATAATCTCAGGGCATAACAGGCAGGATGGTGTTGCAAACACACACAAAAACTGAGTGTGTTCCCTAGTTTCTGCAATCTCAATATTGTATGCAACTGAATATGAGGCCCGAGGCAAGGAGAGTGAAAATAGGTCACAGTCTTAGACAGAGAACATATACTCTAAATAGACTAAGACATCAGGTTTTTTCTCGAGAGGGTATGTATCTGTTACAGGGAATACTGATGTACAGGGGTAATGATATGTGATGGTGGACTTAACCGGTTTCCCGCCTTAAAGAATAACACATCTCTTCCCTCATTTACTATTCAGCAGACACTTTTATACAAAGCGAGGTGCAATGAATGCAGATACACATCATTAAGGGGAAGGTAGGGGTTTGACAGTACATACAGGTACTGTATATGCCATTAAGGAGCAGGTAGGGTGCCAGTAAATACAGATACATGTCATTAAGGAGAAGGTAGGGGTTAGACAGTACATATAGAAGTCTTTAAAGAGCAGAAATTGTGTTAGACAGTACATATACATGTCATTAAGGAGACGGTAGGGGTTAGACAGTACGTATAGAAGTCTTTAAAGAGCAGAAATGGTGTTAGACAGTACAGATACATGTCATTAAGGAGAAGGTAGGGGTTAGACAGTACGTATAGAGGTAATTAAGGAGCAGGTAAGAATGCCTGCAGGTAGGGATCCTTAAACATTTGGAACGAAACCAAGTGCTTTTTGGCTTGGAGTCAAATACTCTGATATCCAAAATAATATACCAAATATCCCCTGCCCTATTTAAAGTCTGAACCCCTGAGAAAAACCCCCAGTGTGTTAAATCTCACACCAGTCAGTGAATACAGAGTGGAGAGTTCTTTTCTTCCTTCTCTTTCCTCTTATCATCTTCCAGCACTGTGGATGAACTGTGTTTTATACTTCACGTGTCTCTGTCGTCTTGTTGCTTGGTTCCTTAACCCATTTTGACCCCCTGCTACCTTCACCACCCCAGCTATCTTTCAATCTCTCTCTCTCTCTCTCTCTCTCTCTCTGCTCCTCCACCTCGCTGCTCCAAGCTTATACTTCAGGGGCCCCTAGGGGCCTCCCATCCCCCAGCGGTCCCAGGATCTTTTATATTTTTATTTAGCTTCCTCCCCCTTAAAACCTAATTCCTTCTCATTTCCCTCGAGTTCTGAAGCAAACCTGAGTACGATTCCCAATAAAAAAGGATTTACTTTGCTCAACAAGGAGAGAGGGTAAAAAAAAAGACTCTTCAACCTGTGGCCTGCCTTGAACGATTCCCACACTCTGGTGTAGCGTCTTGTCTTCGTTATTACTGTTACACAGCACAGTCAATGACAATAGTTGTGTTTTAGTGCAGCGGTTTATCAGAAGATCATATATTGTTGAGTCATTTGAAGCTTAGACTTACAGCTTCCGATCTACATGTCGGTTTCATCTATTTTTTGTTTTGTTTCACACAGTCCATGTTGCTACTTCACTTCCTTTGGTTTAAAAGAAACGTTATCTATCATGCTTTCAAATCACTGACAACGTTTTGTGATGTTATCCATTGGTGTTTTCAATTATATTTTGCCACAGAATCTAAGGCTGATAGCTGAAGCTTCAGCTGGCAACAATATGATAGAGAGAATATCTATTCCTTTCGCTTTCCCCCTTTTCCCTCTCTCTGCCATGTATATCTCTCCGTCTCTCTCTGCCTCCATTTCTCTGCCTCGTCGCCTCAGTTGCTCTTTCTCTCTGTCTCTCCAATATATCTCCCCATCTCTCTCTTTCTCTCCCTATTTCCTATTTTGCTCTCTCTCATATATCTCTCCCTATCGATCTCTCTCCACCCTAACCCATGTTTCTCCCTCTCTCTCTCAACTCCTTCGCCCATCTCCTCTCTTATGCTTTTCCTCCCCCTTATCCAATCGTTATCTTTCTATCCCCACATCCCTACTCTTGCTCCTTCTCTATTCCCCTCCCCTCTTGCTCTTTCTCCCGCTTTCTCCCCCATTTGTCTCTCTCCCACTATGTATTTTTCTCCACCATCCCCCATCTTTTTTGCTCCTCTCTCTTCTCTTCATTTAATCTATCTCTCTCTTTCTCTCTCTGTCCCCTCTCTTGCTCCCCACCCCGTGTTGCTCCCCCTCCCCCATCACTCTCTCTCTCTTCCATCCCTTCTCTTACTCCCTTCTCTCTCCTCTGCATCAAATCACATATCTCTCTCTCTTTCTCTCTCTCTCCATCTTTGAGAGTTAGATTCATCGCTAGCTGCCTCCACAAAGCAGCTTGGAGCAGAGCAGAGGAGAATGTAAGTCAGCGTTGGCAAGGAGATAAAAAATGGATGTGGTGTATTTTATATTTTTTTATATGTGTGTGTGTGCTGTGCTCCAGGGGATGGCAATCAAACCATCTTCCATGGGCTTCCTCTCTGCCTCTTTGTCTGGGCTTGAAGAACTCAAAAGCGAAAGAAAGCGCCCCCCTCCCCCTCCTCAGAAGTGGAAGCTAACCTCTGATAGCACGTGCTACGCTAACTGCTCCCGATGACTCCGTCAAGCAGCTTGGCGGTTATCCGGTTGTTGTTTTCAAATTGGTCTCGGGAATCTGATTTACTTCGTGCCCACCACTGAGCTCATGACTTTTTATATTTGAGTTGCCTTTAACCTTTGACCTATTAATATAAATTGTCAACAATTATCTACAAAGCCAGTGGTTATTTTGACATTCCTAGGTATTGGTGAGCAATACCGAGCAATATTAATACGCTGGTGTCCCTCACCTGTGATGTATTTTCCTATCAAGCGAGTGAGGGGCTTGACTGAGCAAGATGAGAGGAAGAAGAGAAGAAATACAGAGGGAGAGAGGGAGAAAGAGAGAGGGAGGGAGAGAGAGAGAGAGAAAGGTAAACTGTGCCCTGGATATTGATCAGCGCCGTACATTTACTCTGACCAAAGAAAAAAAAAAAAATATATATATATATATAATTGAGTCTGTCACATCCACATTGGCTACTGAAGAGAAGATGTTTCTATACACAAACGATAAGTGGCCATAACATAGGCTAATAGAGGTTCAAGGAGAGGTTTGGTTATGGTTTGTTGGGTACATAATTTATTTTATGGCGGGAACCAATTCATTATGCCTGCAATCGTCAACAGCTTCATTTAAAGCAAACACTTTATCAGGAGTGGTTACGGATGGTAAAAGCATATATTAAATGTTAACACTGAGATCAATATAAACGACAGGATCTTCTTAGTGTCTGGCTGTTGTGTTTATTTATTATTGTCAAGAGGAAAACAACATTTGTGTGCTCACACAACCTGAATGTTATTTATCGTGGTAGATATGTATTTGTTACAAGCTGTTACAAATCCTCATAGGCATGTATTGCCATGTGGTGGAGCAAAGAAATGTAATACGTATTAATTTATTCTTGCAGCGTGGGTATCTCGTCCAAGACTGACTGTAATAAATAATGACTCAAGATTCAACATTAAACATCACAACAATACACAGCAATGTGTCAGAAAAAAAACGATGATGTGTGCCTGAATTGCTGTTATTAACCTGAGTATTAATAGTTGTATATGTGGGGAAGCTGCCACTGATCACGATGTTCAGTGGCAGCTTGATGAATGGTAAATTATGCGACTAGCTGCAGTAAAGTCAATAGTGTGAGATTTTTCAAAGGGAAAAGCCCACCTGTTCTGCCAAATGTAAGGAAACATCCTTTAAATCTAGTTCAATGTGATCACAGTTTGTGACGGTCCATTTAAACAGCTCAGTAAATGCTTAGCTTTTTATCATGGACAATTAACATTTAAACTATACTTTTCATTCAAATGTCTCGTCCTCCATTTGGTGTCAATTCAGCAAAAGTTGAAACATTGTATGCACGCATGCATACAGGCACGTGCCCAGGCATGCACACAGGAACGCACACAGACAGACACACACACACACACATACACCCCTCTTCTTAAAAAAAACGTTTGAGAGCCAGCCCTGCTGAGTGCCAAATCAAATGCTAGAAACAGAAAACGAAAATGACTTAAAATATCTCTCATTCAAAAAGGTGTAGTTGGCCCTGCAAGGGTAATGTTCACAAGCGAAGAATGCAAGCAATGTTCTAGAGGTCACACTGCATGGCTTTAGTTAAAGCATATTCAATGGGATGTGACAAAGAGTGGCAGTTTGAAACTGAATTGGACTTAAACTAGCCAAATCGAGTCGATTTACTACTATTTTACAGACAAATATTGAGAAATGATAAGTCGCATTTGTGTCATCATCACTTGAACGGTTTTCACAATCACCCATTAACAGCCAAAAAGTTTTTTTTTTTTATATCCAGGTTGTCCCACGATGAAGAAAAGCACACTTGGATAATACATATTTTTTTCAAATACTTATTTGGGGTTCTGGTTAACCTGTTTCTACTTAATTTCCCTTTCTACCTTTTTACAAATGCTTGTTGAGGCAACTGGGCAGGACCATCTGGGATTTCGACCACCACCCTGACACGTGGTATCTCTAATCTTCCATCTGGAGTCAGCCCACATCCCATTGATCTCCAATCTGATCTCATGTCCCTTGGAGACGCACTTACCCCCAGAACCAGCTTTTCCCAGAAAGTTAATAAATAAATAAGTAAAAGTGAAATACGTCTATCTTGAAGACTTTCTGTCTCTTTTTGATGTGCATGGACTGGATAGCGAAACGCCCCGAAGGCTGCTAATGAGGAACATGACGATGATGATGATGATGATGATGATGATGATGATGATGATTCAAATGCCTATAGAGCTAGCCATTTCAGTTAACCAAACTGATTAGTGATTCCCTTTTTTTCTGCCTCGCGTTTGCCAATCAAAGAAATTGACTGGGCTTAATCACGTGACACTTCCCTTCTTTCCTCTTATTTCTCCTAGCAACCACTGTTTAGTTTTTTTGGGGGTCAGAGGATATTTCGTTTTTGAGTGAATGCTACGGTGCTACGATTTCCCTTGTACTGTTGATGAGTACTTAGAAAGGGCTTTGTTTTGTCATTTCTTCTGTTCCTTCCAATGAAAAGGTTGACGACAACAATGCCGTCAAACGACTTCAGTAAACAAGAAACAAGAGTTCATTCGACGCCAGGGGCGTCGAATGAGCGTGGGGCGTGACGTGGGACACCGTGTGCTGGCAGGGAATCGTTTCGCTAGGTCTGCGAGTTTCCAGCTCATGGCCACGGTGATAACAACGACACCGTTTCTTTAATTAGAGGAAAGACATTCGGCGTTAGTATATGGAAGGAGGGCCGCCTGCGTTCTACCACGTCCCCAGAGGATCACTCCCACACTTTTAATTCCACTCCTTCCTGCTTCGCTCCCCTTAGCTGTTGTAAGAGTGTGTAAGAGTCGGGCTCTCACAGCAACACTTTAAAACTCGGCTGTCGGAGGACTCAAAAGGATGGCGCTCCGACGCAGTGATCAAGGTGACTGGGAGCCTTGACAAGGCCAAACCCCCGGCTTCATCCGGGGTTGTCCATCCACAGAGGGGTTGAACAAAAGCTAGAAGAAGATATACACACCATTTTCTGGAGGTGCTGTACAAGTGATGTAACAACACATATGATAGAGTAGAGTTTGCACACTGTGAGTGCAGACTTATTTTGACCGATAAAATCAAGAACAGACAAAGATTCAACACGATTGAAACGCTGGTCTTGCTTGTATTGGTCATAATAAACAGCTTGGTTAAACAAAAGGGAGTCAGTGGTATATTACAGCTTAAGTATGAGTCGTTTGCACATGGGCACGCTAGCTAGTGCACCAAGACAAGATGGGGGATTTAAACAGGTGTTCCACTTGCCGGTGAGGGGGGTGATTCAGAGGAGCTACACATGTAGTCCAACACCAGTTCTCCTAGGCTGGTTCTTCCTTGCTGCTTCTGATGTGCATTCTATAGTGGGATGGGAGGGTGGAGAATTTACCCCAGACTTTTCCGATATTTTTTGTTGTTGTGTCTATACCCACTGCATGTAGCAGCAAGGTATGGATCTATTTTAAATGTTTGAACAGTTTCCCATTGAGTGGTTAATGTGGTTTCAATCTCCCAGGCATCCACTCTGGAGCGCTATCCTGTTCTAGGAAGATGGTCACAGACGAACTAATAATATTCTCAAGCTAAGCTTCTGATTCCAAGTTTGACTTCTGTTTGCAAACTCTGGATGCTGATCTACAAGTGTTTAAAAAAATCGATTTAGTTCGACCTTGATCGTAGACGTACTGAAGAATTTGAACTTGCCACAATATTGTCAACCTTAAGAGTGAGTAAGTGACTAAGTATACCACATGAAAAAGTCCTGCTGACGGTAGACATTTTTTAACTTAATAAAAATATGCATTATAGCTTATCAGTGCCTTCAAAAAGTATTTATATAGTATGAGTCAGAGCGCATGTATTATGCTCTGTGACTAATTTTGTTTACATTCTTGTTGTGTTACTAAACGATCATGGATTGCAGGGTTTTAACTTTCTTGTAATATGTCCATGGGTTGCGTGCATATACAAGTGCATATTTATGTGCCAAAAGTGGTATTAAATCCCGTAAACAAACATTGGCAATGTCACATCTTTTAAAAAATGATCCTGATAAAACATAGTAATTATAAATTGTAAACAGAAGCCTGCATATGTTTCCCGTTTAGCTGTAACTACAAGCCAGGTTTTAGGTTGGAGAAAGCTAAGGGTTTCAAACCTCAAATCAATCTTTTTAGAAGTTGTCGGAACAGAAAACGAAAAACAAGAAACAAGATGTCAAATGTGACAGTCCTTCAGCAAAATCGAATCCTCTTCCCTCTTCTGATTAAAGAAAATTTGAATTTCCCAGAATGCTTTGGTGTGTAGTGTAAAAGGGAGGCACGGGGGATGTTCTGGGGAAGAAAAACAAAAACAAAAAATTCACATCTCATCACTGCGGCGACATCTGGAAAGGCGGTTTGCAATGTTGTATCTCATTAAGCTGCTAAATGAACCCACTGCGACACAACTGGCTTTGCACCGCACACACACACACACACACACACACACACACACACACACACACACACACACACACACACACACACACACACACACATTTCATTTGACACCAAACATCTTGTTTGAAAGCCTATGTCAGGTGGATACATTCTTATTTACAGGCTGACATGACAACAAAGCTTTATGGAAAGACAACATAATTTCCATTCCATGCGCCGCCATACTTCTAATTGCTTCTGCCTTGATTCCTGTGCATGAACACAGGATTTTGTCAAAGGATATTATTTTTTGTATTGCTAGTTTAGATCCCATGAGACATGCAACCGCGCATTCTGCCTAACTTGCCAAAGGGCACTGTGCTAATCCCGGAGTAACTCCCTTCATGCAAGTGATCATCCACACCTGCCAACGTAGAAGAAAACATCAACACAAGTGCCATCAAACTTTATCTTCGTTAACTGTAACAAAAAAGTCATTATCCAATGAAGAAAACATTTTTTCTCAGGGTATGAATTGTTCATGACATGGCTGTCAACTGAGTATCTGCAGAGCATGTTGTCCTTACCGAGAGGGTAATGGATTATTTCTGAAGAGGTGTCATAGAAAGGTAAACACAGGTGTGTAGTGCTTTTCACAGAGACAAGCTAGCATGGGGATGCGTTCTGTAGCGTATAGCAGAGATATTATGCTATTATGAGCCTGGTCAAATCATATTGCTGTGGCACATTTAAATGTAATAATATTAATATTGCCGTGGTACTTTTCAATGTAATAGTATTGCTGTGGAACATTTAGATCACATAATCAGATTTAAACAAACCGGCACAATATTGTTTTGTTGTGGCACATTTCATTTTGGATTTTATATATATATGTATAATAATGTAACGGGACAAATCGAACCCTGTTTGTTCCTGAGATATTGCGTCTGTAAATCATCTTGCGTATATCACATTAAAATCATTTCCCCCCTCTTCATCATTCATCATCCTGTCATTCCAGGTACAAACATTGTAGGCTTGTGAGGGAGATTGCGACTAGTAAAAAGAGAGAGGAAGAGAGAGAGAGAGAGACAGAGAGAGGTCTTTAGGTACTACTGACTACTGAGGCCCTTACACACCCTCCCTCCCCCCCCCTCTTTCTCTCTCTTTTGCTCTCTCTCCCTCAGAGGAACCAAAACGTGGGGTTGGGTCTGAGTGTGTGCATGCGTGCATGCGTGCATGTGTGTGTGTGTGTGTATGTGATATATTTCATGTCTGAAGTGTCACAGGCTGAAAGACAGCCTGGAAGGCTCCCAAGGCATCGGGCTCACCCGCACATCGACCCTGAAAATTCAACGATGGCCACAATGTTTGTTAGAAAATCTCTCAGAACTCCTCAACTTGCCCCTAGAACCCAAATATGGATTGACTGCCGATTGTGTCTTCCCAAATGTTGCAATACATTACTTAGTGAGCCTCAAGCAACACATCAAATTTGTATTATTATTATTATTATTATTATTGTTAATATTATTATTATTGAATTGTGATTTGCAATAATGCGCTTTTAGTTGCAATGGCCTGTCTTGTCTGCTCAGGTGCTGCCAAAGAAAGAATGATGTTTGTGAATGTCGATGACAAGATTCTATTTTTCTTCAGGTTTAGTTTTCATTGTGCGGTGCAAGCGTGGGTGAGCAAAGCTCGAGAGCGTGGTACCCAGGCTATCCTTACCGTCCACTGTGGAGTAAGAAGCCAGTAGATCAGTGCAAAAATTAAAAGGAATCAAAACACGTTACGCTCATAAATTGCCAGGAGCATGCGTATTGATAAGTGCATCAGTATACTTCCACCCCATAAACAATGTAAATCTATGAAGTAATCTCACCAGGGATAGAGAAATAGACACATTCCAGTTTTCTGTTTCTAGTGTGAAACCAAAAAAAAAAGAGTAAAATTTGACAACAATTCAAACAATTCGATAATTGAAAAAAATGACATTTATATTCATGGTCTATAGTGTTTGAGTATAGATTCAACCTTTTCATTCAAACAGAACTTAGTATTCCTTAGTGTTAAGCAGAAGAAGTAGGGACAGAGTATTTTACTTTTCAAAACTTTATCATCAACTTGCACACAAAATCAAAACCCGTTCATTAAATGCTGAACGGACCCACACTTCCCCTCTGTTGTTCACCATGGCTATGTACGACCTCAAAATAGCACCAGTGATTGCTATTGCTTTTGCTGTCCACTGACACAAGAAGACACAAGAAGATATTCCTCTTCCACTCTCTCTCTCTCTCTCTCTCTCTCTCTCTCTCTCTCTCTCTCTCACACGCACACTCTCTCTCCCTCTCGCTGCTCTCTCTTTCTCATTTACATGTGTGTTTAATATTTGACCATCTGCTACCCACTCCAACGCTGACCACTCGAGACAATGCGAGCGACTCACGGTAAACTGATGGGACGACACGTGGAATATTCTGGCGATCATTAAAGCACAACCAACCCCCTCCTCCTGCGGCTCCTCTCCCTTTTCTTACCATGAAAGTGTTGTGTGTATATATTCAAATTCTGGTTGGATAAAGGTTATGAACAATTTCTCTGGTGGTTTGGTGGTGGTGGTGGGGAGGGAGGAAGGGGGGAGGGGTTGGTGGTGTATGGAGAGGAGAGGATAGTTGCTGAAAAATTCATAGAACCCTTGTTCAACAGGCGTTTCTATGGCAACACAACTCTGTCTCGGGCTAAAAGAAAAAAGAAACAAGGCCTTGATGCACATGCAGCACTGAGCCCTGAAAGGGCCTTTGATTCTCGTGTGCGCAGACACAAGACGCAGGCTGTACACATACACACACACACACACACACACACAGAGTGAAAAACACATACCCACTACCGCGACTGTGCAAATCCATGTGCACGTGCAGAATGGCGAGTGGATGAGTAATCTTACAAGCAAGGACACAGACAGAAATACACACACACACACACACATGATTGTGCACGCACAAACACGTATATGCACACATTAGTATTTACCAGATATTAGTTCATATGATTAAGATCCAATGTGGTCATTTCTGCTCTTAATCCTATAAATCATCTTAACCATGTTCTAGTGGTGCCATAAACACTGCTCTAGGTGGATGACCAGTTAATAAAAATATAGCGAGAGGTTTAGCGTATTGCAGAGGATAACCACTGCTTTGATGCGTTGTTTTACCCAGTAGGCATCAGAGACACCCCTACACGTTTACCTATATAAACTGCTCAAAGAAATAAAGGGAACACTAAAATAACACATCCTAGATCTGAATGAATGAAATAATCGTATTAAAAACTTTTTTCTTTACATAGTTGAATGTGCTGACAACAAAATCACACAAATTTATCAAATTTATCAACCCATGGAGGTCTGGATTTGGAGTCACACTCAAAATTAAAGTGGAAAACCACACTACAGGCTGATCCAACAATTTTAGTGTTCCCTTTATTTTTTTGAGCAGTTTATATCGATACAATGCGAGCGACTCGCGGTAAACTCTGATGGGATGACACGTGGAATATTCTGGCGATCGATATATATATCGATATATACATCGATATATATTAGAATTGTAACTGATATATACAGCCTGTGGGATTCTATGGCCACACCTTTTAGTTTTTCAAGTCATTCAAGCTATTTTTATTCCTGTCCATCTTTTCTTTGCAGTGTCACACATAACATATTCACACATCCACACCCACATCCACACATGCACCCACACGCACACAAACACACACACACCCACAGTGCACCATCTGCCCTCTGTGGTTTCATAAATAAGACCGCTCGCTCGGAGTGAAGGTTTTATTGAACAATTAGATGAGGCAGGCGCGTCTATCATACACCCCATCCCAGCTGAGTTCAGGTGAGGTGGTGCCCCGGCCAGTCCTTTGTTGGCCTGGAGACATTGTGGTGGTGGTGGTGGTGGGGGGGGGGGGGGGGGGGTCAGAACTGCTGAACACGCCAGCTTCGGCTGGGAGTCAAGGTGAGGACCTCCTGCATGAAAGTGAAAGTGTGCTGCATGGACTTATGGATGTAGTATGTCGCCGTGTTGTCGTGGTTGTTTTGTCGTGTCTGTGTCCTGATGTGATGTCCATGGTTCTTCCCGCGTGAAGGCAGCTCACTTGTGTGTGGAGTGTTCTGTTTATTCTGCATTGATTCGTTTTGAATGGAACTGAGAATGTGTGCTACTTAAACCTGCCACAGAGACAAGTTTAAGTGGTTTTCTCTTTCACAAAACACACACATTCAAACATACACACATGCAAATAGACACATGCACAAGCACACACACACACACACACACACACACACACACACACACACACACACACACACACACACTATTTCACAAACACACAAATGTGCACACTGTCAGATAACCAAACAATTGCAGGCAACTATTCATTGATATTTTTGATTGTCCTTGTAAATGTTTTCATATATTCTATATAAGGCCATTTAAGTAAATATTAGATAAACAAATAGATACATAAATAAAAAAATATGGCTATGAAATAAATAAATATGGCTATTAAATATATCCGAATAATAATAAATGTGGTAATAAAACAATGTCAAAATAGTTTGGATCAGCGATCTAATAGTGTGAAATGTCCAATGGCCAGTTGTTAGATCATTGCGGTGCGCTTCTATCTAAACCTTCATCAAGATTTGTATTAGGCTTATATAGTTATAGGACGAATACAATAAAGTAATCAAGCTGTTGAGAACTCTAGCCATACTCTTCGTGCATGGCGATACGTCTCGTACACAAGAACACACAGTTTATTGTATTGTTATAGATCTATATTCCTACAATTTATGGAAAACGCCATATGTGTTTGTTTTTCCCATGCCGGCCAGAAGGGGTTGTCCGTCCATGAAAGGCCATTAGCACAAATAACGTCTTAGAAATGTCGCCTTAACACATGTTGACATGTTAACGCCAATTTATTTTTACACGTTAACGTGCATTTTCTGGCTGTGGCCAATGAGGGACCTTGAACCAAGGCAGACGTACATTTTCATGATGAGGTTCGGTCAACGGTGTCGAACAACAACGCAAGGGAGCATGTTGTGCGAAGATTACTGACGCTGTGAATAAACGACTTGAGTGCTACGTCCTCGTTTCAAAGCACCTAGGCATACCGTAAAGGAAATGACGTGTATGAAACGTAAACCAGAGTGGTTTAGAAGAAGCTAATTTAAACTTTCAGCGGGGGACGGTGACGTTTAAAGAAACTAGTCGATGGCGCTGCAGAACTTTCGGTCTTATGAAACCGCCCATGTAGGGACTGTATTAGACTAGCAACATAGGACGAGGAGGATACAATCCAAGCAGCTTTACCCTATAAGATAAGAATGGAGCAACCCGTTCGCTGTGATAGACCATTTGCGTATTAACACGCTAAAATGAAACCTGACGTGTAAAAAGGATTTGTTGCGTTAACACGCCCAAACTCTACGTGTTAACACGCAAAATTCGGTCGTGTTAGCGCGACATTTCTAAGACGTTATTTGCTCTAACCGCTTTCCACATCCGTCTATGCTCTGCCTGCACATGTGATCTCAGCATTAGTATGAGAGATTTGGCGAGTTTTTGCTTAAACGTGGTACTGAGTATCGACATAGCAATTCATTTTATGAAAAATCGTATGTTTTTGCCAGTGTAATGGAAAAATTTATATTTTGGTTTGTTTGAGTCATTTAAGCTTACTTTTCTACTCCTTGTATTATCTAGCCACCCCATCTATTAACTAGTGTTATCTAGTACCCCTTTGTTAACCTTTTCTCTGGGGTGAACCGGTCACAAGCACCCCCTTATCTATACCAGAAAAACTCCTGTATGTCAACATTTCCCTCACATGATGTATGGACAAATACATCATCGGTAGTCCATGAGTAGTACATTAAGGTCTATCAATGAGTTGCCTACTACACACCATGTAGCCTACTGTCCTTCCATCCTCTGTCGAGAACATTAGCGGCTTCTCGTCTCTTCAGTGCTGCTGTATATTCAGTGATTCAATGCTGTTCTTGTGTTGTTGCTTTGGTCCTAATTCATGAGATAACCACGGCCCACTCATTTGAATGTAACAGATGGAAATAAAATGAGCGGGGAAATAAATGTGGCATTTAGAAATAAAAGTCCCCTGAAATAAGTGAATGTGGCATTATGAAACAAAAGTCCCCTGAAATAATAAACGGTGTTTATTATATAATAAATGTATAATAATATATTTAATATCGACTTAAATTGCATACCCTAATATTCCACCTTCCAGCCAACTTCTTCAATATTTGTGTGTTTGGTGTGTTTGTGCAGCATGTGTGTATTTCAGTGTGTGCCATGTATGAAAAATATATCCGGGAACTGACTGATACTTACGTATTTTTACATTGAAGACTCGAAGTAAATTTTCCACATACTTACAACCTACTCCAGTGTGCACGCGCACGTGTGTGTGTGTGTGCGTTGCCTGCGTTAGCCTAACAATCTTTTTGGGAGCTCACTGAAATGACAGTTCCCAGAAAATGTTAAGCTGAAATTTGTTTTCATATGAAAAAAAATACTTCAGCTGTCTTCAAATTGAAATCTTGAGCTATGGTGGAATAATATTGTCACTCTAACGCCAGATTATTTTCCTGTCATGATGACGAAGGATGCTCGGCAATGGCGTCAATCCTCACCCCTCATCACGATGACGGAGGGGTTCCAGGACACCTTTTGTCTCCTTTATTCTCGTGCATGCATTCCGAACTGTAATTTCATTCGAGATTTCACTCCAGAGGTTTCGAGTGCGCTTGGAAAGTGCGTGTGTTGTGGCGTTCACGTCTCACAAAAAATAGACAGTTTTGTGGCGCCATCTGCAGGTTTTATGAATATATTACTCTCAGGCTGCGAAGTAGCGATGCAGCTACAGCAATTTCATCATGTATTCATATATCATTCACTTATAATTAATCGAACTGCATTTTGAACGATGTAAGCTAATCCTTAATAATTGTAACGTTCACAATGTTATTCTTATTGTTGTTATTGTTTAATTACAAGGCATTTCTCATTTGCATTCAAACCAGATAGATGTATGTCAAAAAGTTATCGAACACCCTAGCCACTAAACCCTTCTCACTGTCTCTTCTCTTTCCTCCCGTCTCCCTCTCTAATCCTCCCTAATTACGGCCTGTCATGTCTGCTTCCTGGTGAAGTAGACCTGAGTGGAGCAGACAGGCTGCATTACAGAGCCCATTGTACTACAGAGGGTCCAGCTCATGCATGGATGGGCTCTATAGACAGCAGGACCAGCCTCATCTCATAGGCTGCAGTCAGCACAGACCCGGAGGAGAGGAGGGTGGCATGTGTAGCTTGAGTGTTTGCGCGTGATCTATATATACTTTCATGCAAACAGACTGTGGAAGTGTGTGTGGATGATGGCTGGTTTAAGCAGCCTCACCTGGCCCGAGTCAGACTGATTGGAGTCTGGAGCTGGGTGAGGCTGCACACCTGTTGCACATTGAGCAATCAATGTGCACAGGTTAAACCAGCCATCACCGCACACACTCAAGGAGAGCTCTCCTACATGGCAGCATGGATCACCATCTGCATGTATCATTTTACTCAACCTTTGCAATAAACCGGTCTTTCAACATCACCAGCCTGTGTCCAATTGTTTGGAGGAGCCCGAGGAAAGTCACCTAGGTGGAGTATGGAAGCCTCCTAGGTGGCGTGTAGTAATGGTCGTTACACACACACACACACACACACACACACACACACACACACACACACACACACACACACACACACACACACACACACACACACACACACACACACACACACACACACACACACACAATGCTATTCAGACTATTATTCACTTGAAAAATGTTACCGTAAGAAAACAAATCACGTTCACTAGACCACGTCCACTCAAGGACATGACATGGATGATTGCATGTCCCTCCCCTACTACTGGCATCCTGTCCTTTCATGTGTCCCTCTATACCTCCAGCAATAGGTACCTCCAACTAGATGCTGGGCTTTAGCAGTGCATAAGAATGTCAACCGTCTCAACCAAACCTGTCAACCTGTCCAACAAATTAGTTGGGAAGAGAGGATGAAGTGACGATTTTGTAAGGCCTACATGACAAAATAATGTCCTTCGGTGTGTGTACAATAGTTGCCATGTCAACCTTCAATAGAGTCAAACACAGAACCATAGAAACAAGAGTGTATGGGCTGAACAATATGATTATAGGTAAGGTTTATCAGCACATATTTACTGTATATGTGGTTAATAAAATACCATTGATTGCATAGAGTTTATGGTACACCCACCCCACTTATGTCACCAACTGTCTGATATTTGAAAAACTGGGAGACAGGGTTAGGACAATGCACATACTGGCCGGTGGGCATTTGGTCAAATGCTATGTGGGCCGGCCAAGGATAACATTTAACAAGATAAACAAAACTTTACCTTAAAGTCATACAAACATGTTTTGGCTACATTTGTCTGTCCAAAGTGGAATGGCCCGGGTCAAGAATCAACATTCAAATGAACAGTGGTTACTTTTAGACAGTCAACATGTAAGGGATAGTGTACAGCAAGGGATAATGTACTTTACTTACTAAATTTTTTACTAATAACAGTACTAATAACGCTGAATGCCATTTTTGACCATAAGAATCGAAAGAATTGATAAAATACGAAAGACGAAAGAAAAAACAAAGATTCTGGAGTCTGATGCATTTAAATGTGCAAAGGTTATCAACGTGTCATCCCAAGTGTATACATATATTTATACATATATGTATATATATAGACTTGTACGTATGTATATATATGTATATATATATAGACTTGTACGTGTATATATATATATATATAAACACATGTATATTTTATTTTATTTATTTATATACTTATAAATATATATGTACATGTATATATTTGTTTATATATGTATGTCTCTTTTTGGTGGGGGAGTCTTATTGGGTAGCAGTAGGGGAAGGCATCAAAAATATTATTGTCATTGGGGCCCTTAATCATCTCCTTACGCCACTATGAAAGGGGCAATCCGCAGTCATCTGCAGGGCTGTCTCTTAGGAATAGTGAAGTGAAGGAGGAGGTTGAGGAAGTTCCCCTTGGAGGCATAAACACACAGTATCTTATCAGACTATTTGTTTACCTGGCAGCCATTTAGAACAGAAGTTTGATATCTAACTAAAGTTCTCTCTATATCCAGCCAACAAAGTCAAAAGGTGACCTTCGTTAAACAAATAGGTCCATTTAAATTTGTTTAAACGCTCAACATTTTTGGCGAGGGATGAAGGGAAGATAAATGCTCAGTCAGTCAGTTAATCAGTCAATCAGTCACCCAGTCAGTCATTTTGTAAGACAGTCAGTTAGTCAGTCAGCAAGTCAGTTGGTAAGTCAGTCAGTCAGTTTGTCAGTCAATCAGCCAGTAAGTCAGTCAAACGTAACCACTTTAGAACAAATTCCTCTCATTCCTCTCAACAGACATTAAAATGAAAAGCATGAGCTACGCTGCAGTACTTTGAGTGTGAGGTTGGTAATGTTTCCTCCTCAGGGACACCCTTTCCTCCAGACTCAGAAGATACAAACAAGAAGACTCGGGTTCGCCAGACGTCTGTTTTCCCTGCGACTCATTTTCAATTATATTGAATCTCTTTCACTCTCGTTGCTCCCACTTCTGATGACATCAACACTTTCGCACTGATTGGGACGTGCCCCTGACAGAATACCAAATGGCAGCGTAAATAAGTTTGGATGCATCAGTTCATGCAGTGCTGTGTTTCACTGTGGACTCGGATGGAGCAGAGGCCCCTTAGAAGGGTATTATAGGAACGGTCTGCATTTTGCATAATGTCCTATTAGGAGGAGAGTGATTTGATTCAGGGTGGCGGCTAATCACCAGCGAAAATGTACATGTGGATGCACCCCTCAATTAAATTTTCATCTGTAATAAGTGTGTGTGTGTGTGTGTGTGTGTGTGTGTGTGTGTGTGTGTGTGTGTGTGTGTGTGTGTATGTGTGTGTCTGCGCGCATGTATGTGTGTATATATGATAGACAGATAGATAATAACTTAGATGGTGAAGCACTCATGTGTGCATGTATTCCATTAACGGTTTATTTGCATGATGAAGTACATTAAGATGCACTTTGTCAAAACAGATTTGTTTTAAGTCCAAAATATATTGGACACAATATTAACACTGTCTATGCTGTAATTACTTATTACTTACTAAATTACTTAAACTGCAAGTAAGTAAGTCAGAATGCAAAAACACGTCAGTCAGTAGGTAAGTAAGTAAGTACGTTTGGAAAGGTATTCTAAAGAAACGTTATGTTTTGTAGACACACACACACACACACACACACACACACACACACACACACACACACACACACTTACAGGCATACAATACAGATACACAGTACAAGTGTATGCATGTCTGTACCACAGCCAGGGGCATATGGTGGCTCAGTGGTTAGCACTGCTGCCTCACAGCCAGAAGCCAGGAGGTCTTTCCACTCATGTCTTTCTATGTGGAGTTTGCATATTCTCCCTGTGAAAGTTTTCCTCTGGGTGCTGTGGTTTCCACCATACCACAAGATAACACTCCTGCCCTGCCCATAACCAAGGCAAGAACACATAAACTGGAGTTGGTTCCCTGGTGCTATGCTGTGTGGCAGACCACTATTCCTAGCAGGCGAGGATGGGTTGAACGCAGGGAATTAATTCCCCCCACGGTGATTAATAGAACATACTTTCCTCCACACCCATACACACGCACACTCACAATAAGTGTTTTAAAGGGCTACTAGCATTACAGTGTGAGCCTTTCATGCAGGTGTTATAATCACTCAAGTTGCTGACATTATACCAGCTGAGCTTACATCCTTCCTGTTAACTTCCTCAATGAGTTTATTAGACAGAGCACAGCTGTGACACCAGAACACAGACTTTAACGTAATACTTCTTATTTTGTGTAAGCAAGACCTAGACAGGGAAACATATTCATGACAGCCACTCGAGAGGTACAATGTGTGTGTGTGTGTGTGTGTGTGTGTGTGTTTGTTTGTGTCAGTTATCTTATCTAGACCTAAAATGAAGTGTATTGTAGAGAAAAATACAGTAAACACAACCTGGGGGACTGCGGGAGCTGTGTTGATATTTCAACAAGCCTTCGACCAAATAACTATTCCCACAGGTGTGAAAAGTATCATGAAGTATACAGAGTAGAAATTCAGTGAATAGGTCAAAAGACAGCTATTTCAGAATTGGACCAAGGGCATGATTTCGCCCCCAAAATCTTCCCGGAAAAACTGCCGATGTGGCCGTGTAGATTTCACACGAGGTCTGACTAGATTTCGATTTAGCGCATTTAGCAGACACTTTTATCCAAAGCGACTTACAACCATTCATACACACATTCACACGCCGACGGCGGAGACAACCGTGCAAGGTGACAACCAGCTCGTCGGGAGCAGTTAGGGTTAGGTGTCTTGCTCAGGGACACTCAGCTAGGTGGAGCCAGGGATTGAACTAGCAACCTTCCGGTTATAAGTCAACCCTACTAAGCCAACCCAAAGTGACTATAAAAGGAAAACATCACATTTGAGGATGAAGCAGATCCTTCCATTCCACATTCCATTGTGTATGTGTGTATGTGTATGTGTATGTGTATGTGTATGTGTATGTGTATGTGTATGTGTATGTGTGTGTGTGTGTCTGTGTCTGTGTGTGTGTACCAAGGAGACCTTCAATGTTTTAATTATTTTACACCCTGAGAACATATAAGATGGGAAGATTATGTTCCTCTTTGATCTCTACTTCCCTCTCCTCGTTTTCCCAGCACCTCCCTCCTGCCCTCCCTCCCTCCCTCCCTCCCTCCCTCCCTCCCTCCCACCCATCCCCCCCGTGTAAGTCTCTGCAGAACCACATTGATTTTGGGCAGAACATGGGAGAAAGTTCTGATAAGACTATAGCTGATTTTGAACATACAGTATAGGCCGTAATGCAATTCAGAGGAAGAGAGAGGTGTGTGTGTGTGTGTGTGTGTGTTGGAGGGGGCATTGTGCACTAGTGTTGTCAATGATGTCATCGATAAAGTATGCATTACAAAAAGAGAGTGAATTAAAAATACTGGATACTAATTCTTGGGGAAACTAATGTGTGTGTTTGTGTATGTGTGTACACAAAATATGCACACATGAACACTTTAGATAGGTACAACTACACTCGTTGAAACTAAATTAACATTACATTAAAATTAACTTCAGTCTGTCTTTCCTTCAGAAAGCAAGTCAGCTTTCAAACACCCACAAAAGTGTGAGAAAAATCATGAGCTGGACATAACGATCCAGATATATGAGTCACTGCTATAGCCGCACTATACACAATGTAGGTAGCGCAGTGTAGCTCAGGTCACGCAGACAGGAAACTCTGGGAGTATATGAGCAAATGTTGCCTCGTTTCATTTTAATGTGCACTGGAGAATGACAGAGGCCATACTGCCTCGTCTCTTATGACATTTACAAAAACAAGATAAACAGTAGCCGGTGTGCTTCAGTCTTGTTGTTATGAAACGCATGCTCTTGCTTAGGAACCAGCAGTACAGTTTATTTATGTTCAAAATATCACACATTGATATATTTATCAATATATCAATATATCAATGTATATATATAGATATCAATGTGCGATATTTTGATATATTAAGTATAAACCTAAATTTACACACAATCACACACACACCCACGCACATTCACATGTCTACACTACACACAGGTACACGCAAACCCACAAAATCGTGGGTCAATAATTAATCTAGTTGAAATGATGGATGTTTCTGGGTTACAATGAAAACTGAGTGTGTGTGTATGTTTGTTTGTGTGTGTGTGTATGTGTGTGTGTGTGTGTGTGTGTGTGTGTGTTGTGTTGTGTATGTATGTGTTATCCTTTCCCTTTGATGGATAGGCTTTCACTTTCTTTTTGACATTTTCCTCCATGACATGACCTTGTTTACTAGAACATACCTTTTCTATTTAAATTCTTAAAAGAAAATCACAAACAATGAAGGGACAGGGTTATGATTTATATCAGTCAAGGTTTAGGGTTCAGGGATTAGGGTTGGGGATTAAGGTTTAGGGACTAGATTTCAGGGTTTAGGGTTTAGGGTTTTAGAGTTTAAGGTTTATGGTTTATGGTTATGGTTAAGGTTAGAGTAATTGCTATGGTAAGGGTAAGGGCCTAATAGTTAAGTGTTAGGGGTAAGGGGTAAGTGGTAAAGGTTAGGCTTACCCTCATAGCAGTATATGATTAAATCCTACTTTTCCAAAGTAGGATTTATCCTACTTTGGTTTCAGTTAACCCATTTCGCTTTAACTTTTCCACAATATACCACTAGAGGATGCTCACTATCCTCTGCACAATTTGTTTAGATATTATCTTATATATAGTCGAAATGCAATTTGCTTTGATATCATCTTTGATAATGCTACAGGGAAAATTGGTCATAAATAATGGACTGTATAAACAATTCTGTATAATAATCCAGTTTAAGTTTTTTTAATGGTTGTGTGTGTTTATATGTGTGTGTGTGTGTGTGTGTGTGTGTGTGTGTGTGTGTGTGTGTGTGTGTGTGTGTGTGTGTGTGTGTGTGTGTGTGTATGTGTATGTGTGTGTGTGTGTGCGAGAACACCTAATGTATTTTATTGACTGACTGAACCGTCTGACTGAATAACTAACTGACTGATTGGCTGAGAGCATGCTGTGAAGGTAGTTTAGTTTCAAAATAAATACCTACCGAAAACGGTTCTAGGATTAGTTCTTTTGATGACACCCAGACTAGATTTATTAACATGGTTTAGCTGTTATTTTGACACAGAATAGGACAAAAGTATCTGTACAACTCTCTGAACTCCATTCCCCAGCTCCCACCAACATTATACACCAGGTTTTGTCCTCGCTTTTTATTAGGAAATATCAGACAGTCACCGTTCTGACATTTGATTAATTGCCAAAATTATTTGTTTGAAAATGTCATCCACCACAAATAAAGGGCTCTGCATGTGTATGTCTATGACTACTATGTGTGTGTGTGTGTGTGTGTGTGAATGCTACATGTGTACATGTGTACATGTGTACATGTGTATAAGTTTGTTTGTGTGTGTGTGTTTGTGCATGTGTCTCTGTAGTGTGAGGTCTTTCTTTTAAATATATATATATATATATATAAAAAAAAAAATTTGCACAGACCTGTTGAAATGGTTGTTTGTTTTCCAGCAAGCCAGCCTTTATCATCTGTTATCCCTAGTCTATGACCATCAGATCCTGGCCTTTAGTCCCACTTTTCTCTGTGGTCTTTCAGCGCTATAGGCTCCTGAAAGACCCCTCATGCACAGGAGTCGCCAACCTGATCACTCGGCCTGTTCTGCTATCTGTTTGTTGTTTGTTGAGATCTACAGCTAAGTAACGCACATACACACACAGGTCGGCACACTCATGCACGCAAATGCATATGCAAACACACACACACACACACACACACATACACACACACACACACACATACACACATACACACATACACATACAGTTGCACTTAGTCACTAACACACACACACACACACACACACACACACACACACACACACACACACACTATCACTCACTCACTTACTCGCTCACTCACTTACTCGCTTACTCACTCACACGCACCACCACACACATTCACACACCACACCAACAGTTTGCTTGGCTCACACCTGGTAAAAAGAAACAGATGATTCACCTCGGGAAAGTTTAAGGAAAGAGGATTTGGGGAGGGGGAATGAAGGGCGGAGAAGAGGGATCGCTGGATGTCACAGCTGGCTGTCTTCTTGGCACATTCAATGCATTGATTTTCAGCCAGTCTTTGTCTCTCGACGGATTCAGAATTGACTGGGGCTTGGTATCAACAGCAAAAGAAAACAAGGGAAAAGGAAGAGAGAGAGAAAAGATTTGTGTTCTGCCGGTCTCCCGTATGTAATTCATTGTTTTCCGGCATTTTCTGAAATAGGAATTTAGAATCCAGGCCATTTACTCTGAGGTAACAATGACAATAACAGTATAGCCAATGGCCAGAATCCTTTTAGCACTAGAAAACAAATTTTGTATTTTATTTTTTATTTTTTGGTCAAGCCAATTAAACACATCCTGGATGGTAGTCAAAAGAATAGGAGGTTCAAAGAAAGAAAAGTTTACACGTTTACTTTAATCTTTTGAACTTTTACAGGAAGGAAACATGTGAGTGTGTGTGTGTGTGTGTGTGTGTGTGTGTGTGTGTGTGTGTATGTGTGTGTGTGTGTGTGTGTGTGTGTGTGTGTGTGTGTGTGTGTGTGTGTGTGTGTGTATGTGTTGCAGACAACAGGACACCTGAGAGACTCTCTGAACATCTTGGCTGAGTAAGAAAAGCTTTTAGCAATTAGATAACCTTATTACAACATCACTGTGACTAATGCTACTGAACATCCCTGTTGTACAAGATGGAGTGGGAGATAGAACCTGAACCAACAAACGGTTGATTCATGTTTTTTTTCTTTCTTTCTGATCAATTTACAGAACCCAAAACAAACCACAGCAGGAGCCGAGGGGGAAGCCCAATGTCCACAACCTAACCATCCTTGAGTAAGATGCCTTTACTCTCCTTATCTGTGTCAGCTCCTCTGTTCTTTGACTCAGTGACTCTGTGGCCTCCTGCTGGTTATTTTGTGTTGTCTACCATGTGCCTGCTTCTGTTGTGCCCCTGTCTCCGCCCCTCACCTGTACACCCTGCCATTGTCTGTTCCCCGCCCTTTTTTCCTGCTAACCAGTGCCATGTGTCTGATTGTCTTTTGTTTGCTGTTAGCGTACCTAGTCAGTTCACGCAGCCAGCCAGCCAGCCAGCCAGCCAGCCAGCTAGCCAGCTAGCCAGCTAGCCAGCTTGTTTTATTCCTGCCTGTGTTTTGGATTTTTAGTTTTTGGACTCCTCCTGAGAAACGGGAGTTCACTTTTGTTATTGTTTGAGCCGAAGCCTGGTCCTGACTCAAATAAATCCTTTTGGACTTACTCTGCTTTTGGGCTCATATTTTGCACAATCCTGACAATCTGCTCCTTCATGACCTGCATCCGAATACACTAGTAGTGGATCAGCTGGATTCTTTGAATAGCTGCTTCTGCTCAATGACTTAAGAAGGTATAGGTGTAAGTTGTTTCACTCTCCAGCTGAACCCAATAGCAGAGTGGACTTTACGTTACAGGTATGACTAAATAATAAATAGGAGTAAATTGTTTAATTCTCCAGCTGAACCCAAAAGCAGAGTGAACTTTACGTTACAGGCATAAATCCCCGGTTCAATACCAGGCGTCATATGGTTCCAGGGTCAATCAATCAAATTGATTGGACAGGAGGACTATTAGTAAAGGCTCAACCGGCGAGGGTGAGAAAAAGGAGGAATTGAACTGGCCAGAGTGGAGAGGACAGGGGAGTATTTTGCACGCTGAAGACTCTAATGACGAGAGAGAGAGGTTTTTATTTATTTCTGTCTTTCTTCTATATATATAGTTTACCTCTCGGCAGCTTGACTTGCTGGCTAACACTGTAGTGCTTTATCTCTCACACACACGCCCTGCTGAGCCCTGCTCAACATTATGCGTTAGCATCTGAACCGCCAGTGATTTGGACCAATCAGCGTCCTATGAGGAACCACATGATACATGATAAGCAGTGATAGACAAATGGTTCATCCAATCTCCTACCAAGTATTTCTTTAAGTTCCTGCCCATATCCAAACAGTTTCCCCAGATGGTTCTGTGTAACAAACCATCTGGCGCGTCAGGTTACTACAGCATCCAACCACATCCCCTTCACCGCACACATTCTGTTGGAAACAGAAGAATAAAGACAGAGAAGCAGGCTACAGGATGCTTAATTCAGGTACCAATATCAATCTGGCAGATAATTTCCACTCATCTTCACTGCTCCTCTCCCTGCTTCTCCTCCCCTCTCCTACTCACTACTCTTACTCACTAGTCCTACTCATTAGTCCTAGTCCCCACTCCTGCTCACTTCTCCTCCTCACTACTCCCCCTCCCCTCTCACACACACACACTCACACTCTCACACACAGACACTCACACACACACACATATACTCAAACACACACCCTCAGACACACACACATACACCAAACCCTCACCCTGACTGCTGGGGAAGGTGGATGTGGCTCTGGTCCAGTTGCTATGGTAGCCCGGAGACACGACATGTTTAATATGAAGAAGATAGATTGAAGGAGGTCGCTTTGGTCCTCATGGAATCCAGAATTCAACATTCCAGTGGAGATGGGAAACACAAGTCTTCAAAGTCAAAATAACCTTTTTGATTGATTTTATTCAGATTCCAAACCAACGGTGGATACTCATCTAGTGAAGGTTGTTTAGACACCACTGTTTAAATACACAAACAAACAAAATACGAACTAACCAAAGATGAAGCAGTGTGTGATTGAGGACCTTAAGTCACAGCTGGTAATTCATCACCTTGTAAAGTCGGAGTGCGGAAGTAGAGCAGGAGAGACGAGACGAGGGGAGGAGGGAGAGAGGAGGGAGAGAGGAGGGAGAGAGGATGGAGAGAGGAGACAGGGGGCGAGATAGGGTGAAACAGGGAGAAGAAATGAGGGAGAGAGAGGGAGAGAGGAAGGAGTGAAACAGAGGTGAGGTAAAAACAGAGGTGGAAAAAAACCCAGAGAGGTTTAAAGACTCATCAACCACTGTTTCCTTCATCACCTGAACTCCATCCTGGCAGCACCACAGTGGAGCTGGCCAATTATAGCCTGCCACTGAGGACAGCTGTGTGTGTAATGACGCTTGCGTGCATGTGTGTGTGTGTGTGTGTTTGTGTGTGTGTGTGTGTGTGAGTGTGTGTCCATAAGTGTGCAGGTGTGTGCAGGTTTGTTGTCTGAATTTGAGTATGTGTATGTGTGTGTGTGTGTGTGTGTGTGTGTGTGTGTGTGTGTGTGTGTGTGTGTGTGTGTGTTTGTGCGAGGGGTAGAGAAGAAAGCAGTTACGTTTATTTGTGTGAATCCATGTGTTGTTTTCAATCTGTGTGTGTGTGGGAGAGAGAAAGAGAGAGTGAGAGAGAGAGCGAGAGAGAGACAGACCTGAGAGGCAGAGAAGATTGATGCAGTGCCATGAATCAACAGATGCTAATGTGTGCCTCAGAGCTGTGATGGGTGCATGTGTGATGGTGCATGTGTGTTTGTGTGTGTGGGGCTTCTTTACCTCTGCATATGTTTGAATCTACATTGGGCAGAATTTGACAGATGTTTGGTTAAAAACGTCACTCTACCAAAAAAGATACATCAAAATAAGTGAATAGTCATTTACACAGGAGACATTACGCCTTGTCCTTGCTTTGTGTGTGTGTGTGTGTGTGTGTGTGTGTCTGTGTGTGTTTATGTGCTTATTTGTGTGTGTGTGTGTGTGTGTATGTATGTGTGTATGTGTGTGTGTGTGTGTGTGTGTGTGTGTGTGCATATGTGTATGCATATGTGCAGCTTGTGTGCATGTGGAAATGCATGCATATACAGTATATATATATATATATATGTATGTTTGTGTGCATGAATACATGCATCTACACATGCGTGCCAGTGGAGATCTGGAGGCAGGTGTAGGGCCGAGCGGCGTGATGAGGTCGCTTGGCGAGGGTGTCCTAGGGCAGCGGTGCTACACATGATCCCTGTTTAATTTAACCTCTGAAAGAGGACGTATCCAATCATTCAACAAGGTGACTTCAGGCTCATCCACACACACACACACACACACACACACACACACACACACACACACACACACACACATACGCATACACACACACACACACACACACACACACATACGCATACATTCACACACTTACAAATGCACGCGTGCACACACACACACACAAACACGCACACACACTATACAACCACACACAGACATACACAAGAACGCATGCGCGCACACACACATACAACTACAGACACATGTATCTGCCCACAGAGAAACCATATAGAAACACACACACGTGAAATATCACCATGGGAGACGATATGGCCGGTCAAGCCTACAAACAGGGCCCAGCACACAGAATACACAAACACACACACACACACACACACACACACACACACACACACACACAAACAGACACGCATAGACATACAAAGGCAGAATGCTTTCTCCTCTCTCTACTTAAGACAAATTAAGACATTGATTTTGCTTCTTGTACTTAAACTTGTATTGATCTGGCTCGGCCATTGGATATTACCTCCAGCCAGCATAGCTAACGCACACACACGCACACACACAGACACACACACACACACACACACACACACACACACACACGTACACATACACACAAGCAGCCAATCACAGATCTGAGGCACACATAAGTGTCTGTTGATTCATGGCAGTGCATCAATCTTCCTTGGCTCTCAGGTGCTCTCTCTCTCTCTCTCTCTCTCTCTCTCTCTCTCTCTCTCCCAAACAGTCTCACACACACACACACACCCACACACACACAACACAAATATGTTACGCTGCATGCTTGTTTATGCACTGCCAGGTTCTCACGTTGAATTCAACAATTTGTTACACATGAGCCAGGAGGTGAAACTTGGTCTGACATGAAACCACGGTCCTCATGTGATGATGTCCCTTCCCTCCTTCCATAGTAATGGCTTAGTTTCATGTAGTCAGGTGCTACTGTTAAAAAGTAGAGAGCGTTATAGGTGGGTATCTGTTCTATCTGCTGTACAGTATATGTGTGTGTGTTGCCCCAGATTTCTTTGAGTTTATGTGTGTGTATGTGTGTTTTATGTATGCTGCATGTGTGTCTCAATGTGTTTTTCCCACTTTTGTGTGCGTGAGTGTATGTGTGTTTGTGTGTGAGTGATATGTGTGAGTTTTGTCTGCCTTTACGTGTTGCTTTCTCCCTTTGTTTCTGTGCTTTCCTGCATCTGAACTGTAAATACATCAGAACCTGTAAAACGTGTGTGTGCATATACTTTTAATATGGTGCATGACAGGCAGACACAATTATCAATGTGAGAGAGTGATAATGATTCTTCTCTTTTTCCATCACATCATATTGATTGCATTCATCTGAAAAACTTGTGCTGTGATTCAAAGTATGATTCAGACGAGGTGATCGCAGGTCAGTGGAGCCCAGGGACTGGCTTGTGTGGATAGACCACACAGAGAATCATTAGCCTTTGATACCATAGTATGAACTGGTGGGTTATTCCCCTTTTCAGTCCCCACAGACACCAGGGATACAAAACACAGACAAACCAACTAATGGTAATTTACAGGCTTGGTACATTAGTACTGATTATGATGGTAATGAGCCAGTGATTGTATGAATAATTCGATTAGATTTTAATTGTATGAAAAAAAAGTATTTGAAAGTCCACAATGTTTTCATGTCAACAAGCATGGCACAGACACACACACACAACAACAAGCATCTCCAAGCATCTCCATATACTGTACAACTGTACATGATACAACTATATACTATGCTACTGTACATAGATTATACAACTATACATTAAACACATTGGACAGGAACAAAGGCATGTTTTCTGCACAGAAATGTACAGCCTTGAAAAATGTATTGCAGTTCACATGCACCATACACACTAAACAGACCCCATTTTGTTGTATAGCGCTGGGCCTTTTGCAATGACATAAATAATCGTAATGAATGTTCTTGAGTCCTCTTAAAAATGAAAAAGAATCAAGAACACATTTTAAGGACTGCATAGTTGTATAGTTCTACGTCTTCAACTTTCTTACATTTACATTACATGTGTTCATTTGGTTGTCTAACGTGACTTCCTAGTAAGGCTGAGAACAATTCAAGCCAAGCAATTTAAAGGGAAAAGGGGAATATTGTTAAGTTTGTATGTGTGACCACAGGCATGCACACATTAACACATCTCAACATTTTCCAAAGCCACCACACACACGCACATACACACATGCACACACACACATGTAAACACACACGCGCACACACATGCACACACACACTCACGTTGACAGACAATTTATTTCAAGCCTATAACTGTCTTCCTATGACGCTGTCAAGCCGAATGAAATTGAATGAATCACACGTTTAAATGTACGACGCTAATGCGTTACATTTGTGACAACTTAATATAACCTAGCCGCCGGTGAGCTAAGATGGTGAGGCGTATACGCCACCACCTTGTTTCCATGACAGACACCTTCTGTCAAATGCCTGTACTAACCAACTCTTTTTTTCAACATCATAAGTCAGAGCCTAATGAGTGGCGCAGGAGGTGGAGGAGGAGGGTAGGGGGGAGAAAGGGAGGAGGAAAGAGGAGGAGAGGGGCGGAAAGGGAGGAAAAAGGGAGGGAAGGAAAGGAAGAGAAATCGAGGAGGAGGAGGAGGAGAACGGGGGGAGGGAGGCCAGGAGGAGAAAAAAGAGGATGATGAAAGAGGGAGGAGGAGGTTACGTGGAGGAGAAATGAAGGAGAAGGAGAAGGAAAAAGGGAGGAGGCAGGTGTATAGAAAGGGAGGAGGCAGGCGTGCAGAAAGGGAGGAGAAAGAGAGGTGTAGCAGATACCCGCCTCCGGTCCCTGTGCAGGGTCCTAATAGAGTCATAAATACATGAGGACGTCAAGGGCTCTGTGCTGCTGATGGAGGTGCTGCGGTGAAGACAGGGTGGGGGCCTGTGTGCTGGGCCCTCCTAGAAGGAGGAGTTGTCAGGTGAACGGGTGCATTCAGCAGCCTACAGGACCTAGGGGTGGGTGTCGTGACAGATCTGTGGGTGGGGGGTGGGCGGGGTTGGTGCGGTTTGACAGACACTACATACATTCAAGGACATGGGGACAAGATACATAAATGTCACCTCCACAATACTGTGATACATCTGAAGTCACAGGGTGACCTATAGACGATCCAGCTGATGCATGGTGATTTTTTACCTGCTTGTCGATATTTCAAATTATAAAAAATCTGTTGGACAAAACTAAAACCGCAGAGTGAACTCCCAGATGGACATCAATGTACAGGGTAAGCGTCTTATTACCTTAACCTTAGGCATTTTATTGAGCCCGTGCATGAGCAAAATGATAAACGCCATTGATAGAAATACAGCGTTGTAAGGTTGTCTTTTTCACCTTATCTGATTGCAATCCCATCACCGAGAACGATCGTCACCTCCAGGTCTGAAAGGAGAAAACAACGGTCATAACAACGCTAGATGGCCAGAACTGTCTCACGCCATTCGACTGCATTGGATTGACCCCACAGGAGGCAGACAGTTATGCCATTGGGCAGATGGAACAGTCCTTCTCCATTTACTTGCCTTTGATCGTCCCACTCACTGGCTGACAGCCTGTCCACCCTTCCAGCTGCTCAGGTGGGGGTAAATTACAGTCTTTGCCAAGCCAGTGGACAATTACGCCAGGTGCCACGCTGCCCTCGACTGACATCCCACAAGCTCCCCATGGAAACGCCATCAACACCGGTATCTTCCCAACTGGCCTAGTTTGACTAGTTTGAACTGAAACTGTGCTGTGTTGAGGGAAACTATAAATAGCAATAAGAGGAGCAGGAACCATTTACTGTATAAGGGAGATTGTATTTTATCTATATATCTACTTTATACTATATTTAAAGTATATTTATAGTTTAGACTTTAATTTATATCCATTACGTACTCGACCCTTACCTTGTTACAGGTTCTATGTCTAGAATTAGCTTGTGGAATTGCGCGTTTGATAAATAAAAAACACTTTCACAAACTTTGCGATTGTAAAGGTTAGATGACCTAGAATTATGATTACATAGAAGACCTGTCAGGCAAGCCCGAATTAATCAATACAGTACATCAATACAATACAGTTCAGCTGTAGGGTTTTGACTAAATTGTGTTTGTAATGAAACCTAAACAAACGTAAAGCACAGCATGCAGCAGTGTTTCCTACTGACTTCAA
>JACYXH010000278.1:642477-719977 GCA_026745465.1 Lota lota | reverse complement strand
GGGTACTATGAAGGATTGTTCTAGGAACATTTCTACAAATCCGAATCAACATACCAGTTTAATTCAACTAATTAAATCTGAATACTTACATACAAGTTGGCAAGTCAAGCACAAGCCGATGTGAGTCCTTGCATGTTCATGTAAATAAATAACATGCACATACATTATTTTTGTTCACTTAAATGTTTTGTGATGGTGAAAGAGGTACTTGGCTGAAAGACAATACAATAGTGTAAATAGTTAATAGAGAAGTACTATTCTGGAGAGTGTCGTGTCCATGTGGTCCTCCACGCTGTCTCCTTCTCTCGTACCAGATCAGCTGTATGTGTGTCCACCTACATCTTCTCCCCATTGGCTCTCGTCAGCTTTGGAACCACAAGGCCAACTCGTAGCACATGGACATTGCTTTTGATGTTTCAGTCATCCAAGGTTTTGTTTGTTCTTTCTCTATCATGTCAATGGGTTTCCTGAATTCATGGTGGCTTCTTCTGCACCAGTGGTGCTTTCTTTTGGTTCTTCATTTGGTTTGTTTCATAGGCTCATTAGGTTCATTAGGTTCATTATCTGTTTCTGTCTTGTCAGTCCAAACTTTTCTCCTTAAACTCCATCTCTTCAAGCTCCGGCGGCTACAGCTGCATCCTTATTACGGGTCAGGTCTGAGAAGATTTGACAATTGTTGTTGTGATGGTGATCAACCATGAAGTGATGGTACTTCTTCTTGTTGATGACATCACGTTAAGAGGTCTTCTCAAAGCCTGTGGTGTGTTATGAGGATGACATCGCAAGACCTCTTCTCAAAACATCTGGTGTGCATTGTAAAATGTATTGTCTTCATTTGTATTATATTGTATGTTTTGTATTGTGTGTTTTCGTATGCACAGGCATATATGAGTGTAAAGTTTGTGTTTGTGCATGGTAGATTGCAATGGTGTTTAAGGGATTGTCTTGTGTATGTATGTACACATGTCTTGAAAATAATCCATCCCATAGGATTATTATATAATCTATTCAATTTTTAGATTAACAGAACCAGGTCAATGATTATGCCCATGCTTTTGTTTTCTTTTGTGTTTCCAATTTCCAATCCAAACCCTCTTTTTGATTTTGTATCCATAAGGATTAAAAAGGAGGACCCCTTTGTTTAGCTCCTTGAATGGAAGTGGTGTACATAGACACGTATGTTCAAAAGACCATTCTCTTCTGCGTAATTGCAGACGAGGCAGACCATAAAACGGTAAAACCACAGCACGTCCCATCTGCTCTCGGCTGGGCTTGACGTCATGGGAGCCCAGCAAGCTGCTCCTGTAGTGAAAGCCATATCTAATACCCCTTTTAAATCTATCAGTGGTTGGTAAACATGTGCACGCTTCAAGGCTCACTTTACCACTCTGCTGCAGGCCCAGTCCAGGTAAGGTTATGTTGATTATAGGGTTAGATTAGTTGAGTTTAGGGTGAGCTGAGGTTAGGTTAGGTTAGGTTAGTTGAGGTTGAGGTTCGATTAGTTGAGTTTAGGGTTAGGTTACGTTAGTTATGGTTGAGGTAAGGTTAGTGGAGTTAAAGGTTGAGATAATGTTAGTTGAGTTGGGGTGAAGATAGTTTAGTTGAAGCAAGGTTAGTTAATATGAGGCTAGTTAAGTTAAAGTTAGTCAAATTAAGGTTAGTTTAGTTTACGTTGGTTTACTCGAGGTTAGTTGAGGCAAGGTCACAGGATGCAAACACCAGATGGTTATCACAACATGGGGATAGGTGATGAACCTGACAAGTGTTTGTGTTTATGTGACACTTAGATTGTGTGTCTCCAGAATTGCATTGCCATGGTAACAGAATGTGTCATGCTGTATCCTTGGGGTTGACGTGGTTTGGAGTGGTCCCAGATCCCTCACCAGGTGACAAGTTCATCCACAAGTCAAGCATAGAATAGCGATTTGGGATTTGGAATTTGAGTGTGTGTGTGTGTGCGTGTGTGCATATATGCATATGTGTATGTGTGTGTGTGTGTGTGTGTGTGTATGTATGTGTGAGTACATGTGTGTGTATGTTAAGCAGTGGGGAATTCAAGATGTGTCTTGCTTTGACAAGGGCAGCAAGTACAGCCAAGCCTCTTTCTTCTAGCCGTCCTCTCTCTCTCTCTCTCTCTCTCTCTCATCATCCTTCTCCATTCTCTCTATCAAAGTGGGAGCACCACACACAGGCAGATCACCCAAGCTTTTGGGAATGCAAAACGCCCACTCATCTGATGTCGGTTGCCCCCTTACTCCCCCTCTCCCACTTTTTGCATGTTTCAAAAATCCAGACACTCGCTGTTCAATATTCAGTAGCCGACAGCAGGCTTTCTGTTTCATTTAAGCATCTGCTTACTGCGGGTCTAGTTCTCGCATAGATTAAAGACCCAGGTCCGAACTTTTCACTTTCAGACATGCCAAGTCATAATTGAAATGAAAGCAGAGCTGGATGAGCTATTCATTGCAATAACTTAATAGCTCAGCCACACTGGCTGAGCAACTTATTATAATGAGCAGTAAAAAGATATAGTGAACGATATCAAGCTTCACACGAGACTGCTGTTATGAATCAGATTTATTGTTCATGCCACTGTGTATGTGTATGTGTGTGTGTATGTGTGTGTGGGGGATTTGTGGTAACCCGGACGGGGTTCTGAGAAAATAAGCAGGGGAACAGCTGCAGTTAAGTCCCACAACGGGTATTCTTTATTTTAACTGCACAGAAATGCAACAAAATCAACTAATCTTCTTCCCGGATCGGGGTATCTTCTGTCTCTGTGTGACGAAGTGATCGTCACACACATCGGTTGTACCAATGGTACAGCGCTACGAAGCGCCACGGCATGGAAGCCGACACACTATTTTTAAACAGCGTATGGACATTTGCGCATGTTATATTTTGTTTTTGTTTCCTGTCCCATCCATTTATGATACCACTTCTGTAATCATACTCACCACAATTCTCCTGCATAAAGGGCAAGTTTGCATTCACTTCCGCTATTTATGTCACGGGATCGCACTGGGTCAGGCCATCGCGGTAAATGGTGAGGGGTATTTTAAGGTATTCTTAAAATACCTATTATATGTGTGTGTAAAATGTATGGTTGAAGTTGTGCTGTGTTTGTATTGTGTTGAGGGATAATAATGCACCTTTGTTTTGGGTTATGGCTGGTTAAACTTGGTGTGTGGGTTTGTTTGATTTATAGTGACTTGGTTTAGCTTAGAGGTGGAGCTAACTAAATACTACTACTATTTAAGCCTGGATGGCTTCATTGGTAGGAGGGACGGTTGGGGACGGTTGGTGATGGTTGTGAGAGCCATAAATCATGTAGGTCATGCGTGACATTTATGTATGTGTTATGTTAGTTCCTGTCCGCGTTCTTGTTTGTTCTCCTATAGTTTGTAATAAATATCTCCATTGAACTTCAACGTGTGGCTTAACCTCAATTGGACCAAAAGGCACATTACCCTGGCTTAACCTCAATTGGACCAAAAGGCACATTACCCAATGACACTCTGTTTAGGGAATTCCGTATGACAAAGCTTGTCGAGCGTTCACCAGCCGTCCAGTCAGTCTCCCTCACTTCTCTCCCCGCAGCCGTCTTTCTCCTGGCTTAAGTAGGCCTGGAGCTGATTGCTAGCGCCAGGTCTGCAGCAGCTGTGAATGATAGAACTGATTGTCAATTACCTTTCCCAACAGCCTTTTACCTGCAGACCTGGAGTATCCATTCTCAGCCCTTTGGGGGTGCTGAGGTTCTCCTGGTCCTCCACATATCCTCCCCCTCAGCTCCGTGCTGGTGCAGGGAGCGACCACCCAAAGGCACTCATCCCTTTCCCGCCCGGTGTTCAACCTTAAAATTGAAGTCCTGGAGCTCCAGGAACCATCGAGTCACTCTGGCATTCCTGTTTTTGTTCAAATACATCCATTTTAAGGGTGCATGGTCGGTCACCAAGGTGAAACGTCTCCCCAAGAGACAGTAGCGGAGTTTGTGTACCGCCCACTTTATGGCCAAACATTCCTTCTCTACAATTGCATAATTCTTCTCGTGTTTCAGCAACTTACGACTCACGTACATGACAGGATGTTCCTCTCCATTTACCACCTGGGATAGGACGGCTCCTAGGCCTGTATCGGAGGCATCCGTCTGCAGGACGAAGGGGCAGTTGAAGTCAGGGGCTGCGAGTACAGGTTCCGAGCAGAGGGCGTCCCGTAGAGTGGTGAACGCCTTCTCTGCTTCCTCTGTCCACTTTACTTGTTGGGGTAACCTGTTCTGGGTGAGATCATGCAGGGGGGAAGCAACAGCAGAAAAATGGGGAATGAAGAGTCGGTAGTAACCTACCTGGCCCAGGAAGGTTCTCACCTGTTTCTTGGTGACTGGGCGAGGCCAGTCCGCTATTTTATCGACCTTCGCCTTCTGTGGTTTCACGGTACCCCGGCCTATGGTATAGCCTAAGTACTCCGCCTCCTCCAGTCCCAGATAGCATTTTTTCGGATTTGCAACTAGACCGGCCTGCCTTAGTGCTTGTAGCACGGCCTCTAGACGCCTCAGATGGGTGGTCCAGTCGAGGCTATGGATCACTATGTCATCTAGATAGGCGGCTGCGTAGTCCTTGTGGGGTCTGAGGATTTTGTCCATCATGCGCTGGAATGTGGCAGGAGCCCCATGAACCCCAAAGGGAAGCACTCGATACTGGTAGAGGCCCTCGGGGGTGGAGAACGCAGTCTTCTCTTTGGCCTGTTCAGTGAGGGGCACTTGCCAGTATCCTTTAGTTAGGTCTAGGGTGCTAATAAAACGGGCAGTTCCTAGGCACTCGATTAGTTCATCGACTCGTGGCATGGGGTAAGCATCAAACTGGGAGATCTCGTTCAGCTTGCGGAAGTCATTGCAGAACCTCATGGAGCCGTCCGGTTTCGGCACCATCACTATGGGGCTGGACCAGGCACTATGGGACTCTTCCAATACTCCCATTTCCAGCATCCTTCGGATCTCTTCACGGACTTCCGCCTTCCTGGCCTCCGGGATGCGATATGGTCGCTGACAATTTTCAGCAAAGTCACAATGTCGTGGGCGACGACTGATGTTCTCCCTGGTCGGTCCGAAAACACGTCGGCTGTCCTGTTTAGCAGCTCTCTTAGGTCTTGTTTTTGTCCGGGGGTCAGCTGTGTTCCCATATTGACCTTCGTAGGTTCCTGTGGAAAGACAGCGGCCGAGAGGACAGGGGCCGGGGTTACATCGGCGTCATACCACTTCTTTAGGAAGTTGACATGGTAAATCTGGTGACCTTTACGTCGGCCCGGCTGCCTCACCATGTAGTTTACGGGGCCTGTCTGGCTCAGTACTTCATAGGGACCGTGCCATTTAGCCAGGAACTTACAGTCATTTGTGGGGATGAGGGCCAGTACCTTCTCTCCGGGTCTGAACTCCCGGATCTTTGCCCCCCTGTTGTACACCCGTGCTTGGGCATCCTGGGCCTTCCTCATATGTTCCCGTACCACCGGCCATACCTGGGCCATCCGCTGCTGCATCTGCTCCATATGTTCTATGACATTCCGGTGTGGGGACGGCTGTTCCTCCCAGGCCTCCTTCGCCAGGTCCAGTATTCCTCTGGGTCTCCGACCGTAGAGAAGTTCGAATGGGGAGAACCCTGTAGAGCTCTGGGGTACTTCTCTAATGGAGAAGAGGACGTATGGTAATAACTGGTCCCAGTTTTTGCCATCCGCATCAAATACTTTTCGGAGCAGCTGTTTTAATGTTTGGTTGAACCGTTCAACCAGACCATCGGTTTGTGGATGATATACAGATGTACGTATTTGTCTCACCTTTAGCCTCCTGCACATCTCTGCCATTACCTTGGACATGAAGCACGAGCCTTGGTCGGTCAGGATCTCGTCAGCTATGCAGACGCGGCTAAACAACAGGAGGACTTCCCGGGCCAAAGCCCGGGCAGTAGCGGTACGTAGGGGTATGGCCTCTGGATATCTGGTGGCATAATCCATTAACACGAGTATGAACCGGTGTCCCCGACTGGACTTGGGGAGAGGCCCTACAATGTCCATGGCCACGTGGCTGAATGGGGTCTCTATAATCGGGAGCGGAATGAGTGGGCTACGGAAGTGTGCCTTCGGTGCAGTCCTCTGGCACTCGGCACAGTGTTGGCAGTACTCCTGCACTGCCCTCTTGACGCCCGGCCAGTAGAAGCGAGCGAGCACCCTCTCGTAGGTCTTCTCTGTGCCCAAGTGGGCCCCAAGGAGGTGTGCATGAGCTAAATACAGGACCTTGGAGATGTATGACTTTGGCACAAGCAATTGGTTAATGTATGTCCCCTCCCCCATCCTCACTACACGGTACAACAACCCCTTCTTGACAGCAAAGTGTGGATAGGTTAGGTGACTCACCCCCTCTTTAAGTGTCCCCTCGATGTCCACTACATCCCTCTGAGCTTGTACCAGGTTGGGATCGTGGAGTTGGGCGGTGGCAAACTTCCCTGAAGTCCGTGTCCCCTCTCCATCGACTTGGGGAAACTCAGAAAAGACTTCATCGGAGGACACTTCCTCAAGCGCCTCCACCTCCTCGTGGACTTCCTCCGACGCTGTGAGAGTCTCCTCACTCGTTCCCCTCATCTCCCTCTCCTCCTCCTGGGTCTCTGGTTCGGACTCGCCAGATCCTGGGGACATAGCAGCACATACCTGGGCGTGGTTAAGTTCTCTGGGGTTCCGCCGTCGTCCCTTGCTACTCCTTTTTATCACGCTCGGGTCCCTTTTCCAGTAGCGGAAAAATAGAGGCAGTCTCTCCCCACCAAGACTGGTACAGGGAGGTTCTCCACTACCCCGGCCCTTAATGTGGCTTGTCCGCGTGGTGTTTGAAGTCGGACATAGGCAGTGGGATACGGTTTCATCTCCCCGTGGACACAGGAAACCTGTACTTGGCCTTTGGTGCGTTCCCCGGCATACTCAGGCCTGACCAGCGTCACGGCGCTGCCGGAGTCCAGAAGGGCCTCGGTATCCTTGCTCCCGACTTTGACCGGGAATAAGGGGGCCTTCATCTCCTCATGGGCCCAGCAGGAGGTGACATAGAGGCAGGGGGGCCCACCACGGTCACTGGACCCTGCTGAGGGCATGGACACATCTCTGGCAGGGCAGTTCCAAGTTATGTGGCCCTCCTCTCCACAGGTGTAGCACCTTCTGCGGTCCCTGTTCACGGCAGGCCGGCGGTTTCCAGCTTGCTGGGGCCTGGGGTTAGCCACTGTGCTATTGGAGACCCGGTCCTCCGGGCTTTGCTTCGATCGGCTGTCGATTCGCCCCACTCGTGGAGGTTCCACCTTGGTTGAGCGCATCATTTCTACTGTGACCTGATGATTCTCAAGTAGGGCGACCAGGCCTTCCAGGGTAGTCGGACTAGTCTGAGCGGCGTACTTCTTAGCCTCTGGAGGTAATGCTCTGATGCAGTGATCCAAGACCACCCTTTCTAACATGGGGGGTCCGTGTCCCCCTGTGAGCCACGTCCTCGTGATACGAGTGAGAGCGGCTACTTGGCTCCGGGCGGGTTGAGTAGGGTCATAGACCCAGGTATGGAACCTCTTGGTGCGGGCTGGTAGGCTGTACCCGTAGCGTGCTAGGATGGCAGCCTTAAGGGTGGGATAGTCTGCTACCTCCGTGGCAGATAGGTCCTGGCAGGTCCGCTGGGCTTCGCCAGACAAGTACTGTGAGACAATCCCCGCCCAATCACCCGCAGGCCACTTCGCCTTGGTGGCCGCCCGCTCAAACAGTTCGAGGTAGGCTTCCATTTCGTCGTCTGGTGTAAGTTTGGTCAACACGTCCTTGGGACTGGGGGGAAGCTCCGCATCCGGTGTCAGGCGTTGGCAGAAGGTCACCATTGCCGCCTGGAGCTCCGTTTGTCCCTTCAGTAATGCTGCAACGGTTGCTTCCATTTTTTATTTTATCGGCTAGATCTCAAATGCCCGCATTCTCCACCATATGTGGTAACCCGGACGGTGTTCGGAGAAAATAAGCAGGGGAACAGCTGCAGTTAAGTCCCACAACGGGTATTCTTTATTTTAACTGCACAGAAATGCAACAAAAACAACTAATCTTCTTCCCGGATCGGGGTATCTTCTGTCTCTGTTTAGCGAATTCCGTATGACAAAGCTTGTCGAGCATTCACCAGCCGTCCAGTCAGTCTCCCTCACTTCTCTCCCCGTAGCCGTCTTTCTCCTGGCTTAAGTAGGCCTGGAGCTGATTGCTAGCGCCAGGTCTGCAGCAGCTGTGAATGATAGAACTGATTGTCAATTAGCTTTCCCAACAGCCTTTTACCTGCAGACCTGGAGTATCCATTCTCAGCCCTTTGGGGGTGCTGAGGTTCTCCTGGTCCTCCACAGATTGTACCATTTTGTGCGCGTGTTTGTGTATGTGTGTGTTCAAAACATATAACAAAACATATAAAAGGAATGCATAAATGTGTACCAATAACCTCCATGTATTCACAAACAAGCGCGCACACACACACACACACACACACACACACACACACACACACACACTTTATTTTCGATCTGCATCAAGCAGTGACACTTTGTTTGTGTGTGTGTGTGTGTGTGTGTGTGTCTTTCCAAACCCAACATTTTTTGCTTTTCATGCTAGTGCACACACAGAGGCAAGGCCCCCTCAGAATAGTCCAATAAAGGTGATTAAACAAGACAAGGGGTGCCTCACGACACCCTAAAAAGCTGTAATTACTTTTCCCCTTCATCATCACCCCCCCCCCCCCCCCATCTCTCCCGCACTCACAGAGCTCCAATGACTTGAAAAAATACAAAATCTAATTGACAGCAAATTGGCAATCACAGTTGGAGATCTTTAACCAACCGAAGAAACCAACCGCCGACGGACCCACCGACTGACAGAACCTAACTTGGTAATTGGGGAGAGAGAGTTTGTTTGGAAACCTTTCCCGGGTCTATTGTTTCGACAGAGATTAAAAGAGGACTATGGTATCTGTGTTTTCAGACGGCTGATTAGAACTGCTTGGAGCCAGTAATTACAGATCACTAGACTGCCGAGAGCAATAAAGGAAGTCAGGGTGGGAGACTTTTAGACCCCCCTGTACGTTAAGTATGGGCTGCAGACATTCAGTACAAAAGAAGATAATCTCTGAGTTTGTAATTGTCATTTTACTCTCTCTATGTCAATATGTCATACTCTTTAATAGCAAGATGATATGGAGCATTTGGAATAGTACATATAACAAGTAGTGTCGATATGGTATTTATCTTGTTTAGCTTTTTAAATCACACATGGTATCATGTTCTGATGTTTTTATTTATTTAACATTGTGATTTCATTCAATATTATAAACAGGACATGTTAGCATTATATTTCTAAGTGAACCACTGGGCATTTGGAATCGTATTAAAGAATAATTCCCTCATCGTAAAAGTATTTTGTGAAAGTACATGCTCATCTGATGCTTGCGCTTTAACATTTTAAACGGTATGTGCAGGAGTTATTTTGTGTTTTTGTATGTTCAATTCATGTTTTTGAATGCACGCTGACCCTGTGCATGTGCACAAAGAATTCCCCCTTGGGGAAAATAAAGTAATGTTTGATTCTATTCTATTCTATTGAAAGTGGTAGAATGTTGTTGAAGCAAACCTTATAGCTAAACAATGGCTGGGTCCCGTTTATCTTTCGACCCCTGGCTCACCTTTCCCTCTGAGTGCGGAGAGGAGCTTAAATGTCCACAGGGAGGCCAGCTCGCTCAAATTGAGCCCCACGTTGGGTCACTCCTGCTGGGTCAGAAGTCCCATAGCTGTGCCCTCCTCGCCACTCGAAAGCAGCGTGGCTCCCTGGGTGACTGCTCCCTGGGTGACTGCTCCCTGGGTGACTGCTCCCTGGGTGACTGCTCCCTGGGTGACTGCTCCCTGGGTGACTGCTCCCTGGGTGACTGCTCCCTGGGTGACTGCTCCCTGGGTGACTGCTCCCTGGGTGACTGCTCCCTGGGTGACTGTCTAGTGCAGTGACCTTGACAGTAGAGACAGAGAGAGAGAGAGAGAGAGTGAGAGAGATGGGGCAGAAAGAGAGAGAGCTTGACCTCTGTGTATCTGAGAAAATTCAGAGCAGGGTATTTGTATAACTTTATGATCAACATCACCAATGTTCATTCCTGTGATATTATTATTATTCACCATCTGTAACGCTGGGGCAAACAGCTGTTGGACTCAAAAGCACGACTCGTGACGACCGGCAGGTAGAATCAGAAAGAGTAGTCTTTACTGAGGCAATGGTTCGGTACACGGGTAGGAAGTAGTAATCAGGGCAAAGGTACAAAAACGTGAGGCGAAAGATTAGTCGCGGAGTCGAGATAGATCTCTGGGAAAATAACGCTTGACACGGAGGTGCAAAGACGAACTGGCACAGAAAGAGGGAAACACACGGGCTAAATACACTAGGAGGGAAGAGGTAATGAGGGACAGGTGAAAACAATCAACGTGACGGGGGACGATCACAGGCGGGAAACACAGGGGCAGGGAGTGACATATCTGGAACGAGAGGAAAGCGAGTAAAATAAAGTAACACAGAAAACAATGACAGAATGAAGGAAACAAAACGTAAGGAGCAGGGCGAGACGTGACACCATCAATATCACACTATTTATATACATTATTATTATTACATTGATTTGGTACGAGTATTCATGTTCTGTTTGGGCTGTGTGTGTGTTATTGATGCCGAAAGCAGAGGATGCAGAAAAAGATATGGCAACAACAGGCAAAAAGGGCAAACGTGTTAACAAGGTAAGAGAGAGGGAGGGAGAGAGAGATCGAAAGAGATGGACAGAGAGCAAGAGAGAGTGATAGAGAGCGAGAGAGAGAGAGGCACACACACACACACACACACACACACACAAAGACAGAGAGAGAGAGGAGCTGTGTGCTAACAGTGCCAAGGGTCCTTGGAGATGAGGCTTTTTGAATGTCAGCCCACTCAGGAGCCCACCTTAAGAACTCTATGAACAAACCAGCAGAGCACACGCACACATACACACACATGCTCACATACACATACTGTCACAAATGCTCACACTGTCACACAGACAGACACACACACACAGACTCAAATAGAATTGCACAAAAGTACACACACATTGCATATAGACATAGACACAGACACAAACACACACACCGACAACATACATGCACACATGCACTCACACAAATTTGAACACACATATACACAAATTGCACAGTTTCACAAACATGCATATGCACGTAAACACACACACACAGACAGAAACACACACACACACACATACACAAACCAATAATTAAAACGCAACTCAGTTGCAGTTGCATTTTTTTAGTGTTCTTTTTGTGTTGTGCGGCTTCTTCACAGATGCAACAACATGGATGATTCGAGGTGTGGCATACAACGTCCTCATTCTTACATTGATCTCACCAGCGCCAATATAAAGAAGAGGACAAAGAAATAATACATTGTCCTTTCAAAAGCCGTCTCAGAGTGAGCATGGTGAAATGGTAGGGCTGCTGGTTCAAAGACACAAGAAACTGAGAAAAAAAAGAAAAAAAGAGACACATACAGAGGAAGTGAAATATAGTCAGAAAAAGATAAAGAGACATAGACCATGAAAGATTTGAAGGTATTGCGAGAGAGAGAGAGAGAGAGAGAGAGAGAGAGAGAGAGAGAGAGAGAGAGAGAGAGAGAGAGAGAGAGAGAGAGAGAGAGAGAGAGAGAGAGAGAGAGAGAGAGAGAGATGGGGCAGAAAGAGAGAGAGCTTGACCTCTGTGTATCTGAGAAAATTCAGAGCAGGGTATTTGTATAACTTTATGATCAACATCACCAATGTTCATTCCATTGATATTATTATTATTCACCATCTGTAACGCTGGGGCAAACAGCTGTTGGACTCAAAAGCACGACTCGTGACGACCGGCAGGTAGAATCAGAAAGAGTAGTCTTTACTGAGGCAATGGTTCGGTACACGGGTAGGAAGTAGTAATCAGGGCAAAGGTACAAAAACGTGAGGCGAAAGATTAGTCGCGGAGTCTAGATAGATCTCTGGGAAAATAACGCTTGACACGGAGGTACAAAGATGAACTGGCACAGAAAGAGGGAAACAAACGGGCTAAATATACTAGGAGGGAAGAGGTAATGAGGGACAGGTGAAAACAATCAACGTGACGGGGGACGATCACAGGCGGGAAACACAGGGGCAGGGAGTGACATATCTGGAACGAGAGGAAAAGCGAGTAAAAGAAAGTAACACAGACAACAATGACAGAATGAAGGAAACAAAACGTAAGGAGCAGGGCGAGACGTGACACCATCAATATCACACTATTTATATACATTATTATTATTACATTGATTTGGTACGAGTATTCATGTTCTGTTTGGGCTGTGTGTGTGTTATTGATGCCGAAAGCAGAGGATGCAGAAAAAGATATGGCAACAACAGGCAAAAAGGGCAAACGTGTTAACAAGGTAAGAGAGAGGGAGGGAGAGAGAGATCGAAAGAGATGGACAGAGAGCAAGAGAGAGTGATAGAGAGCGAGAGAGAGAGAGGCACACACACACACACACACAAAGACACACAGAGAGAGGAGCTGTGTGCTAATAGTGCCAAGGGTCCTTAGAGATGAGGCTTTTTGAATGTCAGCCCACTCAGGAGCCCACCTTAAGAACTCTAAGAACAAACCAGCAGAGCACATGCACACATACACACACATGCTCACATACACATACTGTCACAAATGCTCACACTGTCACACACACACACACACACACACACACACACACACACACACACACACACACACTCAAACAAAATTGCACAAACGTACACACACATTGCATATAGACATAGACACAGACAAAAACATACACACATGCACACATGCACTCACACACATTTGAACACACATTGCATAGTTGCACAAACATGCATCTGCACACAAACACACACACACACACACAAACACACATACACAAAATAATAATTGAGGATTTTGAAACGCAACTCAGTGGCAGTTGCATTTTTTTAGTGTTATTTTTGTGTTGTGCGGCTTCCTCACAGATGCAACAACATGGATGATTCGAGGTGAGGCATACAACGTCCTCATTCTTGCATTGATCTCACCAGCGCCAAGATAAAGAAGAGGACAAATAAATAATACATTGTCCTTCCAAAAGCTGTCTCAGAGTGAGCAATGTGAAATGGTAGGACTGCTAGTTCAAAGACACAAGAAACAGAGAAAAACACAAGAAACTGAGAAAAAAGAGAGAAAAGCAGACACATACAGATGAATTAAAATATAGTCAGAAAAAGAGAAAGAGACATAGACCATGAAACATTTGAAGGTATTGAGAGAGACACATGTAAGCATTTCTTAATTAAAAAAATAAAAATGTATTTACATACAAATATACAACTTAGAATAGAACATATATATACAAAACAACAAAAGAAATACTAACAAACATACATTCATTTAAGCCAAAAGATCATCAAAAATCAGCTCTCCCTCCACAAAAGAGCATAGTGCTCCTCTGTAACCCCAGATGTGTAAGAATCTATCTATGTCCTGCATTTCTTTATAATACCTGAAATTCATCCTGGACTTCACCAGTCGGGTAAACCACAACTGTGCGTCAGTACTCAAGGAGTTCTCTACTCTTCCTGTTTGGACTTAGATAAATTGCCATCTTTGCTTGGCCAATCATAAAGTTTAAAAGAGCACTTTTGTGTTTGAACATTTTACTGTATTTAAACCCAAAAATTAAGTTGTGTTTTGAAAAAGCTTCTCCAAACAACATACAAATGTCACACCCTCTCCCGTTCCTTCCACTTCCGCCACCTAGGGACACCCTGCCTCCATTACCCCTCGTGCTCCCTCTGATTACCCACACCTGCAGTCAATTGCCAATCATTCCCCACAGTACTTAAGCACTGGCTTTTCACACAGCCAGTGCTAGTTCGTTGTTTACCCCACTCGTCGGTATCCTCGTACCCACCTTGACATTCAGAATCTCCCCAGTTCCTGTTCCTGTTCCTGTTCCTGCTCCCGTTCCTGTCCCTGAACATTCAGCTTATGCTGAACTCTGCCTGCCTGCCTACCGTTGCCGAACCTCTGCCTTCCTGACCATCCGCCTGTTGCCGAGTCCCTGCCTGCCTGCCTGCCTCTCCGTTGCCGAACATTGCCTGCCTGACAACTCTTGTCTGCCAAATAAATACCTTGGCCCCCTTTGTTCGTCTCTGCCTGCTCTGTGTCTTGCATTTGGGTCCGCTAGTTCTGCCGTATTCATAACAACAAAACCTAGTCAGCAGCAGGATAAGAGGCGTTAGTCAGTCATACTCCAGAGAAAAGCCGTTTCTCTGTGTGTACAGAATGGACACATGTTTGACACACTGGGGTTTAACAAATAAAAGAGTTAACCGCAACAATCCCATGCAGAACTCTCCACTGCAGATCTCCAGTCCTCTTTGTCGACGGTGGTTTGTAGAGCACCCTCCACTCTGGTCTGACGTCGTCCTTCAGGCCCAAGTGAGCCCTCCAGGGACAGTCAGACCGACCTTTCAGGCCTACCTTTGTTTAAAATCTTCACACACATGTTGTAGGACAGTTTACTGGTAAAGTTGTTCAAATACAACACTCTCCCAGTATTTAAAACAGCCCTGAGCAGTCTTTAAGATCAGGAAGAAGCTTCAAAGAAGGGAAAGGATCATTACAATTAGGCCAACTAGAGCCATTACAGTAGGACCTTAGAAGGATGCATTCATCACCAGTCAGCTGATTTTTCCAGTTTTCCAGCAGCTGCAGAGTAAAACGAGATGATGTTAATCCTAGGTGTGCACCAAAAGTTGCAATATCGTCCAAGTCCGGACCAGCCAACTTTACTACGCTCCCCAAAGTTGTGACTTTTGAAACACACAGTCATATCAAGAGTGTGGGTCGTGTCACATAGTCGCCAGCTAGCTGACCTCCAAGCACCACAGGCTCATTTAGCAGCCAGTGTAAAGACGATGAAGAGTCCACTCTCTGTTTCTTAAAGAGGTTCCATACTGTAAAAATCACTGATAAAAAACAGGGAGATTCTTGAGATCTTTGAAATTAAAATCCATTAAAAACAAAGATGTTCAAACCCAAATTACCAAAACGAACAGAACATGCCAGGGGTGTCCAGACAAGGTATTTTGGCCCTGTTAGTAGTCTCTGGATGAATCGCATTCTGAAGGTGGCACCCCTGCTCGCCAGATGCACCAGTCCTTGGCCTCCTTCTTCTTTGGGCAGACAAAGAACGCTCTGTGGAAGCCAGTGAAGCTTGTCCCAAAAACAATTCACTAAGACTGATTGAATCTTAGCCATCAGGTTTGGTGGGGATTCTACACAGGCAAGACGATGCCACAGGGTTGAAGCAACAATATTATTAATTATCAGTACTCGACCCCTGTAGGACAATTGTGATAGAAGCCACCCCCACTTCTTTAGCAGTCCCTCTACTTTATCCAGAACATTCTCCCAATTTTTTGTTACAAAGTCTTGATTCCCTATAAAAACATCCAAGTACTTTAACCCCCCTGTTTTCCATGTCAACCCTCCTGGTAGGACTATCTGGCTAGCTAGCCCTTCCCCAACTAAAACAGCCTCACTCTTTTCCCAGTTGACTCTTGCTGAGGAGATCAAACTAAAATCACATGCTACCTTGGTTAAGACGTCCATTTTCCTTGATGTTTGACAAAGTATATTACATCATCTGCATAGGCTGATAATTTAAAAGATACATTGCACCCTGGTATTGACAGACCAGACATATTCTTCCTTATTTTATGTAAAAACGGTTCTATTGCAATTTAGTACTGATGTTCAACCCGGTCAAAAGCCTTTTCCTGGTCCATGGAAATAAGACCAGTCCCTATTCCCAATGAGCCAGAGACTTCCAAAATATCCCTAATTAAACGCACATTGTCAGTGATCAACTTGCCAGGCACACAGTAGGTTTGATCCACATGGATGATCTCCTCCATCACATTCCCCAACCTGGTTGCCAAAATCTTTTAAAGGAGTTTGTAATCAGTGCAGAGTAGGGAGACCGGCCTCCAGTTTTTGATCTGTTGTAAATCTCCCTTTTTAGGTATCAGCGTTATCACTGCCCTCCTGCAACTCATAGGTAGCAGCCCTCCAGCCAGACTGTCCCTTAATACGGCAAGAACATTTGCACCTATTACTGACCAGAATACCTTATAAAAATCAGCAGGCAGACCATCTATACCTGGAGCTTTACCACTCTGCAAGCCCTGTACTGCAGCATATAGCTCTTCTGCAGAAAGTACCTCATCCAGAGTGGAGTCAGGCTTGGCCTTTGGGAGACCACTATAGAATGACTGGACCAATAAAGGGTCATCTTTATGTTCACTTTTATACAAAAGTCCATAAAAGTCTGCTGCATACCTTCGGAGTTCTGTGGGTTCTGACTGGGTTTTTCCAGTGTGGGAGACAAGGGAGTGGATCAGCTTTCTTTGGCCATTTTTCCTCTCAAGATCAAAAAAATACTGAGATGGGGCATCCATTTGTGTCACATTCAAGAAACGTGACCTCACTAGCTACTACTGTGCTGCAGTGCCTAGCAGGTTGGCCAAAACAGATTTATTTTCAGTGAGAGCCTTAATATGGCCTCGATCTCCTGTGGAATCTGCCAAACTTTGTAGATCCACCAAATCTAACTCCAGTTCTTTCATTGACCCGGCTCTGTCTCTTGTGACATTGAGAGTGTACTGTTGAGACAGCTGCTTGATCTGACACTTCCCTACATCCCACCACTGTTGCAAAGATGTAAAATCTTTTTTGTGTATTATCTTCAAAATAAAATAAAGTATCATTTAACAGGGTTGTGTTAAAATGCCAAAATGTGCTTTTTGATTTTGTATTCTTTATAAAAAAAGAACACTGCACTAGACAATGGTCAGTAAAACCAACAGGCACTATACAACAACTCTTAAAAGTACTAAAATGATGCTTAAAACATTAAAACCTGTCTAGCCTGGCCATGGATAATATACTTTCTCCAATGTGTACCCAGGTGTACTGCCGCTGTCTCCTGTGAAACCTTCTCCAGACATCTGTCAGATCAGTGGAAGTACTCATCCTCACTAGCCGACTCTTAGAGGCAGGATGAGGTTCTAAGTGATTCCTGTCTATTTTGTCATCCTCTGTACAGTTAAAATCACCTCCCACAACTAAAAAATCATTATTGTTGCAACTGTTGATTATGTCATTCAAGGTATCCCAAAACAATATTCTTTCAGCACCCTTATTTGGTGCGTATATATTGATAAAAACCATTATACAATTTTCATACTGTGCCTTCATCCTGATTAATCGGCCTGCCACTGGACTATCCACCTCATAAGAGCATGGTTTGCACTGTTTAGAGAAAAGAAAACCCACCCCACCACTATTGTTAGATTTATGGGATAAAACCACATCACCACTCCACTCCTTTTTCCATTCAATCTCATTGTCTGTTGTGCTGTGGGTTTCCTGCATAGAAAGTACATCCAACCTCTTGATGTCCATCAATTCATACAGGGAGGCCCTCTTTAGGCTATCCCTTGCCCCATTCAGGTTTAAAGTGCCGATACTTAAATTACACATGAGATGGAGGGGAGGAAGCACTGCACACAAACAAGCAAAAGAAACAATAGAAAGTATACTTTACAAGTCATCATCAAGCCGAGCTTGTTGACCAAAAATAGAGGCTAAAAGGACTAAAGCGAGAGGACTCAGAGTCGGAAAAGCCGTCGGTCTTTAGACCATTTATTTAACAGACGAGTGGTTATTACATGCAGTAAATGATTGAGATATCAAACGGTACCGGTCCCCGCCCCCAGACGTAACAAACCAACAAAAAACTAGCGAGAGCTGGGAGCGTGCTGGGGGAGACCTGGGAGCGCCGGAGCCCGAGATTCCTTTGGTGCGTGGTTCCTTTGTCCCCGGGGCCTCCGCCCTGGGCGTGTGTGGGGGCCCAGGATTGGTTACTGGGCAGTTACAGGGGAGGCATGATTGGTCCCTCCGCTGTTGTTGGACACGCCCTTTGTTTCAAACATGGGCGCGCTCTGTGCGTCATGGTTCCTGGTTCTGGGCCTCATGGCTAGGCGTATCCTGCCAGGCCCCAGTACATTTTATTTTTCTACATATCCCTCTCAAGTCATTTCCTTAATGACTTTCAATACAGAATGGTCGCAAGATACAGCAGTAACAGCATAAGGCACAGTGGCATACGGTAGCGAAATACAGCAGTAACAGCATAATCCTCAGGCCTTGGGGGTGTCGTCAGGGGAGGGGTGGCGGACGATGTCCACCCCATTATAGTCCCATTTATTATCCCGACACCCGCCGGGGCTTGTTGTCCTACACAGTACGGTGGTGTGAGGTAGGTAACCTGAGAATTCTATTAGTCGGAGTATCTCCCAGTCATCAACAGGACCACCCACCATGCATCGCCCCACCCCGATTTGCCGGCTGGGACTCCTCCCCTGTTCCACAACCGGCAGCCTGGTTGTGCCTGGGACTCAAACAAATACACACAAATACATACGCACGGCGGGCGAAACGCCACAGTCAATTACATCACACAGGTTGAAGGTGAACACAGTTTTGGATCCCAAAGTGTAAACTAGGCTCATCCCCCCGTATCGGGTAAGGCATGTGTCTGAATGTCCTGTCGTGGGGGCGGAGCCACTCCGTCGCCACTTGTGGGGTCTTGTGGAGATGGAGGGGGGAGCATACGACCTGTTCATGGGGGCCGGCGTTGGGGAGTCGTCCGGCCTTGGGACATGGTGGCCGGAGCTCCAGGAGGCGGTGGTGAGGAGGCCCCCTATCAGGGCGCTTCCCAGTGTCAGTAGGCCGATGGCTACCCATTTATGTCGGGGAGACCTGCCCGGGCGGTCTTTGGCTGGGCGGGGTGGTAGAGCCTGGCGGGCCAACATCTTGTGGGTTGGCTCTTCGGCAGGTGGAGAGGTGGTGCCACCGGGCTCCGGCTTTGCCCTCCACTGAGACGGAGAAAGGAGTGCTTGCATGTCATGGAGGTTGGAGAGCATATCCTTGAGGCAGGGGGAAGTGTGGGGCACTGTTGCGCAGTCGAGGACACACATGGGGTGGTATCCTCCAGCTAGTTCGGCCGCTTCGTCGGCAGCCTGGTTGCCGGCCGCAACGGGGGTCTGGGTTTTGTGGTGTCCGGCGCACTTCATGATGGCCACTTGCTTAGGGAGGTGGATCGAGGTCATCAACCTCATTATCAGGTCGGGGTGTACTCCGTGGAGGGCCACCAGGGGGTTGGGGACCCTCTCAGGGGATCCATTAGTTCGGGTGTCGATCTCTCGGAGGTCGTGGGCCATACGGTACGTCCTTCCGTCCGCCTTGAGCACAGGTAGGATGGGCGTATTCCATGGCCCGGTGGCGGGGATCAGCACACCGGCTTCCTTAAGTCCTTGGATTGTTTTCGTGATGCCGTCCGCTGCGGCCTTTTCAATCGGTATTGGGGTATCCAGGCGGGGCTGGCTCCTGGTTTCAGGGGTATGTGAATCTCATGCTGGGGGGTTAGTCCCATGTCGTAGGGGCCGGTTGCCCACAGGCTGGCTGGCAACTGGTCATCGGGGGTCTTCAGCACGTTGAGGGTAGTGTGGGGTTGGTCGGGCGGCGGGTAGTAACCCCCGGTGGCATCTATCCAGGGTTTCCATACCCGGAAGATATCATGGATGGAGGGGTTGTCGGGAGTTGGCGCTACTTCCCTTAGCCAGTAGATGTCTATGTTGGCCTCTTGGGGAGGTGGAGGGGCCTGCAGGGCCATGAGATGGTTGGGGTCTTTGGGGTCTGGGCAGATGGTGATTCCGTCTGTGGAGCAGTGGATGGTGCATTTGAGGGTCCCCATGATGTCTCGTCCTAGGAGGGGGTGGGGGCATTTGGAGGTATACAGGATCTGGTGGTAGCCCCGGTGGCCTAATATCTCGATGAGGAGGGGGACGGTGAATCGGTGGGTCTGGGGGTTGCCTTCAAATCCCATAGTTTTGAGGGTGCGGTCGGATAGTTTTTTATTTTGATTTAGGTCCCCTATCGTTGATACGGTTGCTCCGGTGTCCACCAGGAGATGGACGGGGTGTCCCCCTACCTGGCCGGTGATGAGGGGAACTCCGGGGCCGCACTGTATTTCCACACCCTCTCCACCTGGGCCCCCTGAGGCCCACTCGCTGTCCCATTCGGCCAATGGGTAGAGGCCGGTTCCGAGGGCGGGCGGTCCGTTCTGTGGGCGAGGGGGAAAGCCCTGGAGGGACTGAGGCGGGGGTTGGGGTCGTTGAGGCCGGTTGTCAGGGTGGGGGCATTCCCGGACCCAGTGGTCCAGAGCCCCACACCTCAGGCATCCTGGTTGGGGAGTGTCAAGTAATGTTGATTCATCGGTGTCCAGATATATTAGAAGGTATGGGACGTAAGGGATGTTACTCTTTATTAATCACATTCTATATAAACCTAAGCATTGTTTTATCATAACTATAGGCGCGCTTAAAAGTAATACACTGGTCATGCATCAATGTATGTTTTACTATAACACTGTGCAACCCTATGGGAAGCTATAACCAATAACCAATGAACATTGTATGTTTTACTGTATACCCATCTGTATGTCATACTGTGTAACCATACATACTATAAGTAATCCACTAGCTACAATGCTGAAGCACTTGGGAGTATCTTATAAAATGAAGAAACACTTTATGATACGAGAAGTACATGTACTGCATCCAATGTTAGTAAGCCCGGTTGGCATGTGCAAACTATTCTATGTCTAGAGATAGTATAACACTGTTAACTAAGGGTACATGGGCTCACCATTCAGGTCTGGTGTGACTTACGGGTCTCTGAGGATAATTACTGTTTTATGTATTATGGCATACGTGGGGTGTTGTTATTGTTTGGAACATAACTTAATTGGTTTACTTGGGAAAGTTGGCCTTGCCTGTGAGGGTTTGATGAGTACTGATAAGATCACCAAAATAACGAGTAGATTAGCTGACATCAGCAGAAAAACACCAGCTGCGGTTCGTGTAAGGACAAAATGGAGGTTCATATAACGGACAAAATGGAGGATAGCATAGGTGAGGTCAGCATAAATAAGTTACGACAGCACAACGAATAAATCTATAAAGGGCATGAAAAGGGCAAAACCATATCTGCTCCATAGAAGGGCATAAAATGGGCAGAGCCATACGCTCTATAAAACAGCCTGACCGGGGTAGGAATAGGAGGACTCCTAGCCACGGCGGCTCCGTGCCGGACGGCCATGCCGGACGGCCACCTAAAGTCCGGAGAAGAAGAAATACTAAAAAGACTTAGAAAGATTTCAGAAAATAGGAGAAGAGAGTTTCTTCTCAAAACTTCTATCAGCCGCGCATTTCTACCAGAAGCTAGCCTTGACCGCCCACCCTCCGAAGAGAGGATTCCTCCCTTAGCCCTAAGAAGCTATGAAGGCTTACAGCTGTGGGCCCACCAAAGAATTACGGACAGAAAAAACTAATATAACTTTTTCAGCCATGTTCCAAAAAGGGATTTTTTCCCTTTTCACCCCTGCAACTAATACGGCTCCTCATCTCAAGTAAGCAACATGTGTGATCGTTGTGTTAACCTTTTCTTTAAATTACTTATAGAAAGTATCCTTTTTATTATTCTATTTTTTCCCTTTTTACTTTTTATTGAGGGTATTTTTTGCTTTATGCAAGGTTCCCCCCTGTAATCTGCAAGCTTATCAACTAATAAAATCATTTTAACCATTTTTCATCGGACAACGCCCTCTTCTTTCGGACAACGGTAGAGACGGAACAAGCATCGTGATTCTAAGAGGTTACTTAGTCCTCATTCAAGAAACATATCCCTAGAGTTATTTTTCCAGACTCTTAAATAATCCCAGCAAACTTCCAAGTGCACGGGTCCCAGAGGAGAGCTACTACACAGACGCGGCCGGCAGCCACGGTCCTGGCCAGGGTTATGCCCAGGGGTGGGGTGTCGGAGTAAGCGGGATAGGTGTCTGGTATACAGTAGTTAGGGGCTGGGCGAATCTCCTCACCGGCTTGTTCACAACCGTTACAGGACAACAAGCTTCACATAGTGACGGATCTAACAGGAGGTGGTCCTCTTCCTCGTCCGACTCTGGGGAAACCCCACCAGGGGCCGCCTCGCCCTCTCAGGGGGGCTGGGGATTGCCGGGGATAGGGGTAAGGGTATGGGTACTGGGGCTGAGGTTGTGCTGCCATTGGGGGCGCCCCGTAGGGTGGCGGGTAGGATTGATATGGGAAGCCCTGTTGCGGGGCTGCTTGGGTCATTGGGGGTTCCGGGGGTGGTGCTATACCCACCGCCTGGGTTTCCCCGGCCGAGGTCATCATGATGGATGCGGGAGTCTTCTGTGTTTTCCGGTTCTTTGTGGCCTCTTCTTGCGCTGTTTGTAGCTGGAGTTTCAGCAACCGCAAGGTTAGTTCTTCCTTGGTCTTTTCCTCCGCTCGTTCCTCCTCTTCTTCCTTTTCACAGTGGTGGGCGATGGCTTCCTGCCATTCCTGCCCGCTGAACCGTCCCAGCCCCAGGACGTTTCTCAGGGCCTCTCTTGTCCCGCTGGAGAGGCCTTCTTCTACTGCCCGCCGGAAGGTGAGTCTGGCGAGGTCGGAGCTCTCGGTGAGGGTGTTGGTGTGCTCCTCCCACAGGTCAGTGGCCCTCCTAATGTACTGGGAGGCCGTCTCCCGGGGCTTCTTTCTCAGACCCGCCAGGGGGGCCCCCCTCACTCTAGTGGGGCAGGCTTCTCTCAGGGCCCCCCACCAGGCGCTCCGGAAGGGGTCGAAGGCTTCCCTGTCGGCGATCCTGGTTGTTCCGGCCTTGCGGTCCACTTCTTCGCACAGAGGCCGGGATGAGGACTGGAGGAGGGCCCGGACGTCCCCCATAGCCAGGCGGTCTCCGGTGGTTTGTTTTTTTTTCAAGGCTCGGATGTAGCCCCCACCACCATCGTGGGGGTCGGGGAGCCTATCCTTGAGGTTGGTCATGTCTCGGTGGCACCATGGGGTGTAGGTCGAGTGGAAGCCCCCTGCCGCCTCTATAAGCGGGGCCTGTAGGAGGGGGTCGGGGCTGCGCAACCAGTCCTGGTCGTGCTCTTTTCGCGATCTGGTTCTCATGGGATGTCTCTCTGGGGGCTGGGCTCTGGGGTTCTCCTCGGAAGACCCTTCCTCCTCGGCTTGTTCTTTTTTCCCTGGGCTTCCCCTTCCGGCCCCTCTTCCCCGGGGGGTGGAGTCGTGGTGCTGTCGGAAGCTCCAGTCCCCCCCAGGGGTGAGGTTCATTGGCTGGGGCGTATAGCTGGTTCCGTCTGTGGGGGAGTCCTCCTCTGTTCCGGACTCTGATGGCCAGCGGGTGAGGGCCCGGGGCTTGGGGGTTGAGGGGGCGGGGCTCCGAGGCCTCTCAGTGGCTCGGCCACGTCGTTTGCCTGCGGCCGCGCCTGTACCGTGGCTGAGGGACCACTGCGTCCCCGGATCATCGGGCTGGGTTTGGCGATGCGAAGGGCGGAACGACCTGGTTTGTGTTCTTTCGGGGACTTCCTTTCACGCCTGGTCCGGATCTCCCGGAGTTTAGGGTGTTCCTCTTCATCCTCGTCAGAGGTGGGGGGTGGGCTTCTTTCAAAAACCACCTGCCGGTGCTGTTCTACAGGGGTGGGCCAGGTCTCGGTGCTGAGGGGGTGGCGGGGTTCGTGCCACGCTACCATCACGGGGTCGGAGGGGGAGGCGTGGGTGATCTGGATCAGGGGATAGACCCCCCCTGCATTGGGGGGGCCTCCGGGGTCCCTACCTGGGCCCGGTGTTGGGGGTGGGGCCGACGGGGGCGGGTGGGGCGTTGGGAGGGACGATAAGGGGGGGTTTTTCTCCCCGCAGGGGAAGACGTCACAGTAACCTGGTTCCGGGCCTGCTCCGAGCTGTGGTTGAGCCTGGTAGGCCGGGGGTGGGCCAGGATAGAGGGAGGGGGCGGGGGCAGGGTTTGGGGAAGGGGGGGGGGTGGCCTGCGGAGGGGGGAGGGGCGGAGTGGAGAGTGAGGGCAGCCGCAGAGACTGTGCCGGGGGCAGGAGGGACAGGAGTCCCTGCTGGCAAAGCCGTGGCCGCTGTGGTGGTTACAACCGGGGCCATGACGTTTGCCTGTTTTCCTCCCCCTATGGCTCGGGCGTACGCAGCCACTACTAACAGCCGCTTGTTTGTACTCTTTTTCTCTGGGTCGGTAAGGCCGACGGCGACTGGGCCTGCTCCGGCTTTTTGATTTTTCCTCCTACGCCGATAGGGTTCAGCTGTTACTTCTCCCTCTAAGCGGGTGGTGTCCCCCCCATTTAGAGCGACTTTTCCCACCCACCCCTGTTTCTCCCATCCCCTTCTGTAGTCCCGGTGTCTACGGAGCCACACCTTGGGTGGTTCCCCGGTTTTGGTTGGGCTGAACGTAAGGATCCTATCTACCATTAATTTCTGTGCCTTGGCTGCTATCTTTAACTCTTTTCTAGACGCCATTCTCTTGTTTGTGGGAAGGAAGGGTGATTAGTCGTTAGTGCAGTCACAAAACACAACAATGCACATGCAAAACGCGTCCAACGCAGTTAACACCGTTTAACAATAATGCGCGACCATCGCGTAAATCAGTTCAACAATACAGCTCGCGACCATCGCGTAATTCAGTTCAAAATACAGTTCGCGACCATCCCGTAATTTTGGCAGTATCCGTTTATTTATCGCGTCCAACGCACGGTCCCAAGACAGTCCAACTGTCTTCTATAATTACAAAACGCGTCCGACGCAGTCAACACAGTTTTCTAAAATACAGTTCGCGACCATCGCGTAATTTTGGCGGGGTTCCGTTCATTTATCGCGTCCAACGCACGGCCCCAAGACAGTCCAACTGTCTTCTATAATTACAAAAACGCGTCCTACGCAGTTTTAGTTTTATATAGTTCCGTCCGGCTCTCCGGAACGTGTATACTGCCTATAACAACCGTCATGCAATTTTCTGAACTTACCATCCGGCGATAGGAGCGTGTCCTCCCTGTCTCCACCGACTATGGGCCTAGGTCTAAGTTACGCCAATTCGGACACTCGGTTAACAGGTTTCGGCTTATCCTTTTGTTGTTGGGTATACTGTTGTTGGGTATACACGGGGAGACAGGTGGGCCCGTCCCTGGCACCAGCGGCGGGTTCTTGGTGTCCTCGTCCTTCCTCCAAGTCAACTTGTGTTCTTTAGTTCGGAAAGATCACGTCGGGGTCACCAATCTGTTGACCAAAAATAGAGGCTAAAAGGACTAAAGCGAGAGGACTCAGAGTCGGAAAAGCCGTCGGTCTTTAGACCATTTATTTAACAGACGAGTGGTTATTACATGCAGTAAATGATTGAGATATCAAACGGTACCGGTCCCCGCCCCCAGCCGTAACAAACCAACAAAAAACTAGCGAGAGCTGGGAGCGTGCTGGGGGAGACCTGGGAGCGCCGGAGCCCGAGATTCCTTTGGTGCGTGGTTCCTTTGTCCCCAGGGCCTCCGCCCTGGGCGTGTGTGGGGGCCCAGGATTGGTTACTGGGCAGTTACAGGGGAGGCATGATTGGTCCCTCCGCTGTTGTTGGACACGCCCTTTGTTTCAAACATGGGCGCGCTCTGTGCGTCATGGTTCCTGGTTCTGGGCCTCATGGCTAGGCGTATCCTGCCAGGCCCCAGTACATTTTATTTTTCTACAAGCTTCAACCTTTAAAACCAGCTTTCTCAGGCAGAACACTTACTGCTCTGTGAACACCTCTTCCCCAAGCTCGAGATCTTCATTTGACGTTGTGCAAGACCTCTTCATTTTTGTCAAGGAGTAACCAATGAACTTATCCCCTTGAGCCTGTGACATACCGATGGATCCACTGTCAGATTCATCAGAGGTCTCCTCTACATCGGGAGGGGGAGTAGTGTCTTCAGAAGACTTTTTTGACTTTGCATTATCTTTTCTGTCATTCATGATTTTTCTTTTTGCAGACATTTGAGAAAAATCTTCATCCATCAGAAAATCATCTTCCCCTTCCTCCACAACACACTCAGCCACTTCAATAGCAGTCTGGTCAGATTGGTTCCTGAGGCCAGGCCTTTTCTGTTCAGTCACCTTGTCTGCTCCTGTTTTTTACCTTTCACCATTTCCTTTTCTACCTGTACCTGTTTATGTTCCCCATTCTTAGAGACGTCTTCAACAGTGGGATCCTCTCCCTGTTGCTGGGGCTGACAACTACCTATCTAATCCTGTGGGCCTGTTTCCTCTTGATAAATTTTGTTCTCAGTCAAGTTTTGTCGCAACGTTGTTTTTCTTGCCTTCCACCTGCCTAGTCTCCTCTGTAGGCCTAGTAATCTCATCAACGATATCAGAGGAGTTGCTAGTGGTGGGCTTGGGGTCTGAGGGGGGGGGGGGGGGGGGGGGGGGGGGGGGGGGGAGGGGGGGGGGGGGGCGCTGCGCCGTCTGGAACAGCGCTATTGTCAAGACCTGATCATGTGTCCCTCCTTCCCGCATTTAAAACACCGCAAAGTGTCGCGAACACTGTGTAATCGAACTCACATTAAATTTGAGCTTTGGATCAATGTCCTCCTTGTTGTTCAATAGCATGAAAACTTGGTTACGAAAAGATAACACATGTTTTAGCTGCGGCGATTTACAACCTAAAGAAACAGTTTTAATTGGCGATACCAGCTGGCCATATCTCGCCAATTCCTTTCCAAGCGCTTCATTGCTGATGAAAGGTGGGACGTTAGATATTACAATTTTCTTTCTTGGATTAACCAGAGGGAGAACAGAGGTAAAGGTGTCGTGAAGTACGACACCAGATTCAACCATTAGATTGACTTTTTCAACGCTGTCAAGAAAAATCACAATCGCGCTATTCATTCGCGAGTCGCGACGCATATTTAACTGAATCATAACCAACTAAAGCACCTATAGCTAATCCACATTCCTCTACAGTGTTACGTGACCCTCTCCGTTTCCGTCAAACTCCGCCATCTAGTGGCACCCAGCCTCACTTCACCATGTGCTTCTTTGTTTGCCTCTTCCCGTCAATTAGCCACCACGTGCACTCCTTCTGTCTACCCCTCACCTGCAGCTCTTCACCAATCACTCCCCACAGTACTTAAGCACTGGCTCCCCACAGAGCCAGTGCTAGTTCGGTAGTTGTAAAACCTCCCATGGTAACTACGTCCCCGCCACTTCTTTGTTTTCGGGTCCCACTCCCGTTCTTGTTCCCGTTACGGGTTCCGCTCCCGTTTCTGTTCCCGCTCTCGTTCCTGTTCCTCGTTCCCGTTCCTGTTCCTAGTTCCTGCCTGCCTGCCTTCCTTGTTACTGAACCTCGCCTGCCCGACCACCCGCCTGCCTACGTCCGTCTGCCTGCCTGACTCCCCGCCTGCCTACCGCCTACTGGACTACTCGCCTGCCTTGCCCTTGCCTGTACCTTCGGACAATAAATCCCCTTTTCAACCCGCACCCTGTTGGTTTCCTTGTCTTGCGTTTGGGTCCTATACTCGTAACCATAACAGTACGAACTAGCCAAGATGGACCCAGCAGACAGGAATCACGCGACATGGAGGCGGGAGATGTCGGTTATCCTCGAGGGGATTGAGCGCAACCTCCGCTCGTCCTTGATTTCCCTCTCGGCGCCAGCCCCGGCAGCAACCGCAGCACCATTTAGTTCTCTCCAAGAGCATAACAAGTGCATCCAGGGGCTTTTGGCGGCTTACTTCGAGCGCGTCCGCCGCCCGCCCTTGGCTTCCCTCTCTCTCTTCCCCGCTTCTCCGCCGCCTTCTTCACCTCGGTTTTTTTCCCTCCCGGCGCCAACCCCCGCTGCAGCCGCAGTCTCGTGGCCACCAGCTCCGCTGCAACTGCGGTCACCTGTTCCCAAGCCCCAGCGATCTACTGGCCGCAAGCGCCGGCTACCAGTTCAGCTGGACTCCCCAGGGAAAAGGCCCAAGCCCCAGTTGCCTCCTAGCCTCAAGCCTCAGCAACAGCTGCCTCCTGGCCCTGAGCCCCAGCGCCAGCAGCAGTTGTCTCCTAGCCCCAAGTCCCAGCTGTATCCTGGCCCTGAGCTCCAGCGCCAGCAGCAGCTTCCTCCTGGCCCTGAGCCCCAGCGCCAGTCCCAGTTGCCTCCTAGTCCCAAGCCCCAGCTGTATCCTGGCCCTGAGCTCCAGCGCCAGTTGTCTCCCAGTCCCAAGCTCCAGCTGTATCCTGGTCCTGAGCTCCAGCGCCAGCAGCAGCTTCCTCCTGGCCCTGAGCTCCAGCGCCAGTTATCTCCTAGCCCCAAGCCCCAGCTGTATCCTGGCCCTGAGCTCCAGCACCAGCAGCAGCTTCCTCCTGGTCCCGAGTCCAGGCCCCAGTTGTCTCCTGGTCCCGAGTCCAAGCCCCAGTTGTCTCCTGGTCCCGAGTCCAAGCCCCAGTTGTCTCCTGGTCCCGAGTCCAAGCCCCAGTTGTCTCTTGGTCCCGAGTCCAAGCCCCAGTTGTCTCCTGGTCTCGAGTCCAAGCCCCAGTGTCCTCCTGGTCCCGAGTCCAAGCCCCAGTGTCCTCCTGATCCCGAGTCCAAGCCCCAGTGTCCTCCTGATCCCGAGCCCCAGCAGCAGTTCCCTTCTGGCCCTGCGCCCCAGCGCCAGCAGCAGTTGCCTCCTGGTCCTAAGTCCCAGTTATTTCCAGGTCCCGAGTCCCAGCCCCAGTGTCCTCCTGATCCTGAGCCCCAGCAGCTGTTCCCTTCTGGCCCTGCGCCCCAGCGCCAGCAGCAGTTGCCTCCTGGGCCCGAGCCCCAACGGCCTCCTGGTCGCAAGCGGCGGTTACCAGTTCCACTTTTCTCCGCCGGGAAAAGGCCCCGGTCCCTTAGTCCGCTGTCTCCCCCAGCCCCGGCTCCGCCACTTCCCCGGGTGATTGACAGCGTCCTGGCGTACCCTGGAAGACGCCTACCTGAATTGCGCCGTCGCGGTCGGCGACGGGCGCCCGCCCGCTCCATATACCGGAGATACAAGCGCCGGCAACCGGACCAGCAACTTTCCGCCGGGAAAATGTCCCGGTCCGCTGTCTCCTCCGTTCCCGGCGTCGTCCTCTCTCGGGTGGTCAGCATTCCAGATTCGCACCCTGGACCCCTCCCGACCCCGCGATTCCCACCGCCAGCACCCTCCCCCGTTGTGCGTACGCCTGGAGGCGTCCGTAGAGGGGGGGGTACTGTTACGTGACCCTCTCTGTTTCCGTCAAACTCCGCCATCTAGTGGCACCCAGCCTCACTTCACCATGTGCTTCTTTGTTTACCTCTTCCCGTCAATTAGCCACCACGTGCACTCCTTCTGTCTACCCCTCACCTGCAGCTCTTCACCAATCACTCCCCACAGTACTTAAGCACTGGCTCCCCACAGAGCCAGTGCTAGTTCGGTAGTTGTAAAACCTCCCATGGTAACTACGTCCCCGCCACTTCTTTGTTTTCGGGTCCCACTCCCGTTCTTGTTCCCGTTACGGGTTCCGCTCCCGTTTCTGTTCCCGCTCTCGTTCCTGTTCCTCGTTCCCGTTCCTGTTCCTAGTTCCTGCCTGCCTGCCTTCCTTGTTACTGAACCTCGCCTGCCCGACCACCCGCCTGCCTACGTCCGTCTGCCTGCCTGACTCCCCGCCTGCCTACCGCCTACTGGACTACTCGCCTGCCTTGCCCTTGCCTGTACCTTCGGACAATAAATCCCCTTTTCAACCCGCACCCTGTTGGTTTCCTTGTCTTGCGTTTGGGTCCTATTCTCGTAACCATAACATACAGAGCTACTTACTGTTGGGGAAACTTTGATTGCATGTCGGCATGTTAATTTACCTGACGCCAAACCGGCGACAATACCTGAGGGCATTCTGCCCTGCCAGGGGTTAGCGAACGCTACCAAACTAACTAAACCACGCTACTTTGTTAACAAACAACGAAACTAAGTAATGAAATAAAGCTACAAGTAGCCACAAAAGCACAAGATAGTGAAAAAAAGAAAGCGCAAAGTTAGATAAAGACTCAAACACGTCTAAACTCACCACGCAGCTCCGTACACTCACCATCCACTCAGAGAGAGAGAGAGAGCTGATTAATTGAGACAGCTGATTGACCACAAGTCATTAAGCTGCCATTGGGCCAGGTGCCAGTCACTGCTCATTATCACTACTCTCTCTCTCTCTCTCTCTCTCTCGCTCTCTCTCTCTCTCTCTCTCTCTCTCTCTCTCTCTCTCTCTCTCTCTCGCCCTGGGTATCATCTCTGTCTCCTTCCCGTGTCTCGTCTGCACACTAAGTCATACAACTGAAACACAACTCACGCCAGACTTGGTTTGGAGGGGTGATAGTGAGGGCCTGCATAATTGTATTATAAAAGTGCTGTGAATATCGAAGGCTTTACATAATGCATAAGAACAACTGTAATCAGAAGGTTTTGTTCATAATGTGGCTAATTGCATAAATGCAAGTGTGCTTGTTGGTTGTGCACGTGTGCAATTTTGTAATCAAATCATTCCCGCATTCATCCACCCATTCATTCATTCAGAGCCTGCCTTAGGGGCAGCAGGTTCAATGAAAACCCACTGAGATAGAACGACGGAGCTCTGCCTGGATACGATGCTGGGGGGTGGGGGGGCTTACACTCTCCCACTCCCATGTAAAGCCCATCTGAATTGGCCCCACAGTCAGGACACTCGAGACGGTCCAGGACTGGTGCCAGGGAGGCGGCGGTTGGGCGGCGAGGGGTGTGTGTGTGTGTGTGTGCGGGTGTGTGTAACTGCCGTGTCCACTCTTGTCATAGCCCAGTGCACACTGGGCATCGTTCCGATAGTATCCATCACATTCCGCAGTATGCAAGGCCGAGAACTGAACTGAACTGAGCTGAACTGAAGCACGTATCTACGAGTACGCTGTCCCGAGCAAATCTGTAACATGATCCCGATAGCTGGGCAGAATAGCAGCAGGATAATGGTCAGGGGTTTTTGGGTTGGAACCCTAAAGTCCACAGTCTACACAAGCATAGATGAAAGACTAAAACTGCCATTGATCTTTGTCATCGAAAAGCTAAAAACACCAGAAACTGTATTTTTCTTCATTGTTCCTCATAAATGTTGGTCCAGAAACCCAACTGCCAGTTGGCAGTATTCAAGGTTCTCTCCTCCTTTAAATGAAACCATCAACCATCTTAAAGGACAAAGTCTGGCAGTAATGATAGAAGACAGATGAGACAGATCTGTTTCTGAAAACGCTACTTTTAGTCTTTCTGCATCAACCGTTGAAACATGAGGATATCAGCAACCAAAGAGAAGGGAAGACTGTTAGAAACCAATCACAGGATGAGGGCTCCACCTGTCAGATGGTGAGGAGTCCCATGTTAGTGTCTCCTTCTCCACCCAGAGAGAGGTCTTCTATCAGCAGGTAGAGACGCTGGGAGACACAGAGTGTAAACAAGGAGGATGCTAAATAAGTTAACAAAAGCACAACATCAACAGGCACTAGGAAACATATATATAACAGCATATAGCTCTCAAATAAATATGTAGCCTATCACCTGCACACACACACACACACACACACACACACACACACACAGATACACACAGATACATACCCCCCCCCACACACACACGCACACACACACACACAGATACACACACAAACAGACACACACACACACAGATACACCCCCACATACAAACCCACACACACAGATACACACACACACATATACACACACACACACTCACAAACGTTTATGTGGAACAGGGCAATTTTACTTGTCATTTCAACGCCACAATCCCATCTCAGCGCTAACTCCCAAATGCTCTGACACCCCCCCCCCCCCCCCCCTCGCTGTCACACACACGCACACATACGTGCATGAAGAGAGACAGAGAAAGAGAGCAGGAGAGAGAGAGAGAGAGATAGAGAGAGAGCACATTCAGGAGGTCAACCTGACAGTTACATTGAATAGGAGAGAAATCTTGCCTCTCAAAGTGATCCCCCCCCCCCCCCCCCCTCCACCACCAACCATGAAGTGATGTGTCAGGTTGTCGAGGACCGTGTCATCTCAGAATAAGTCACTTAGCGACTGGGTCAGGCAGAGCACCCCCCCCCCCCCCCCCCCCCCCCCCCCCCATACACACGCACACACGTTACTTCACTCTGTCCACGGTGACTTTTCATTTGAGTGCTTTTCAAATGGACGTCCAAGCCTTGGTAGTACTCACCTTCAAAATACAGAATAATAGAATATCACAATACTATTATTTCATTTAGTTGAATGTCCTGTACAGGTTCTCGAGAACCTCTACACTAGACTCATCATAAATACTCACATCAAATACAATAATGTCTAGAATGGTGTGATTTATATATAATATAATTGTTGTATGTACGAAAGGTTACTGTTAAGAAAGTAGCAACATTTCTACCAATAGAACGTTATCCAATCCACGATGGTAGAATTGTAATTTTGTTATTATTAATTTGTTTATTTTAATGATATAAAACGTGTGCCAGTGTTATTACCCACATGCATAGGCAATGAACATGGACGCAATGCATATTATTACACTTAAACCAGGACATGAAGGAACAAAAACATGATTTCTGAAATTACAAGGTGGATTGGTTCCGATTCTATTCGGCATGTATAAACCTCCCATAACACAGGACTGTATACAATATTTCATAAGTGCACACTACTTGGGGGTCGACCGATCCTACATTAATTTCCAGAACCTTCTGGCATTGACAGAGTGGTGGCTGTTAACAAGCTCAAGCCATGAGCCGCAAAAATCGAGAAACACAAAAAAGATGAAGAAACGATTTGCTGTGAACTTAGGTGCTAACAAGGCCACAGTCACACACACACACACACACACACACACACACACACAAACACACATACACACACACGGACACACACACGGACACACACACGGACACACACACACACACAAAGAGTCAGACACACACACACACACACACAGGAGGAAAGAGGTGGACATAAAGCTAAGATAACACTAAGTTATGTGTAAGGTACCTACAGCAAGGTGCGGGGCAGGAAAAACATTGGTGTGTATTGACCAATCAGGAGACGGATTGAGTAGTCGGTGACGCAGTCAACAAAAGGTATGAAAATGCTGTATCTGAATGTTGAAGATCCGGATCCCTGTCCTCCTGGCTACAACACATGTGTAGTGGTATGGACTGGAAGCACTTGATGTAATAGGAGTGCAATCTGTGACCGGTTGATTTAATCGAAAAGGGTCAGAGATTGGAAATCCCAAGGAAATGGAGACAGAATAAGTGGGTTCTTCTGTGTAGGGGGTGGGCAGGATAGTCTAGTCGAGGGGCAGGATACTCGTTTTAACTCCGAGCTGAAAGGTTCTGGGTTCAAGCCCCCATGTCCGCAGTCTAACTGTAGGCATCCTTGATGTCAAACCTCCCTACCTGCAGCTTCATACGATTGAAATAAGTCACTGTAAATTGTGTTGGATGAAAGCTAAATTACTAAATAGTAATCAAAATGTATTGTTCTTTATTGCTAGTGCTATAGTATTTTACTTCTGCATTCAGAGGTTTCTGCCGTCCATCAGTGAATCGCTAATGCTGTGACTGTAGAAGACGTCAGAAGAATATTAACACACTGAAACATTGTGATAAATCTAGTGCGTATCATTTTCTCAGCAACCTCACACCGAGCCACACCTGCATGGCAGTCGTTGATTGTATAGTGAGTCTGATCTGACACATCAGTTTTCTGTACGTTCTCTGTGTCAGGCCCAGCTCCACGAGGGGCGGACACAAACAACACAACTGTTGGCCAAGATACATGTGACTCTTGCTACGGCTGTTGTTTATCAAAAAGTTGTTCTATGTTCTTATGTGTTTGCACTGATCAATAATTGTAATCTTAGATTTTGAAACGGTAGCCTTATGTTGTAGCTATTTAGCATTTCTGAGGCTCTGCTAGTTAAATCAATGAACTTTATTAAATGAAAACAATTGGCCCCTCGAAAAATTTAACAGCCCCCTCATTCACTTCATCGTGGCGCCGGGCCTTTGTGTGACTGTGTGTTGTCTGTTTGGTAGTGCAGCAGCTGTATGAACCTCATCTTACGTGTGTGTGTGCGTGTGGGTGAGCGTGCGTGTGTGTGTGTGGTTGTGTGCCATATTTGGTCTCACAGTGGCAGAGGTGTCTCATTACAGCTGCATGTAACCCTCTCCCTCTCTCTGTCTCTCTGTCTCTCTCTTTCTCTCTCAGTGTCTCTCTCACAGGAGTAGATCTGGTAACAGGCTAGTGTCACTCGCCCACCCTGCCACTCCACAGGGCCTGGCTGCCCCGGCTCCACACTCCTGTGACTCACAGCCACGCTCCCTCCACCACCTCCCCCAACCTTCCACCCTCTGTCAGACCCACTGCTGGGCATGAGAGAGAGAGAGAGAGAGAGAGAGAGAGAGAGAGAGAGAGAGAGAGAGAGAGAGAGAGAGAGAGAGAATGGCAGCTTAATGACTTGGAGAGTCATTAGTCTACAGAGTTTGGGGTTAATTTGTGGCGAGTGTGTGTGCATGTGTGTGATAGGGAGGGACAGGCTACATACTCCTGGTTTTTGCTGGGTTGGGTTGCCCTGTTTCTTTTTATATTTTGTTCCCTTCTTGTTTACACCACATACCGTACAGCTTCTCTACCTGATGGTAAAGACAGACATTTGTGGAAAATAGTGAATTCAGATTTCTGAAGTTATGGATCGATGTTGCAGACGGCAGAGCAAACAACAATAAACAAGATAGAAAAAGGACACTGTAACCTGAAAAAGACAGCATTATCTCATTTTCTCCTGGAGGATTTTAGTTTTGTAGCATCAGTTATTTTCCAAGGACTTCGACAACTTTAGCTAGCTAGACATAGAGTACTTACTAGGAGTTTGATAACACAAGGACACGTTCAGAACTCATAACTATTCATATCTTCCTCCAAACCATCCTAGGTTACATGAGAAGGAGAGCGAGAAGTCAAAACATCGGTGGTAGATTCAGCGTTATCAGAAGCAAATTTGCATCTTCCACAAATCAACCACATTTCTAAATGAATTATGATACGACGATTATTTCTAATGAGGACATTTGATGTTCTCATATGTTTATATTTCAATATGGTTAAAATACATAAAAAGCCTAATGCATCCAAATGTTGCCTTTCTGCAGTGAAACAACAGTTAAAAACAAGTTTAAACTGAATACATAAAGATTTACTGTCATAATATAACTCAGTTATATTAATACATTAAGAGCTGATGGAGGAGGTGGAAATCAAACGCTTGGATCCCTTACTTTCCATTTCCATTTCCATAATATGATGCAAGCATGTGGTCACTTTCTCTCTCTCTCTCTCTCTCTCTCTCTCTCTCTCTCTCTCTCTCTCACACACACACACACACACATGCACATGCACACTTGCACACATGCAAAACAAAATAATTGAATCAAGACGAAAGAATGAAAGGAAGGAAGAAAGACCGACTCATTTCTTAAAGATACACTTGATGCTCCTTGGCAGCCTCTATCCCCAGTTAGCTTGCTCCTTATTGTGAATGGCATTTTAGTGAATGCATTGTGGATATATATCGGATATAGTTTCAGTTGCTGCATATAATGTGTCACCAGAGACCACACTATCTATATCTACATCTATAGCTTTATATATTACTACATCTAAATCAAAATCTAGAACTAGATCTATACCAAAATATATCGCTATATCAAATTCTATGCCTATACCTATATCTAAATCAATATCTAAACCTATATCTATAGCTATACCCAAATCTAAATTGAATACTATATCTAAATCTATATAATAACTGTATATATAACTATATCTATATTACCTTATCTAAACTATGTATATGTACATAAATATAACTATATCTCTATATATACCTATATCTAAATCTATATCTATATAACTATAAGTATCTATATCTAAACGATATATATACAAAAATATATATCTATAACTATATATTTACTATATTGCTATATATACCTATATCTAAAGCTATATATTTATCTCTAAGGGGGCCACGGGTGGCACTGGGACATCACTTGGCCACAGACGTGCATATGATGACGCCCACAGACATTCAGCACCACCATGCAACAGGACAGCAGTCAGCAAGTCACAGATCAGCACCCTGGGTAGCTCCACTCCTCACTGGGGAGAGTCATCTACCTCTTCATCCGGAGCCCGGGCCAGCCGAAGCTGCCCGGCTTGATCCCACCAAACATGAAGTCAAGCCACAGTGGCAGCATGGTGGTAGACTACGTAGGGGTAACATGTGGTGCTTTCCTCACAGACAGCAGTGACAGAGAAAGAAGTCTGACGTTGTGATAGCCACTAAGCTAGGACCAGCCATTCATTTTATATATAGCTCATGTTTAAGTATTTCTGGGAAAATAAAAAAGGTTTCTTATGTTAAAACTGCAAACTTTCCTCACTTCCATCTATCTATATCTGTCTATCTAATCGACTTTGTTTTTCTCAGATCTGGTCTCACCATCGAATGAACTCCTTGCAGTACCTTGAATGATTGTCTCCCACCATTACAGAAGTGTTACAGCCATCACTGAGACACTTTCTGCTGGAAACATGGAGGCTTTAGCATGCTCGGTCTCTCTGTCCTCACATTTCCTTTAAAAAATCTCTATTCTATTTCATCCTTCTTTTTTTTACACTTTCTGAACAAATTACTTCTTAACAAATTATTCAATCAGTGAATGCTTTGATGTTTTTTTACTTTTCTATATGTCATTGAAAACATGTTATATGAGAAGTTTACATTTTCCCCTGCGCTCTCATTAAATCCAGTCCAATCCTAGTTATAACCTCTGCATATGACTGATACAGTTATCAATTACCATCTGTGTGTGTGTGTGCGTGCGTGCGTGTGTGTGCGTGCGTGTGTGTGTGTGTGCAAGCATGCTGTCCTGCGTGTATGTGCAAGCATGCTGTCCTGCGTGTATGTGCATCTGCGTGTGTGTGTGAACATCGTCAGTGCAGACCAAACGGGATAAACAGCTTAGTCGAGGGATTCTTCATTCCTCTGCAACCCCTCGGATCAAGTGGTGTATAAAGCATTGTATGTTAAATTCTCAGACGGTTAGCCAGGACCCCTGGGTAAAGCTCCCAGCCAGATGTCTCCTCACTGCAAAGCTCTTTGAAATGAAAGAGAACCCCCCCCCCCCCCCCCCCCCCTCCCCCCCATCTCCACCACAACCTCCACCACCACCACCTCATTTTCTCTGTTCTGGTTGGTAAATAGCTAACATATAATGCAGGTGCAGGACCAGGCGGAGATGTTTCATGGTATTACCCAAGTGAGTAGCAGAAATAGGTTAACTTTCTTTTTTAAAGGCTAGCAACGCGTTGCGCCCGCTAATAGCCTTCTCGTCTGTCTGTTTGGTGTTCTTCTTCACCTCCCATTTATTTTTCCCATCACTCTCATCCTCTCTCTCTCTCTCTGCATTTTTTACTCTAGTGTTTGTGGTCATGAGTTTGTGGTTTTTGTGTTGTTTAATGTGTGTGTGTGTGTGTGTGTGTGTGTGTGTGTGTGTGTGTGTGCGTTTCCGTCATTGTAGAACTAAACTAAACCTTTCAAGTCTACTGGCTTTCAACAAATTGTTGTGTGTGTGTGTCTGTATGTTTGTATGTATGTATGTATGTATGTATGTATGTATGTATGTATGTATGTATGTATGTATGTATGTATGTATGTATGTATGTATGTATGTATGTATGTATGTATATGTGCATGCATGTGTGGACGAGTGGCCTTAGCCCCATCAAAAGGCTTTCATAGTGTTATGGGTTTCATTCAATTGTAAAAGTAAAATATGTTTATCAGGAGTGTAAGCCATAGCTAGCTACGACAGTATAGCAACTAAGCAGTTTCTCACAGGAGGGTGTGAGGTGTAACCACACAACGCTGACTCACTGAGCCCTTCTGGGAATTTGTGTTTGTGTGTGCATGTCTGTCCGAATGTCTGTGCTTGTGTGTGTGTGTGTGTGTGTGTGTGTGTGTGTGTGTGTGTGTGTGTGTGTGTGTGTGATAGTTCTGCAGTGCAAGGTTTCTCAAAGAATGACATTTTGGATCCAGACTAAATCCCGAATTTAGTGCCTTACCTGCCGCTACCTGATTATAACAACCCCAAAATCAAAGTCAATGTTGTATTCACTTATTAGTGGGATTCATCAACACAGTATGAAGAGGTGAAACACCTTTTGGAATGACCTGTCTGTCTGTCTGTCTGTCTTCTTATGAGAAAGCATAGACTGGAGAAAACATGTTCCGAGTCATAGGAAGACAATTCACCGACTGTGACACAGGAATAACAATTGTTCTTTTAAACATGCAGAAAACTATTCATTAAGGTCTAAACTGGTTCCTAATCCTAATTTTTGTTTCTTATCAAAATGATTTGTCCATCACGGAACATGAGACCAACTGTATAATGTGTTGCAGTAGAAAGCATATCACCTAATGTTGTTAAAGCAATACTGAATAATAATCCATTTCTCAATGCCTACGGTTATTCTTAAAGGCTAACGGTAGGCCTGTGTTTGCATGCGATGCAGTCAGCCGCTACATATCATGTGTGGCAGCTGAGGTTATAATCTCATAGCCAAGCAGACAGAGACAGATGTCAGGCTATGTGTTCCAACAATTTGCTATTGTTATGTAATCCATCACATAGTATAAATCCCTTTGTTATGTCATGTTATTTGGTATGTGTTCAACTTTGTCACAATGACAGTGTGTTTGTGCATGTGTGTTTGAGTATTGACATCCACAATATATAATTCCTTGTACCTTTGTTATACCTGCAGAAGTACAGGGTGATGCATTATTTATGTCAACTCAGAGATACAGTGCACAAAAGAACAAGCAGAGCTTATAAACCTTCGCATTTGAATATGGAATACGGAATATGGAAACACTTTTATAAATCCTTAGTTATGTTTGTCAAATTTTGTTTTTATAATCTGCTTCTGCTTTTATAATCTTACCTTGACAGCTTCACTGTATGGCTTCTTTATGAGAATCCCTAGCCAAGATATTTATTCATATCACGTTGAAAATACGAGTTCAGCCAGGCTTCCTGTTTTCATCTCAACAAACATACAAAACAAGAGAAGGGGGACTTCAGGTTAATCAGGAGGGAGATAAATAGTGAACAGTAAAAGTAACCTAGCAACATACGAGCAGTTTGTATAAAAATTTACATTATTATTATGAATGATTCCTGATTCCACTCTTTCTATTCTGTGCTCTAACATCTATGATTATTCCTCCTTCTTTTCCTGCAGTAGCCATATTTTCTTGGTATGGATTAAGGAGAAATTCAAGGAAAGGGAGGGAATTCTAGAATGACAGAAATATTCGGTGTGCCCACGTTCATACACACATACACACACGCAAACACAAACAAACATACACACATACACACATACACACATACACATATGTTTTCATTGTGGGGCATGTGGTGGTTTGATTGTAAAATGTGAATAGTAGGATGCAGGGTGCAAAAACAGGTTCTAAGGCAAAAGTGGAGGCAGGTTTCCCCCCACCAGAGAACATCGCTCTCTTTCCGAGGAGATATTTTGATATATTTGACAGAACTACAGAGAAAAACCCTCTCATTAAATATGCAATTTCTTCCAGTTTACCTTCTTAAGATCAAACTATGTGAATACTGTTACCTGTGTCTATATATTAATATTTACTTATTCAGTCATTCAGATGACACCTTTATCCAAAGCAACTTGAACAGTGAACAGCATTACAGGTCGTTTAGGAGCAGGTAAGCTTCGGACTTTGGGGGATCGAACCGGTACCTTTTAGCTTGGAGTCGAACAGCATAGCTATTACACACTATCCTGCTGCCTTTATTAGAACTTCAATGTAAAATAACCCTTTTCTATTCAGTGAGTACTTATCGAGTACTTAATGTCAATGATAGAGTCACAATTAATAGCATTCAAAGGAGAACCATGCAAAGAAGCTGTAGCTGACTTACTGCTTTCTACATTCTGATGTTTGTCTATCTTAAAAGGCAGAGCATGTCTTACATTCAAAAAGAGACCAAGAGAGCAATGCTTAATATTTCAAATGAATAATAAGACAGCAGCACAAACAGAGACATCCCTCACTTCAATGCACCCCCCATTCTCTTAAGAGTTGTAATGCCACACAAGCACGGACGTACAAGAGACGCTTTAGCAAGGGGTTCAGAGTGTGCTGTTCATTAACAGAGAATCTCTTCCACTCGCATTTGAATAGTTGCTCGGATGTGGCTCTCTGGCTTCTATAACAACTCATCTCGTTGTCGTTTTATTTTCTTCTTCTTTTGCTAATCAGTTGAATAAGAAGTGTGTGTGTATACGTGAATACAACTATATATGGTATAGTTGTTGTATCCGGCGTGTTCAGAATAAACTAAAGAATACCATGGCAACTTTTTCGGTCTATTTACTTGGCCAAATCCATCCTTACTCTCTCCATTCTCTGCAAGGCATTTAAAAAATAACCCATTTTAAAGGAAAACGCTTTTTTAGAATACTAAATGTGTATTGTAGAAGGTTTCTTAAAAAACAACAACAATATGGTTTGTGTTCAAATCAATACAAAACCATGCCAGTTCTACAGCACAATAAAAAAAAATCTTAATAACTGCCATAAGTGTATTCCCAGACCTTTTACCCATGGGAACTGATATGTAATGGGGGAAAATACATCAAAGGTTGCACTAAAATAAGGAGATCCTTCCACAACGGTCTATGCAGACCAAAAGTCCTCTGATCTCCGTCAACTCGAATCAGTCCACTTTCTCATGTAATTATCGTTTTCTCAACATATAATCAGTAGTCTAGCCGAGCCTTATCACCAACTGCCCTCTTAACAGTAGCCAATGCTGATACTGAACTTGAAAATGAGGACTAAAATACCCATTTACAGAATTTTCTTCCTGCACCAAAAGTGGTTCTTCGTATATATATATTTTTCTGCTTATCTTTCAATGTTGTGATGCTGTGTCTAGTTGAGCTATAATATTCTAAACGGAAAAATAAATCACTATAAATCCAACAAAATAACGTTCTGTTCAAAACATTATTATTGATAATATTTTAAAATACATAGCTAATACTTTCTTTGTGTAACTGTAATATCTAAATGTATAACAGATTGCAGGATTTTCCTTTTAGATATTGCTTGTCATAAAAAGTATACCATTTTTAACCACATTCAAAACACAGTATTCTGCACGTTCTCTCAACAGGGCCTGAGCCCAACAGAAGTTTCCAAGGGTATTCTTCAGTAGTGAGTACATGTTTAGGTTTAAATCCTGGATTAACTCTGCACCACCTTCCCTTTGATCTCCTCACAGCAGAAGAGGCCAGATCCTAGCCAGGATCTGACTGTTCTAAGGTGTGTCTGCTGCTCCCTTGTTATTCTGAAGCACAAGAGGTTTGACTTTTCTGAAGCAGGCACTTTGCTTTCCAGCAAGATGAATGAGGAACATTTTTCTTCAAAGTTTGTGTGTGTATATATAATTATTTAGTTTTTCTTCTTTTGTTTGGGGGTGGGGGGCATATTTTTATATTATTTTTTATATGTTTTTTCTTTGTCTTATAGTGTCTTGATGCCCAGCCTTAATGGGCTTAAAATACACTTATTCAAAAACAAAAAACAATGATCAAACATTATTCAAGGTAAGAATTAAAGAGACACATCCCAAAATTAAATGGCAAATTCTTACTTCATTCATTTTCTCCCACCCTTGGCCTTCGAAATATAATGTGCTGTTTTATAAACTTCCACCTGCCCAAAATAGCTCTGGTTTTGGTTTATACACATATATATATATATATATATATATATATATATATATATAAACTTTGATAAAAAAAAATTCAATATATATAAATAACGTTCCTCGTGAAAAGGATTCCCTTCTTGACAGAACAAACTTTTCTTTTATCATCTCACAAAGGACAAACCCTTGCATATTCTCATTGGAACTCATTGATCAGGTCGCTTTAAAAATACGAGCTGGGAATCGAGGTGGCCCGTTCATTGCTCTGAGGCAGTGAGAGAAAGAGAATGTTGCTAGAGTGTAATATGAACAAGGTGATGACAAGATTTTATAAATGACCTAGAGGTATGAGACCAATTGTACCAATAGATGTTAATTGGAGAATCATCATGTACATTTTAAGAAAGATGATTTGATCTTATGTATTTTTTTTCAAGAAGAACAACAAGTTGTTCAATTCATGCTGAATAAAGCATTTATAAAGCATGGCTCCTTAACAAATTTTCATTATTAAACAATTCATAATCAGTAATAAATTACCAACAAGTTAATGAGAAAACGGTTTCTAAGATAATTTATGAAGCATAAATTGATGATTTACAAACCATTTACAATGCGTTAATAATGCTAGTTGTAAACCATTAGTTAAGTATTTTGTGTGAGCTCAACTAAAGTGAGGATTATATATGCCTTAATACTTCTTACTTCTTCAATGGTACTTGCATATAAAGCATTATTCACACGTAAAGTGTTTGCAAATAATTAACTTATGCTTTATAAATGAGCTTATGAACCATTGCATCTACTGCTTTATTAATGCTTCAAAATGCTGTTCTTAACAGTCTCACACATATGTTTCTCACAAAGTCACCAATCTACACAAACTCTAAAGATCGTTTCCCACCTGAAGGTGTTAAGTGGTCGTATTGCCACCTGTCTGCTTAGTCGTCACCGACAATGGAAAATGTCAGATATATTCCTGTCCTGCTGGATAGGGTTTCTGTAAAGAGCTTTTATCACAGAAGGGATTCATGGTTCAGTAAAGAGCCTTTACCACAGACTGCTCTCAGTGGTAACTATACTATCATGGTATAAAGTCTAGCATTCATTCTACACCTTACCCTCCACAGTTCCAGGGAGATTGTCATCTTTGCTCTGTTATTGGTTAAAGTCGTGTGTTGAGAAGCCTGCACAAAGCCAGCCAGTCATTCCCATTCTGTCCGTCTTTTCTTTCTTACATAACCTTTTCAATACAATAGAGCTAAACTAATCATGTTCAGAAAATGAAGTTCTCCATGATTTTGCAAAATCCTATTTTTAGATTCTGAACAATAATGACCAAACACTTATTTGGGAGCGATAAAACCCAACTGAGCTGGGTGTCCTTCCCTCCTCGCATTTTTCATAAATATTTGGTTAGATATTCTGGAAAAACACACAAGCATATGATGAAAAATAGCTGATAGGCTCAAGGAAGGTCAAAATGAAATGGAAGTTTATAAAATATTTCTAGGATATCCTGTTCAAGGTCAGAGAGTGGGTGGTCTGTGAACACCTCAGAGGTCCATCTACACCGATGTTCTCAGCTGGATGGAGGAGCGTGTGTGTGTGTGTGTGGGGGGGGGGGGGGGGGGGGGGGGACTTCCTTGACCTGAACCTTTGTGATTGATCAATACCCACACGATAAGAATCAGTAACACACGCTCAATCTTCGTTTAAAGATACTGCCCATTTTGTAATTGGATACAAGAGGGCCTGCGTATTTGTTATGACATATTTTCTGTCAGGCACCGTAATGGGCAGCCTCCCCAGAATTCTGTTATCTGGATGACATATGAGGCATCCACGGAAGGTCGCCTGATAGTTTGGCTTTTGAGAGATGTACAGATTGGATATGGCTCTCTGAGCATGTGTGTGTGTGTGTGTGTGTGTGTGTGTGTGTGTGTGTGTGTGTGTGTATGCATGTGAGTGTGTGTATGTGTGTGTAGTTGTTTGTTTGGGTTTGTGTGTGTGGCATGTGTGTGTGCATGTGTTTGTGTGGGCGTGTGTGTATGTGTGTGTGTGTGGATGTATGTGTGATTGAGTGTAAAGGTTGTAATATAAATATTACATCTTAGATGGGTTGTGATGATGCGTCAACCTGATGGTTGGTGCTCTGTTTCCAACACTTGTATTTTAATCACAGTCAACAAACTTAATCTAGTTGAAAACAAAATCTCCATCATCGTGTGTGTGTGTGAGTTGAGTCACGGCCATAAGGAGTCTGTAACACCCAGCCTATTTGTGTTTCCTTGGCCATCCTCTCTGAAGCTGATAAACAAGGAGGAGAGTTGAAAGATAAGATATACTTTATTATCCCAAAGGAAATATGTCTTGGACACATACAGTATGCACTTTATAGTGAAATGGGGGGGTCTTCATGTTTGTGTGTGTGTCTAATTGTGTGTGTGTTTGTGTGTTTTATGTGCTGGTTCGGCACATTTCAGTCCTTAAAGGCAGTCCACTCTTTTGAAAAATGTATACGTGGGCATAATTGCTTATCCACCTTTTAAATACTGACTCTAGAATTGCTAGTCTCCACAGATATCCTAACGACCCTCCCTATTTATGATCTTTGTTTCGCAGGCTGTGGCTCTTTCTCATAACTCTAGCAGTACTACCTCAGCGTTAATGAACCAAGTAGAAAAACATAACAGTAATAATCCACAGGGAGGTTACATTCAACCCCCAACTGATCAGCACAGCCCCACCTGCATAGTTGTCATGGACACTAACCATATGGGGATGCTTGCTCCTAATGGGGAACAATCATCAAAGCTTCTCCTATAGTTGAAGCCAAGGCTGAGTAGCGGGAGGGGTGTGTGTGTGTGTGTTGGGGGGTGGGGGGGGGGGGGGGGTAGCATACCCATGCATCTTCTAATACAGCAGGGAGACACAAGCACGCAAATGTACTATGTATGTTCGCTCACATGCACACACACACACATGGATACACATAAACACACACACACACATACATATGTGCACAAGGAGGCATGCACGCATACACACAGGCATACATATGCACACGCGCATATATATATATATACACACACACACACACACACACACACAAACATTTGGATGTCATGTCAGATAAGGTAAACACCCTAATTACTCACTGGTCTTCACACTTAAGTCCACATGTAACTGAACACTGCACTTCAACATGCCAGCAGCAAGCCATGCAGCACGCGAGGACCTCTGTAAATGACATAGGTTTTTGAACTACAACTGTCCCCCTAATTAAGATGAAGATTCACACTGTGAAAAGAGCATGTAAGTCTGGGTCTTTTGCATGCTGATGCATGCTCTAAATTCAGAGCAGATCTATACATTCTGCACCAAACAAAACATCACCAAAGTGACAAGCCATTAAACAAATCAGCACTAATGATTTGCAGAGATTTGTGAAATATGTGATTGTAGCGCGGCCTACGTGACTCAACAGGGTTCGAATAACCGAGGAGACACAGTTATCACGTGCAGCGGTTTTTCTTCATCTGGCGGAGGGGACACCGAGTAGCCAACCTCCGTGAATCGGGCTCCGCTACACACACGTTTCAATCGTCGCTTATCTCATCTGCTCTCATATGCTCATCTCCTACAGCTGCGTCTGTTCCCCCGGCTGAGCCGCTCCGCTCTACAGTCTGCAGCCGGCGCTAAGCCACGCCCCCCACATACCACATATCCCCACCGCCCCACTTAGGCCGGGGAGCCGTCCGGCCGACAGCCAACTCTCCCCCCCCCCCCCCCCCCTCCCCCCCGCTCCGGCAGGCGGGAGAGGAAGTCAGCCACCACCATCTGCGCCCCCGGCCTATGGACCACCCTGAAATGAAACGGCTGTAACGCCAGATACCACCGGGTGATTCGCGGGTTGGTGTCCTTCATGCGGTGGAGCCACTGCAGGGGGACGTGGTGTGAACAGAGGGTGAACGAGCGCCCCAGGAGGTAGTAACGCAGGGCTTCGACCGCCCACTTGAGTGCCAGACACTCCTCCTCCACTGTGCTGTACCTCCCCTCTCGGTCCGAGAGCTTACGGCTGAGGTACAGCACCGGGAGATCCACACCCTCCACCTCCTGGGACAACACGGCCCCCAGCCCTGCGTGTGCAACAGCGGCTTCCCGCAGAGAGCCTTTTTAACCCTCTCAACCTACGCCTGGCTCTGATCTGAGGCACCCTTTCGGGTGATGTCGGTCAGGGGGCTGGTCAGCTCCGAGAAGTAGCTGTAGTAGCCTGTCAGCCCCAGGAACGCCCTCACCAGTTTTTTGGTCTCAGGCCGTGGACAGGCCGCGACCGCCTCTTTCTTCTCCACCTGCGGGCGCACCTGCCCGCCACCCAAGCGGTACCCCAGATACCGTACCTCCCTCCGTCCAATCACACACTTCCTTGGGTTGGTCGTGAGCCCCGCCCGCCTCAGTGACTCTAGCATCGCCGCCACCCGCTGGATGTGCTGCTGCCAGGTGTCACTATGAATAATGACATCGTCAATGTAGGCAGCCGCATATCCAACGTGCAGACGCAGCACTCGGTCCATGAGACTCTGGAAGGTAGCAGGGGCTCCAAACAACCCAAAATAATTGGGTTGGAATGAATTGGAACCGTACGGAGTAGAGAAGGCCGATTTTTCCTTAGACTCTGGAAACAAGGGAATCTACCAGTAGCCCTTGGTTAAATCCAGTGTCGTAAAAAAAACCAGCCGTGCCTTGCCGATCTAGGAGTTTGTCGACCCGTGGCATTGGATACACATCGAACTTTGACACGCTATTCCCCTTGCGGTACTCAACACAGAACCGAATGGACCCTTCGGACTTGCGAACGAGCACGATGGGACTAGACCATCCGCTGTGCGACTCTTCTATTACCCCCATATCCAGCATAGATTTTAATTCTGCCTGAACAATCTCATTCTTACTGGCGCTTGGACCCTCCTCCCAGCTTTCCTTAATTAGGTCCAATACGTCCCTTGACCGCCTCCCGAACAACAGCTCAAATGGGGAAAACCCCGTGGAGGCCTGCGGAACCTCCCTTACTGCAAATAACAGAGGGTCGAGCAATTTATCCCAAGTCCGGCTATCTTCGTGCACGAACTTGCGCAGCATGGACTTTAACATCTTGTTAAACCTCTCCACCAGGCCGTCTGTCTGGGGATGGTGCACGCTGGTTCGGATCGCCTTCACCCCTAGTTGCCCATACAGTTCGCGAAGTGTGTGACATAAACACAGTGCCTTGGTCAGTTAGAGTCTCCTTCGGGATTCCAACTCGGGAGATTAAGCGAAACAGCGCCTGCGCTACGCTCTTCGCGGAGATAGAGCACAGGGGCACTGCTTCGGGACACCGGGTTGCATAATCCACAATGACCAATGCAAATCGGTGTCCCCGTGCGCTACGGTCTAATGGCCCGATGAGATCCATGCCAATCCTTTCGAAGGGGGTCTCAATTAACGGCAGAGGGCACAACGGCGCTTTTGGGGTGGCCGGTGGGTTGACTAACTGACACTCACGGCAGGATGCACACCGCCGACGTACATCCCCATGAATGTCCGGCCAATAGAAAGCGGGCCATGAGCCAGTTACGTGTTTTATTGCAGCCTAGGTGACCCGCCATCGGGCTGTGATGAGCCGCCTGGAAAACCATTTCCCGGCAGCTCTGTGGGATGAGCAACTGGCTCACTTCTTCCCCTGACTGAGCGTCCTGATTCACTTGATATAGCCTGTCCCTCACCATTGCAAAGTATTGATGTGTTAGCACGGTCTCAGGTGACACCTTCTGGCCGTCGATGGAAACGACATGGTCGAAGGCGAAGTGCAATGTATTGTCGCGGGACTGTTTGAGGGGAAAGTCGTTCACTGGGGGAAACACCCGTATTACCGGAGTTTCCTCCTGAGGCCCCTCCCCCTCACTGACCTCTGGAGAGCTCGCGTCACCACTGACAACGGCGCACATCGCACATGTCCCTTCCTGTCGGGAACGCACCCCCCCTTCCTTCACTAACCTGCTGAAGCCCGGCCAATCAGTGCCTAATAGCAGGGGGCGCGATAGCCGGGAACTATAACCGTGGTCTTGACTTGAGGGAGACCTCCGGGTTGGACCTGGGATGGGGAACCGGTGGTGGTGTATGGGGTGCAAGAGGATGGATGTGGGTGCGGTTGTGGGGTGTGTTCCCGGGAGCTTCCGGGGTTCTCCGTGGGCTGGGGATCGGTCAGACCGGGGGTGCGGATGGACCCTCTGCCCCGCCCCGGGACAGCGACAGATGGTTCTCCGCCAGGGTGATAGCGGCTTCCATGTCGGTGGGCCGATGGCACTGGACCCTCTCGGCCGTGGCTGGAGGTAGGCCTTCGATGAATCGATCCAGCGCCACCTGCTCCACCACCTGCCGGCTGCTCCGCTCCTCTGGCCGGAGCCACCGTACCACGGCGTCCACCAGCTGGTGAGCGTAGGCAAAGGGTCTGCCCACGTCCTCCATCCTCATGTCCTTGAACCGCCGCCGGTGGCCCTCCGGAGGCAGCCCAAGGTAGTCCAGCAGCCCCCGCTTCACTGTGGCATAGTCCCCCTGTACCGTGGTGGGCAGCCAGTGGGCGGCAGTAAGGGCAGCTCCTGTCAGGAGGGGCAGCAGCCGGAGGGCCCACTCTGCCTCCGGCCACTCACACGCCGCCACCGTCCCCTCGAATACCTCGAGGTAAGCCTCCATATTGTCCTGGGGGGACATTTTTGGCAGCGCAATCTGCATCCGCGGGGTCTCCGCCCCGTCGAGGGGTCGGCCCACCACCGCTCCCGACCTCACTGTAGGGAGAGCACAACACCACGTTAGTATTTATATCCGCCTTCCTAATTGTGCTCATCTCCTACAGCTGCGTCTGTTCCCCCAGCTGAGACGCTCCACTCTACAGTCTGCAGCCGGCGTTAAGCCACGCCCCCCACATACCACAGTGATAAAATAGTTATGTAATCAATATCATCTGTAGAGCATTCACAATAGGCAATTTGATATGCTCCCATAGCAACCACCGTACTTACTACTGTGCATGCGCTGTGGTTGGTGCGCTCCTCTGGTGTTCGGTTGGTCATGTCATGTTGGTCTATTATGTTATAATAAAAGCAATACTGTTGCAAAGTATTCCCTCCGTATCACGTCATTCAACATGGTCTCAGAAGTCAACGCGGACATAATGGACTATACAAGTCTTGAACACGAGTAGGAAGATAAACTCACCGATCGAGCAAGGACAACTAACGTTAACGTAGCTAACAAGCTAACGCTGCGAGCTAGCACTAGCAACAAACGTGCACCATTGTAATGGCTGATGGATTTCGCAGACCCGACCCTATACTCTTTGATGGGAACGTCGCAGAGAACTGGCGAGTGTTCGAACAAGAGTATGGCATTTTCATTTCGGCGGCACACTTTGACAAGCCAGCCCGCACGCAGGCATATATTCTCCTCAATCTAGCAGGATCGGAACCCATTGAACGAGAGAGGTCATTTGTATACGCGGAGGAGGTGAGAGCTCCCGGGGACAGAGGCGTCATCACTCCGGCCGGGTCAAAAGTAGACCCGATATGTCTGAAGAAAAATTTTCGGGAGATTTGCAATCCTCAAACCAACATTACGAGAGAAAGGCACAAGTTCAACACAAGGTGTCAAAACCAAGGTGAGACCATTGAATCATATGTCACTGATTTAAGGATCAAAGCAAGGAGCTCTAATTTTGGAATTTTGCAAGATGAACTCATCAGAGATAGACTCGTATGCGGCATAAATAATGACAGTCTGAGAAAGATTTTGCTGCGTGATAGTGAACTGACTCTAACCAAGGCTATATCTGTATGTCGAATACATGAGCTGGCAGAACAGCACACAAATACATTATCATCACCGCAAACACCAGCCAACGTTGACGCTGTACAGTACAGATTTGCAAGGAAGCAGAGATTTGATACAAGACGAACATCACAGTCAGAGAGGAATGCACAGCCAATCACAAATTGTAACAATTGTGGAGGCAACCACGCAGCTTAGAGAGAAGATTGCCTAGCATATGGTCAACAGTGTCACACATGTAAGAAATGGAACCATTACAAAACGTGTTGCTGATCAACACAGCAGCACCATAGCACACAGAGATATAGGAAATCTGTCAATCAACTAGAACCAGCGCGAGTGGTAACGACGATGATTCATACTATGTGGATGGAATAACACTGGAGAACGTTGACACAGTATACTCTCATGCTAAGGAGAAAAGTGAAGCATTCACCACTGTCCACGTCAATGGCAAGCCCATCGAAATGAAAGTCGATACAGGGGCAAAATGCAACATCATATCATATGATACCTTCAAACGTGTGAAGAACAGGGAAGAAATAGACTGTTAAAAAATCACCAACTTGGTGGCATATGGAGGAAATCAGATTAACACTGTGGGCTCAGTGGTACTGTCATGTCACCTGGCAGGCCAGCCATATGCACTACAGTTCTACATCGTGGAGAGAAATGTCCAGCCGCTGCTAGGCTTCCCAGCATGCATACGCATGGATTTAGTAACACTGAACAAGGAAGTTCATCAACTCAGCGTGAATCACAATGCAAACATGCGCCACCAGATTTTCATGAAATATGCTGATCTATTCAAGGACAAACTTGGTAAGCTACGAGTCACATACTCCATGAAACTAGATCCAGATGTACAGCCCGTCGTCCGTCCAGCACGCCGCATTCCGGTAGCCATGCAGGACAGAGTTAGAGCTGAGCTTGAAAGAATGAAAGATCTAGGCGTCATCACTCCCGTTTTGGAACCAACTGAATGGGTATCATCCATGGTGGCAACAAACAAAAAGCAAACCGATGACATAAGAATCTGCATAGACCCCAGGGATCTCAACATAGCATTGAAGCGTCCCCACTACCCTATGCGTACTGTCGAGGAGGTTGCCTCACAAATGTCAAAAGCAACAGTGTATTCAGTGCTGGATGCCAAGAGCTCTTTCTGGCAAATTTCCTTGGACAGTAAGTCATCGCTGCTAACAACTTTCAGCACACCTTTTGGCCGTTACAGATTCCTCAGGATGCCATTTGGAATAAATGCAGCCAGCGAGGTGTTCCAGCGCTCAATGGAGCAGATATTCGCTGGATACCCCTGTGCCATCATTGTGGATGACATCATCGTCGGAGGCCGCAATGAAGCAGAGCATGACGCAAACCTGATGAAGGGGCTCGACCGTGCACGTCAGGTGAATCTGAGACTCAACCCCCTCAAGTGCAAATTCCGACTGGCTGAGGTCAGTTATGTCGGTCACGTGTTCACCAGCGATGGCCTAAAAGCAGATCCATCCAAGACCAAAGCAGTCACCAAAATGCCAGCCCCCGAGGACGTCACAGCGCTCCAGCGCTTCCTTGGCATGATAAACTATCTCGGGAAGTTTATTCCGAACTTCAGTAAACTTTCAGCTCCACTAAGACAGCTCACACTCAAAGACACAGTGTGGTGCTGGCTGAAGCAGCACCAGGACGCATATGACACTTTGAAAAAATGCATATATAGCCCACCTGTCTTGTCATATTACAACGTAGATCGACCAGTCACACTCACCTGCGACGCTTCACAACACGGACTTGGCGCAGCATGCTTGCAAGAAGGCAGACCAATTGCCTACGCATCGCGGACGCTGACACAGACAGACACGTTACGCACAAATAGAGAAGGAACTCCTAGCAGTTGTGTTTGCGTGTTCAAAATTCAATGACTATATATATGGAAAGCCGGTGACTGTAGAAACTGACCACCAACCCCTAGTTACAATCATAAGAAAGCCGATCTCCACAGCACCAGCACGACTCCAACGTATGATGCTACAGTTGCAGAAATACAACATCGACCTGATCTACAAGAAAGGGAAACACATGTACCTGGCCGACACTCTGTCACGAGTGCCCAGGACATCCACCTTTCAGCACATGAACTCGAAAAATTACTTTGACGTGATGGTGGTCAGCCACATCTCATCCGCCCGCCTGGAGGAACTAAGGAGAGAGGAACACGGCAAAGGATGCAACCCTGCAGAAACTCACCTCTGTTATCAAATATGGGTGGCCTACCAAACAGCGCAGTGCTCCATCAGCCGTCAGTCCTTTCTTCCCCTTCCGAGACGAGCTCATCATTGAGGAAGGAATCATCATGAAAGGTCATCAAACAGTCATTCCCCAGTCGCTACAGAGTGAGTACACAAACATTATGCACAGAGGACACCCAGGTGCGGAGTCGACCAAACGCAGAGCCCGAGGCATAGTGTTCTGGCCCACCATGAGCAAAGACATTGACAATGCAACACTCATGATCTGTGTGTAACAGCACTAAACCACATCAACAGAAGGAACCACTCCAGCTCTACCCAGTTCCAGACCTACCGTGGTCTACAGTGGCAGCAGACATCCTGGAATGGAATGGTAAACACTATCAAGTGTTTGTAGACTCATATTCAGGTTGATATGAGATCGACCAACTCAAGGACATCACAGCAACATCAGTCATTACAAAACTGAAACGACATTTCTCGGTCCATGGGTCACCGCACATACTCATCTCAGACAATGCTAGAAAGTACAACAGCCAGCAGTTCAAGGACTTTGCCACACAGTGGGACTTTGAGCACGTCACCAGCAGCCCGGAATTCCCACAGAGCAATGGTTTAGCTGAAAGGGCAGTTCGTAGTGCAAAACAGCTGATGGAAAAGTCAAAAAGAGATGGAACAGACACGTTTCTAAATTACTAAACCTGAGAAACATCCCTCGAGATGCACAGCTAGGCTCACCGGCACAGAGACTTATGTCAAGGCAGACACGTACCACACTCCCAGTCAGCAAACAGTTGCTAGAGCCTACAGCCCGTAACACCCAACAAGTCCAGGCTCAACTCCTAAAGAAAAGACTCTCCCAAAAGCGGAGCTATGACAAGTCAAGCCGTCCACTATGGGCCCTGTCTGAAGGTGAAGCAGTCAGAATGCAGACCCCCCAAGGGTACAACTGCATGGGCATGGTTAAAGAGGTCTGTAGGGAACCAAGATCATACCTCATCCAGTCTGAAGGCAGGGAGTACAGGATAAATCACAGACACATCCTACCTGTAGCCGAGCCACCTCCAGAGTTGTCCACCGACGCGGACCCGCAGCACTTCAATCCAGCTGTGGAGGAAACTCCCCATCCCTTTGCAGAGAAGCCCAAACGCATAGACACTGAAAAAAACCCAGCTCAAGAGCCCATAGCTCTGATGCCAACACGCATCAGTGGGAGCCCATACCAAACACGCTCAGGTCGTGTTAGTAGGCCGAACCCCAAATACAAAGACTGAGCGATTTGAGTTTTGTGTGGACATTAAGCACCACATGCTCACTGTTCATTACTGTACAAGATGCAGTGTTGTAAAATGTTCTGACAGAATGTTAAGTAATATTGAGTTAGATTACATGCCATGTTTTGTCATCTTCCATACCTAAAGTAAAATAGCTTGTTTGGGTAGACATTGAAATGTTATTATTTATCTTAGCCATGTTCTGTTTTGTGTTAGGGCTACAAGCTAAAGAGAGAGGATGTAGAGCATTCACAATAGGCAATTTGAATATGCTCCCATAGCAGCCACCGTACTTACTACTGTGCATGCGCGGTGGTTGGTGCGCTCCTCTGGTGTTCGTCATGTCATGTTGGTCTATTATGTTATAATAAAAGCAAAACTGTTGCAAAGTATTCCCTCCGTATCACGTCATTCAACATCATCTACACATTAAAAACAGGTATGGGTAATATAATTGTGAAACCCAGAATGAAAACCAAACTACAGCCAACACTAACTTTCTTGCAGAAAAGACCATTGGTCAAATGGTTTAACAATGAGATAAAAATATGCAAATCATTTGTCGTCTGAAAGGACACACTGGCGGCCGTGTGTTGATTGTGATCAAATCATCATTACTCTCGTTTGATTGGATACCACGTCAGGGCTGGCGGAGGGGTGATTGATCAATACTTTATCGGTGTGCTGTCCTGCTGATCAAGCTGAACTAGAGAGAGAGAGACAGAGGGAGAGAGAGAGTTTTGGAGAAAATGAATGTAGCAATGTCCACTCTACACGCCACCTAGGTGGCTCCCATATTCCACCTAGGTGATTTTCCTCAGGCTCCTCCAAACCAATTGGACACAGGGTGGTGATGTTGAAAATCCGGTTTATTGTTAAGGTTGAATGGAATGAGGCATGCAGGTTGAATGGAATGAGGCATGCAGATGGTGCTCCATGCTGCCATGCCGGAGAGCTCTCCCTGAGTGTGTGTGGTGGTGGCTGGTTTAACCTGTGCACACTGATTGCTCAATGTGCAACAGGTGTGCAGCCCCACCCAGCCCCAGAGTCCAATTAGTCTGACTCGGGCCAGGTGAGGCTGCTTAAACCAGCCACCATCCACACACACTCCCACAATGAAGTTCTTTTGATGTGCTGTCTTCCTTGCGAGGAGAAGGAAAGCAATGCTGACAGTTTGCCAAAATGTGTTATAAAGGTGTGACACTGAAGAGGGATTGTCTATGTAGTTACATGACCTATGGCTCTATCAATACAATCTGTCGAACATACGTAAGTGTTGCTCGAGTACGATTTTTCTTCAACACTAACACACACCCATGATACATTTACATATTTACATATTGATCGTGTGCTTCGTCAGCTCTTTACAGTATTCGCAGAGATCGATCAATACAGGTTTTTAATGCATTATGTGTGACATAATAATATGCTGTGCCCAGGGTCTAGGGGACACAAAGTTCTGCAGCTAGCTGTGTCTGCCCGGAAAACTTTTTACTTGTATCATAAAAAAGTGAGACCTGGTTCTAAATAAACATGAAACAAAGTAGATCTTGGCAGATGAAAATACAAAAATGCAGTACCATGAAATTAAAAGATAATGCTCAGCTTAGAGAGAGAGAAAGAGAGAGAGAAATTGCATCTCTTTCACCTACTAGAATTTTGTAGTTTCTGTATTTGAAAAGTATTCAACATTGCAAGGGTATGATTGCTTTGATAGTCTGACAGTGATTGTCTTGTCAGACTTACATTCAAAACCAAGAGGTAATCAAGAGGTAATTATCACTTGCAATGATAACATTTTTATTTTTTATTTTAATGTACTTCTTCACATTGCCTTAAAGGTACTCTGTGTAAGAACCAGAAATTCCTTCTCATGACCATCAGCCATTTGGCCGTAGGTGGACTGCAGCCTGCTCGAGATTTGTGAATTGAGAGCACTGGAGTGCAAGCATCCTCACACTAATAATACAAACTAATAATACAAACTAACTTATTGTTTGTGATAATACAAACAATAATTCGAACTGGCTAAAGCTTTATCTTCTTTATATCCTAGGGAACTTTGGAGCGCGCTTAGACATCACATCCTTCCCTTTTCCAGGCAAAAACGTCCCAGGTCAATAATAATAGAAATCAGCCCACAGGAAGGTATCATTATTCAAGTGAAATTACAACCTGTTCATATTGGCAATTTAATGTGGTTTATGCATGTAAAAATGGTTCACGTAGATCCCTTTAAATGCTCTGAAGAACCAATCATTCCTAGCTAGATAATGATGATGGTGATGATGATGATGATGATGATGATTATGACGATGATGAGGTGATTAATTGTGCCAAAATCAAGCTAAGAACAACGAGTGAACTCTTGGTTACCTACTGTTAGTAAGGTACCAATGTTTTCCACCCCAAAAGTCGATAGATTACAGATTACAGATAGTGTCTCAGCTTTGCCCCCATCGCTATTTATTTTAGATTCAGAGCATACCTAAAGCTCCCATTACTTCTTTTTTCTTTTATATAATATTATCGCAAAGCAGCAGTTGTGTTTAGATTTTCTATTCTTGGGCTGTAAAGCTATCCACCGGGGATCTCCCTGCGACTATCTGATATAGATAAATAAAAGCAGATGTGGAAACATCCGTGTTCACGCAGTGTGACAAATGTCATTAAAAGAATGAAGATTGTTCTCTCTATGTCAGAAACAATCACTGAAGATAACTGTCATCATGCTGCTTTTGGTGATTGTATTGCCGGTTCCATTATAAAATATTTGTGTCAGTTCACTAACTGACGTTTTATGGAGGTTTGAATAAATCAAAAAATTTAATATTTTAGTTAAATGGATTGCACAACCTACAAATATTTAAATTTTGGTAGATAAGGTCTTTCAAACTAAATTATCATAAGACTATCTACAGCAGAGACATAATAACATCCGGTCTTGAAAATAAATCATTTTGTATTCTCCAGATTATTCTTTATCTCATTACGAGATAACAGAGTCTTTGTTATCTCATTATGTCCCTCCTTTCAGCCAGACACTGTTCAAAACCTTTATATGTCTCTGATTTCACAAGACAAGGGCAAGCCTCCCTGTCACAAGACTGTGCAGACACCAGTGACGACATGGTCCCTCCTTTTCCAATGCTTGTGTGTTGATTTGAAATTTCACAGCTTGGGATTTCCTTCATAAATCTACTCGAGGGCAATTCATTTTATGTTGAATCAAAGTGGCCTATCTTTTCAGGCTACTGCTAACTGACTGTAGCAAGAATGATCCATCTATCAGAATGTACAGTAAAAACAATATATTTTGATTGTGTGACTGTGTAAGTCTTGTAAGCACCTTTTGTATTGGTCTGCTAAGAATGCAAATTATAATGGCCTTTGTTTTTATGTAACGTTATTATGTTATATTTTATAATATCTCATACTTCAAAAACAAACTTTCATGGCTAATTTGGGACATTTTCCACTTCCTGAACACGTCAACCTCAGGGCTCTATCCTAAGCCCTGTTTTAATATCATTGTATATACTTCCTCTATGTTTCATTTTTAGAAAACATAACATCTCCTATCTCTAATGGCACTCTGCTGAGTCAGGGCTACTTATCTACAAGCAAACCAAACACAACGTATGTTTTCATTCTACCCCCAAATGGACATCTGTTGTAAAGGGTAACTATTTCCAGCTCATTGTCTATAAATTAACCACTCCAGCAAAAATGACCCCCTACCCTTTGCATTGCTTCTATTCACTTTACATAGGAATGTGTAAATCAACCATGTCTCACCCACAGTTATTTCAGGAAGCTGCTGCCATTAGGTTCCTGATTGGCATCAGAAATAGACAACATCTCTCTGGTTGCAGATAGGAACCATTTTATGTCAATTTTGTATGTTTTCACCCAGAAACATCCAGAAACTCTGATTTACTCCATTTACACACGTTGGGCTTTACACCAACTGTTCTTATCCATCACATGGTCACGGTGTAGTGGATACTGTTACTGCCCAAGTAGCTAACCTCTCAGCATTAGGCTCTCCAAAACTCAAAATATTAAAAATCGTATCCATGACTTCTCACATTTTATTTTGAACAGTTTCTGTCTGACATCACCGATGCAAACACTCTTTTGTCCAACAGTCGATTAGAGCCTATATGAACACATGAAAATGTAGATGCTGAACTGAGCCTTTTTCTAAGCTCAAATATGTATTATCCATTTGTTATAGATGACCAGTTTGTTTTGTTTTTAATACTAGTGTTTTGTTAGGGTTAGTTACTTGGCTATTACCTTGTATCTATCTGTTTGATCTAATTTGAAATTATATGTGTCTTTATATTAACCTTCTCCCATGTTTTTTTAATGCAATGCTTTTGCACAATTCCGTTGGACTAAAACATTCGTTTTTATGGTCACACACCATTGTGCAGCACTTTAGTCAACACATACTAGTTTCTGAATGCGCTTCATAAATACATGTGACCCAACTTAAGATAGCTCTCAGACTCCCCAAAGTGCTTTAAAAACAGGCGGATGAAAACAATGAAGACACAGGATTCTGCTCAGCTGTGCAAGGACCACAGTGTGAGGATGGAGAGATTGAGATAGAGCAATGAATTGCACTTTGTGCCACTTACAATATTATTATATTATTGTATGTTCTGAAACTGATTTTCACATTTTATTCCTGTTTGCTTGTGATTTTCCAGAAAGAGGAAGGGAGGGAGACAGAAAGAGAGAGGAAGTGAGAGAGAAACGAGGATGACAGAGAGAAAGGGATGACGGGAGATGTTGCCATGGAGCCTGCATCCACAGGGAGCAAAGCTGGGAACACCTACCTTTACCGAGATGAGAAAAGTCATAACCTTCATCCAAGTGTAGTCTAGGATTCTTCAACAATTAACCTTTCATCGCTCCTCACACGCACCACTCTCACATACACACACACACACCCACACACACGTCATCATGGTGCAAATACACACGTAAGGGTTTACGATTATTCAACAATTAACCTTTCATCTCCCCTCACACACACACACACCACATCCTCATTGTGCAGACTTAGTATTATTAATACAACACAAACACTCCTAAGTTGATATCTCCAACGACCTCATCAATTCTCCCTCAGAGATAAACCTGAATCACATGACAGCAATATGTCTTATTTATTGAATCGTTGAGGGGAATTAATTTGAGGTGTCAAATAAGATAGTAACTCAAGAGATCATCTTCCAACATAAGAGAGCACAGGCCCTTAATTTACCACCAGGTGTGGTGTTGATGAGCCATTACAAGTGATTTGAAAGTCGTCCCTTTAGTGATATAACATAAGGGAGTGTCCACCAAAACGTATGCTACTTAGATCATCCGACCAGCCTACCCAGTAGACTGTACCAAATGGTAGGCTGACTTACCTATCAGACACTCCCAATTGTAACATCAATACGCGGTCAATTTTGTTCTAAACAACACCACACCTGGTGGTAAAATAGGGGCCCTTTAACACATTAGCAGTTGAAATAAACAGACTTTGTGTTTCCTAACTGGTGGGCGCCGCTGTCAATTTAACTTGAAATGTAACCTTTTCGCTATCAAAATATTGTATCTATTATGCCTCAAGCATGGATGTGATGGAGAAATACACGTGGGGCTGACTGTGTGCCACTGTGAAGATAAGTGAAGAAAGATATATCTACAATTGTATGTGTGTGGTGAGCTTTACTTAAGTGAGAAATACTACACGCAACATGGTTTGTCAAAGGAATATTTACTGCAGCAAAAGGTTATTCAGGTTTAACCCGAAAATGGGGCTTTGTTCGTTGTGTTCGATCACCAATGAATGGCAGCAGTGAGCAGGGAGTCCGCGAGGAGACTGCGCCCCCAGTGATCCTGTATATGGATATATGGGAGCAGGCATGCATAATGCATTACTGTATACATCAAACAGGACACACAGGCAACAGAACAGGAGGAGGCAATGCACAGCAATTCATGATACGGTTGGCATGTTTTGAATATACTCTAATAAAATGACTATTTACTATTTAGACATTTAGCAGACACTTTCATCTAAAGCAATGAATGCCCTTAATGAGCAGGTAAGGGTTATGGGCATATTGCTCAAGGATGCTATAGGTTAACTGTTGACATTGGAATTCGAACCCAGAACCATTCAGCTGGTAGTCAAACACCCTAACTACTACCCTGGTCAAACCGTGTGGCACTCAACATTAATTAAATACATTTATATATAAAAAAATTTTTTAAAGCTAATGGAGGAACATGTCTTTACAGTTCCATGGCTGCTGGGTTCATTTCCTGAAAAGATGGACGGTGTTGCACACTCTGAGGAAGTGATTCTCACCTGATGGGTCACAAAGGCATTTTGAGTGGGTCACAGTGTCACGATTTGTATAGTGCAGGAACCCAAAAGCAGACCAGGACGAGGTAAGTTGGAATTTACAAGGTGAGTATTTATTTGGAAACTGAATTTTGAATGTTGGTCATGAGTGGGAGAGGCTGGAAGGCTGGAGGTTCTTGTGCTGATCCAAAGTGCTGCAGTGAAGTTCACTGGCAGGCAGGTGTGAGTGACAATCCAGGTGAGTAACTGTAGACAGAGGAGTAGGCGGCAGATTAGCGACAGGCAAACAGAGACAAAAACAGCAACTACTTTCCAAAACTTGAAGCTTGACACGAGAGCTAAACATACTGGTTACGCTAACGATCCGGCAGGGAATGGATGTCTGGTCATGGCTTAAATAGTGCATAGGTGATGATCAGGACAAGGTGTGCAGATTGCAGCAGGTGAACGTAGTTAGACAATCAGCCGGGATGTGTTCAGGAAACTCAGGAAAATTGGACTTCAGGTCAGAGGAATAAATGAAACTAAGGCAAAACAGGCTCAAGGTGCAGGATTCATGACACACAGAGCATTTGCCAAACCTTAATCTTAAGAAAGAAGTCCAACTAATGTATCAGAGTTCAGAGTTAACTACCATCACCATAGTTCTGTTGATCCAATATGGTGACATCTTTTCTACACTACGTACCCACCATCTTTCTTTTGCACCACCACAACATATAATTGATCACCAGGCGAGAGAAAATCTAATCGGACATCGGCGGTTATTGAGCTTGGAGTTCATCCACTTTGTTTATTTTTTTTTTATAACTAACATAAACGGATGTCTATGGCCTCCATAACTTAATGCATTCTTAATGATCTCTCAGCATGGGATAAACTTTAAGAGCTGTGAGAATTTTGTCTGAACCGTGCACACTGATTGAGATGGGAGTAATTAGGATGTGTGTGTGTGTGTGTGTGTGTGTGTGTGTGTTGTTTACAATAAAGACAGGCCTTTGTGTGATAAGGGAAAGCGATTTGCACTGTACTCCATCATCTGAAACATTATTGATGTTTTATTTTTTTAATGATATTAGTTGTGCTTGTTTGTGTATTTTTGTATTCATCATATGCAATTTATAGATTGAAATATGTTATGGATGTGTTGGAATATGCCATTTGAAATTTGACAGTATAGAGACATGGGGGGGGGCACTGGTCACTGAGTCAGCCTCGTTTTAAAGACACCGTGATGCCACACAATGTTGCGCGTGAGCGACATTTGAAACTGAAACCGGAGAATAAACAGAAAACAGCATCAACTTACCACATTCAACACACCAGGAGGCATACAGAATCATTTTTATCCATCTCTAACACAAATTCTTAAACTATGAGGTAGTGTGGATTGTGGAAATCTTACAATCTCAATTCCTCCAAGACAATGCTGAGATTTTGTTTCATTCTAACACATTATTGTCTGTATTATTTTCTATTTTATTTGATTATAACTTACCCAAGCCCTCCTTCTATCTCTCTATCTGAAACACACACACACACACACACACACACACACACACACACACACACACACACACACACACACACACACACACACACACACACACACACACACACACACACAGATGGATGGATGGTTTTGGGTGGAGCGAGGGATTTGGTGGTTCCCAGGCAGTAAACAAGAGGTCAGCAGTGGGAGAAACATACAGAGCTTAGGGCGGTAACAGCCTGGCTTTTTTTTTTCAACCCAGTGTTTTATGAGGTCAGAAGCCAAAGCCCCCAGTGAAGTGGATTGGGTGGGTGGGGGTGGGGGGGTAACCTTGCTGATAACAGTTAAGGGTTCGAGAATATTGCGTGTTCCCGAAGTTCAAGGGATGTGATATTTCTTCCTTTTGTTCACCATCGTTGTAAGACCCAAATTCATCAGAATAATGTTTCAGTTAATTTTGTATCCAAAGGAATTGTGATATAACATTTAGTTTGATTTGGGAAAGAATATTGGTATTTTGATATTGATTATTCCATTTTGAACTAGGTTATAGTTCAGTAATAAATGTGTATCTAAGGTGAAGTGTTTATCCTATGTTTGTTGTTAGTCAGTTTGTTTTAGAAGTATGATTGCATGTGTATTATTATTGGTAAAATGTAAATCATGCGCTGACACGGATCAAAACTTAAGTGTTACTTTTCAGCAACCTGAGTGGTTTAGGAATAAAGATAAGATAAGTTTGCCACCACAATTAGCCTGTTCTCCAACCTAAATGAGCAAATAGATTGTCAATACGACCCATATGAGCGTTCGCTGGTCCCGCGATAACTCACATATGTCAAGTATTTGTCAGCAAAAATGGACTACATTTGTTTTATTCTCAGTGGAAAAATGCAATATTTAAAATTAAGGGTTTCAAGTTCCCGATTTCCGATGGGATAGAGACATAAATGTGTGCCTTAAGGCTTGTAGACACACCTGGCATGTGGACAAGTTTTTCATATTTGCAGTCAAAAGGGGGCCACACCCGTATGAGATTTTTTTTAAAGGTTTTCTTTTAGGAGATAATGCTAAAACTCAGAAGTGGGCCGCAGAGTGAGATGTCACGAAATGGAGCATTTGCTGAGGCTTAGTTAGTCACTTCCTATAGGGCTACAGCCCCCAAATTGATAAGTGTATATGTCATTGAGGATATAAAAGAGACTCCAAGTCTCTAGGGGCCTTTTTTCATTGGCACTTTTGGCCGTGCCGAGTCAAACCAGCTGCGCTGATTTGCGTTTCCATTCCCAGTTCAAACACGCCGAGCTGGGCTAGGTCACGCCTGAGTTGGACCATCTCCAAAGTGGGGCCAAAGTGTGACCGACCAATCTCCAAGCGGGCAGCGGTAAAGTTGTCTCTCAAATGTAGAAATATATAAGCCTCTAAAAATACAATAACTGCGCTCTCAGTTATTATTCTTACAATAACTGCCGCATCACCATGCACGCAGATCATGGCTAGAGTTCTCAACAGCATGATTCTTCATTATTTGTTTGTTCCTATATATGCCTCATTAAAAAGGGTATTGAAGGTTTGGATAGAAGTGCACTGCAGTAATTGCTAGTTTGACGATATTCGCTTGCAAAACCAAATAGCTTGTTAGTAGGACATATTTCTTTCAGATTAGTCTTGATTCAAAGACTGGACATTGGACAATATTTCACACAATATTTCACACTATCAGATTTCTGACATTTATATTTAACACGAACTCTTCCTAATATCAAGGACACATAGTATGGCACTCTGGGAAATATGTGTGAAACATTGTCCAATGTTCTCTGAAATACATCTTCTCTCAATGAGCTATTGAGATTAGGAAGCAAACAAGGGGGAATAGGCTTATTGAAGGTCAAACTGAATTCATCGTCGTGAATGTGTTCTGTGTCTATTCTGTCTGTTCTGTGTCTGTCTGAAACAAACCAAATACATGATTGTCTTTGAAACAAATCAATACAATTTTGTAGAAGTGTGTGTGTTGTTGGGCCATTGACTGGACAAGACAAGCATGCCATCAGTTATGCTTCAAGCGGGTAGCCATGTTGTAATGGAGATGCAAATCCCAGCTGCACTGGGCTGCAGCGCCAAGCCAAGTCGGGTCAGCAGAGTAAAATAGAAAAGGTCATAGCTCACTCCCAAGTGTCCTTGACCCCTAGTTCACCTGCTAATTGCATGACATCCTGTAGTGCTAGAGCATCCAAATTGATTATTTAAGTGGACCTTAATAACCTTATTCATATAAAAAAGATCAGATGTCTCTATCCTACTCCCAAGTAATTGTGTGCCCCAATGTGTGTTTGCATCACTTCATGTAGGTCTATGCCCCCCATGATGATCATTTAAGGTCTTTTGAAATCTTTTTTGTCTACTTTTTACTTTATTGATTACATTCACACTTCAAAAAACCTTAAAGGCGGTATTAATATATTTTTTATTGAAAGACCATGCTGGACCAGCAAACGGTCAAATGGGTCGTTTTGGGTCATTTTGACAAACAACCTATTCTGTAGTTTAGGATAGATACCACGTTGCTACAGTCATCATCACACTTTATGCTTTGTATGCTACGCCTGCCGGTCTACATATCATAGAATTATCATGTATTCTTTAGAGCCCTCCCAAATGTTGTGTTAATATGACTGTTTGTCGATTTTTCACCGTCTTAACACTTTATAATCCTACTGTCTGCACAGATCTCCACCTCCCTGCTCTGTCTCCTCCTATCCCCCAAAAAGCTAATATCTCATATCTACAGATTCTTCCACAGCTGACATATCTAGTCCCCCTTCTCCCCCCAGCCATTCACCGTCTCTCTCGCTATCGGCTCTCTCCATCCCTGCTCTGCTCCATCCTCATCTTCGTAGCATCCTCCTTCTCATCTACCAATCCTCCTCCTCTTCCCCCTCTTATAAGTGGCCTCCCATCCTCCTCCCCCTCTCTTCCAATCCTTCCCTTCCTCCTCCTACTCCCATCCAACTTTTTCCATCTTCTATCTATCTACCTCTCTCTTCTGTTCCTTCACTCCCATCCTCCTACTCTTTCTTCTCACCCTCCTCCTCCTCTTCCCCCCATCCCCATCTTTCTCCCATCCTCCTCTCTGTCCTCTCCAGACTGTTTCGTGCTTGACCTCCCTTTCGCAACCTGTAACTCCATGCTTATTAAGCCATCCGGCCGGCGGTCACCCATTAGTAGTAGAAAATTAGCCTTCGATGGCATGGCCTTGGGCTGGCGACAGCTAAGTCAAAGCCACTGTGCGCTATTCTTGCGCTACGCTACATTAGCACGCTAATTCAAGCGGGCATCGCATCATCGCCTCTGAAAATATTTTCATCGCGCTCTTCTTCTTCACCACGCTCTCTGTCCCCCGAAAAACCACCTCCCTGTCTCCTGATTTGTGAGGTGTGTGTGTGTATGTGTGAGTGTGTTGGGGTGGGGGGGGGGGGATACTGTCAGATACTTACTTCAGAGAAAGTGGGCAACGTGACATCAAGGGAAAGCTCCTTTTTAAAAAATTTGTTCATGGAGTGATTCAACGGCTGCAAATTTTAACCTTCTGCTACCCACTGACAGAAGGACTGCAATGGATCATGGGAAAGTGTGGCAGGCTTGTATCATCACACACGAGTGATTCACAGAGTTCAGCCCCCGGTGAAGGCGAGCAAGGGGTACAGTGTGGAGAGTTGAAGGGCCTGTGTGTGTGTGTGTGTGTGTGTGTGTGTGTGTGTGTGTGTGTGTGTGTGTGTGTGTGTGTGTGTGTGTGTGTGTGTGTGTGTGACGGAAGTCTTTATGGTTTATGATGTGGAGGATGACCTCGTACTCAACACCTATATATATATATATATATATATATATATATATATATATATATATACACATTGTTTATCAAGCTTGAAGTTATATCAATGTGCATAATTAGGTTGAGAGATCAAGTTGAATAATCAGTTGTTTGGCTCCTGTTTAGCCGGCTGTGAAGAGAAGTCAGAGATGTCAACTCTGTAAGGAAAATATGGCGTTGGGCGTGTAAACATGCTAATAGCGCACTGCGGTGCTCTTCTCTCACTGAAAGCACACACTTACAGAAAATAACAACTGTATTCCTTTTCCTACAAGAAAGTTGCACACACAAAATCTTGCACACAAAAATACACACACACGCACATAGATGCACAGACAGTGCTGTCCACAAAGCCACAGAGCCACAGAGTGAGGTTGTGAGTGGGCAGACAGTTGTACCAGAGCAAAGAAGTGTAGACATGATCGTCAGATGTCTGAAGTCTCTCTGTCTTTGTATGTGCGTGTGTGTGACATGAAACTCTTACCATGCCACCAAACAGATCAGCACAATAGAAAAGGTGGATAGAATATATTGTTGTTTCTCTGTTCACCTCCACGCCAACGAACCCAACATGGCCACTTCACAGTCCCCTTCAAATCTGGCTTGCAGCAACCCCACCTCCCTCCCTGTCCTACATAACCTGTGCCTCACCATGAAATATTCATATAACTCTCATTCCCTGAACAGTTTCTCTGACCATAGCAAGCTTGCTAATTGGTTAGACAGACTGTCCATTATGTCATCCATGGGGATTGAATCGTGTCTTGGACACATGTGGCTGCCAACCCAAAGTAATGACTTTGGGTTGATAATCATCGGCTTGTGACCGTTTCGTGTATGTTTGGGGCCTCATTTTATGTAACTCTTCGCTTTTCTCAGGCAGTCTACAATGATCAGGTAGTCCGCAATGTGAGCTACAGTACTATGATGAAGAGAAAATGATCTATATCGAATTGCCAAAAAACTATTAAAAAAACTAGCGAAACATCAACATAGAAATATTAGCCTTTGCTAAAGGGAATTAAAAGAAACCTAAAATTAGAACTATTATTTAATTGCCCAGTTATGTTGTGTGATGAACAACAGAGTGATTAAAATGTAATATTTTTACACTACAGTGAAGTTAGCTTTTAAACTTTTAAATAATACATATTTAAATATTTAAAGTGTTTTATCCAATACATAGTGGAGTAAAACTAAAAACAAACTAAACCAAACTAATCCCCCTCTCTTATACCCAACGTGTTTCAATTTATTCAATACTTTCTCCAATCTCATTATCTTTCCTCAAGCATTTACAGCGCGCCACAGCGGTGAGACCAGTGGTGTGAGGTAGATGTGTTCTCTCCCATGGTTGCCTCAATCAATTGTATATTATCCTCACCAGCGAGGGTGCCTGGCCATGATCAATGCCCCAATAAGTCCTCCTTGTTGTGAGTTTGGGTTCCTGGGTTTATCTATTGGGATTCTCCTCTCTCTCTCTCTCTCTCTCTCTCTCTCTCTCTCTCTCTCTCTCTCTCTCTCTCTCTCTCTCTCTCTCTCTCTGCAGTAAAGTGCTTATTTTATATTGTGTATTAGACTCAACTAACTCATAATGATGTTATTTTCTGGGAGTACAGGGTTTGGTTTCCCTCTCCAAGGTATTTTTTATTTTTGTCTTAGTTGGAAGACTGCAATGTTGCTGTGAATGTTTAGCCGCCCCAGAATGTTCTGGACATCCTACCTTGGGGAGACTGTCGTGTTTGTGCTGCTGACCTGCATCACAATAATGGTGTCCAGGAATCATGGTGAAGGGACAGTAAGGCAGGACCGCCGAGTCAGGAGCCACGAGCCTCATGAAGACTAACAAAATAATGCTGAAAAGAGAAGAGACTTTGAAAAGGGCAATAGAGCACCAAAATATGCTGCAGTGGTCTCATTAGTAAATATCACATTTGTTTGGCGTACCAAAAATATGCAATATGTCCCTTCAGTATCACATTTGAGACTTTTCAGTTTCCGACTTAGGTTTCAACATTTGCTTTACATTGATTCTTGCTGCAATGTTTTCTTTTCCTTGAGCGGCTCATGCTCATCACCAGACGGCCAATCCGTTAACAGCCTCTCAGCTAATAACCATTCAGGTGCTGGTCAATCAATTGATTGGATGATCGATGATGAAACACAGACGCTAATCAGCAGAAGAGGTGAGAATGTAATGTCTAATAGCAGTTCAGCTAATCAATGTATGGATTCTAAGGTTAAACCTTTGCTACCAATTAAGTCCATTGTTGTGTTGGCAAACCTGGTTCTAGTCCAATTAGCGGTAGGAGATTACAGTTGGAGAAGAACATAGTAAGCTGCTCCTATTTTCTAAACCACAGCAACCTCAAAATCTGTTTCCCTGTAACATATTTAACCTTCACATTCAGTGCTACATATTTTTCTTAGGACACCATTTTACACACCATGTTTTGACGCTATAGAACTTTCAGAGAAGCTAATTGAACCAGCGCTGGAAAACTACAATGAGCGAGACTTGGTTGGACACATTAACAAACAGACCAGGATCAAGCGAAAGGTAAAGAACATTTTTATATTTCTCTGTTGGGATCCTTTCTATAACATCAGAATATAGAGTAAACGGTAAAAACAAAAACTTTTAGATGATGTACATTGTCAGGCGCAATTGCCCAAAAGGATGGCGTTGCAGCTCGTTTTCGGGATAATAGCTGCAGCTTTCTTGCTCAAAACTGGATTAAAAACAAAAACAAATGCAGTGTCCCAAAATGGTCCCAGGTTGAAATCTTTTGAAGTTTTCCTTTAACCCCCTCTTGGAGGCATTCTTTTCTCAAAGTGTGTGCAGAGTGAAATGTTCACAAACTGGCTAGCAGAGAATGACAAAAATATAGGATTTTACTTGTTTTCTCTGAATTACGGTGTTATTTTAGTAACAGTAACAATTGGCATAGATTACTATGTTGTCGATCATATAAGCTGTACTTTCTGTTACCCCAATATCCCTTTAATGATTGGGAGGCAGATCTTGACCGCTCTGATCACTTCTAAAATAGCAGGAGGAGCTATAATCAGTTCATGGACTTGACCAACTGACTGTGAAAGTAAGAAAAATCTATTTTGAATATTTTATTAAACAGAAATATTGGCATGGAAGCCCAGAGAGACATCTCCTCAAGCCGGGTGTCGTCAGTTTGAACATGACTTTGCAGTGGAACCTAACGGCCTTTATTCCTTGTTTACCTGTTACACGTTCAGTGTTTGCTGTTTGCTGCTGTCATCTCGATGACAAGTTTGGGTGAATTCCCCTGAGGAGATGAGTTTGCACCAGGCAGATAACACAAACACATTCACAAGTCATTTGGAACATCCATCTTTCTGGGGGAGAAGAGAAGGATGAATTTCATTGTGTTTTGTCCTTTTTCCTTCAACTATTGACAGACAAGCATGTTCTAAAGGTTAAAGAATGAAAGAATTTGTGCAAAATGTCAAATTGCAAGACACACATAGATCGAAACAGGAATTGTCATAAGATGAGATATGGTACTGCTGTCACAACAAGCATGTTAAATAAATACAAAAATAACATAGCGCAATAGCAGCAGTAACTCAATATTGACGATACATCTCGTCGATTTTGTGTAGTTTTGTTTGAAATGATATTAACCTCTGTGGTGAAACAGTACATTGTGTTTGGTAATGTCTTACCCTACCCTACCCTACACTACACTACATTTCAGGCTGGAAAATAGAGGTCTAAGAGACAACAAAACCAAATTGGATTCTGTTAATCTGATAATCTTCAAGATTATAAATTTGATACTGGAGATTTCATCAAAAGTATACATTTGGCTGAAATGTATCTGCAGTTGTAAAATAATGAAATCTTTGTGACATGTAGAGCACGTGCATGTTTGCGTGCATTAGTGTGTGAGTGTGTTTGTGTGTGGGTGCTAGCAAGCATGTGTGGGTGCACTATGCAAGCAGAGAGAAAAGTGGATAATGCACACAGATGAATAACCCTCAGATGACCTAATGACCTCTGATTGCAAAAACCAACAGCGATCTTTCAGTGAAGATTATAGGGCCATGTAAATTAATATATGTATGCCCTTGGATCCTAAACATGAGTTGGAGCACTTATCCACACTGCCTAATATCAACTACTCACATTTCAATATACATCTTAGACCTTGAACACAATTGAATGACAACTTCTCTGATGTATATAGTGGAACAATGTGTACACTTAAGTGTATTGTTCAAATAACATAATTTAAACAGCAGGTAAAGTGAATGTATGAATCACACCTTCAGCACTTGCTAATGAGTAATGCATTTTCACCTTGGCACTGTAGGCCATAACAATAGTTATATTTAGGGCCTATTTCCGTACTACAATGAGTAGTGTCCTTAGTAACAGATCTTTATTTTGTTTCGCACATATATATATTTTCTTTTTACAGTAAAATTGAATAATTTAATAATGACCTGTTCTGTGAGGGGGGAAAAAAGCTGTTGGAAATGTGGTGGGTGGATATTTAAGTCTGTATGAACATTAAAGGTTCCATTTCAATGACTTTATTATCCTTACTTACTGCTTTACTTCAGCTAGCTCGAGAACAGCCAAAGTTAACTTGTGATCTTCCCAGTTAGCTTGTGATCACCCTCGCTCCTTCAATAACGACTATTGCTCTCTTCGCCATTTTCAAGAGAGAGGTCTCCTCTGAGATTGACGCTCCCTTGATTAGACAAGATTAATACGAGGCATTTGCTTCCTCTCAACTCTTGACACACTGCAGGAATGACCATCTTTGGCTATTACCATGAGATCTATCCCACTATAAAACATCAACTTGCCTTAACTCTATAGCCTCGATGGGAAATAAAAACTGCTGACCGAGGCTAAACTTTGTTGCCAGAGACTGGGTAAGGCATAGGAGGTTATAGGAAGGAATGTGAGATGGGGTGAGGTGTAGGGAAGCTGTTTGTGATTGTTTCAGCTTCAATTGCATTGGAGGTGAGGTAATCTACTTTTTGAAAGAAAATAAAACACAGAAGGTGTACTTGACTCTTATTGAGAATACTCGGGGTAGTTGTTGTACAATAAAGTGTGTCCACTCAGCGTGTGTGTACATGTGTGTGCGTGCGCGTATGTATGTCTATTTGCGTGCGTAAGACGAGTAAAACCTGCTGCTTCAATGTCTACACTCTACAGTACAATTAATTGTCTCAACTGTAGTTTAAGAACAGTGAATATTCCCCAGAAAATGAACGAAGATTGACCATATCAAGGCAAACACATGTCTTGTTTTGATCAAGATAGCCGGCATCTAGCAGTCTGCCAGCATTTTTTTTGTTGCACTGTTATTTTAATCTGTAAATGTGATGTTTATGGAATGCTGCTTGAAAATCTACTCACACTTATCCTGTCTGTGACGTCTCTTGGTATTTATCAATACAAATTACAATAATGTAATAAAGTCCTCCTGTATGGTGTAGCCTACTACTTCCTCGTTTGGGGAGTGTCACGTGCTGCTATAGCTTCACAGGAACACAGGGATGTTTCTGGAATATTCAGATAAGGATTCTAATTTTGCGAGCCAGTGCACTTTGTGTCCACCACTAATAGCTAATGGAGTAAATAATTATGAAGCCACCCCTGCGATAAACCTGATTAGCTCACTCTCTTCCCCGCTCTATATCGCCACAGAGAAGGTCTGAGGCCTGCTGTTTTTTTTTCTGCTGTAATTATATGGATTCCATCTCAATGTTAATCCATATTCTCTTTTGGGAAAGGCTCCACTCCATGTGAACCCATCAATATGCTTTTGATCGATTTGACCATTGAAATGGAAATAAAATGTTTAAGTAAATCAAGTTAATCGTGTTTCTTTTAAGAAAATTTCATTTTGTATGTCAAACCTTTAGTATTTTTCTCTACTGCAATTCTTTTCGACTGAAATTATCAGTGTATTAAGCAAGATAAGTTTATATATACATCCCACAAATAAAGCAATAACTGTATGCATTTATTTTTAACCAAAATATATCAGCCTTACAGCAGTTCCAACTAAATGTTTAAGATGAAACATGAGTATTGTAAAAAGAGTTTTTGAGGGACTATGAAGAAAACATATTGAAATAATGTGGCATCATTCTATTTTGCGGAATAGAAGATGAAAGGGGGGGGGGGGGTGGGTGGACACTGCATGGACAATGGGCTTTGATGAATATAATATTTGGTCGGAAATATTTGCCCACTCTGTCTGATTACCGATTTGGAAAATATCAACTGTAGTCCGGACAATTATTTAAAAAAAGCAAATTGAGTCGTTTTGTGTTGTGAGAGGAGCATCAGCCTGAGACATTGTTTTATTATTGTGAGAACCCAGGTGTGAGTCAGACTGTCAGAAGTGCCTTCAGCCACCTTTTCATCAGTATTTCTCCCTTCTAACCCTGACCCTTATTATAACACAGAGAGACACAGACAGACGCAGGTATGAGTCAGACTGTGAAAGGGGTGGGATTGGTCATTGAATAAATAGTCAGCAATTAGTTGTTATATTGTAAACCATTTACAACTCTGAGTTACACAGGGTAGAAAATCTGTTATCTCGTCTACCGATGTTCACTCATGTGAATTTCTCTTTGAATTCACCAACTCCAAATAACGTTTCAGAACACTATATGGCTGTAAATCTGAATTAAATGCCAAAGAACGGTATGCATTCAGGTGACATCAAGTCCCAAATCAACTTATTTTCAGCCTGTGTCAAATTGTATAATAAATAACAGCTCAAGTCTCAGTTGAGTTCTGAATTACAATACTTTGAGTCAGAATAAAGTCCCAAATAACCGTACTTTCACCGATTTCTGTGAACACTGCGAACACCAATCCTGATAGTACAACAATTACTTTTAAATCCATGTTCAAAATTACTATGTGCTTCACTGAAATTCCTGTTCATTTCTAAGATTTAATCCCATTTTATAATCTCAAAGTGATTTATTTGTATTCATGTATTCAGTTTGCCGTTGTCTCTTTTGTGGTGGAAAATGTAGTATCCAAGTCTTGGACTAAGTCTAGGACTTAGTAAGCCTAGCCTTTTTACATCAAAGGGTGTATCATATATTCCAGGAAAAGCGGTAAGGCAACGACTCTGGGAATCATATACAGTGGTTCCGGGAACCCGCATTGATACATCTCTCTCTCTCTCTCTCTCTCTCTCTCTCTCTCTCTCTCTCTCTCTCTCTCTCTCTCTCTCTCTCTCTCTCTCTCTCTCTCTCTCTCTCTCTCTCTCTCTCTCTCTCTCTCTCTCTCTCTCTCTCTCTCTCTCTCTCTCTCTCTCTCATTAATCAATTTAATATTTTGGTATTTTCTTTCATCTCTGATTAATTCATTTTCGTGAATGTTTCAATCGTATGCCATTGGCAGAAGCCGTTTATTCGCTGGTAAATTAATCAAAAAGATCAAGTCAGGACCTCAGTCTTTCTCATAAGATCGCATTAAGTTGTAAAATCAGACTGGGGCGCGATTACAATTTACAGCGGATGTACAGAAAAACAACACATTGTGGCAGCGAGTAGGGAAGGACCAGAGGAGAGCCCAGGGTATCGGTTTAGTAACAGCTCCCGTGCTCCATACACCTTACGACTACGAGCGCTGCCTTTTATTCAACACAACACACAGACGAGAAAACACACGTCATGGCCCCCGACCATGACGGTGCAACTTCCGCCGACCCTCCCAGGGTCCCTTGGGAGCATGGCGACCATGGCCGTGATCGTCACACACAATACATTGCGAAAAACAAAACACCTGGTAATCAAAAAGATCAGGTCAGGACCGCAGTCTTTCTCATAAGGTCACTATAAAATAAAATAAATATTAGCTACTAGCAACACAAATCATATTGATAACAGGTGCTTAAAACATTTCCAACTTAAAATGAAGTTGTAAAATCTGACTGGGAAGATCGAAAGGGGGTTTACTCCCCAAGTATACAGGGGCACTAAGGGGGAAGTCCCATGCGCTTTATCAAATTAAATGCATGGCAAGTGGAACACTATCATGTTATATCTGAAACAATATATCTGCTACACAAGCAACAAACGCAGTCATATTGATAGTTGATTCATAGTTTTTTTTAAGGGGTTTTCATTTTTGGTTACAGAAAATAAATGTAACGAGTTACTTTTCTCAGGTAATGTAACGGAACAAGTTACTTTTTAATGGCAGTATTCTTGTAATGTAACGCGTTTATTTTAAAGTAACGTTACCCAACACTGCACACAGCATAGGTGGAGCTATCAAACAGACAGTATCATCTCACATATTGTAATATGTGATAATTAACTATAGTTTCTAAATGTCCTGAAGTATCTCCATGTAAATATGCAGATGTAACAGCATTAGCATTGCTAATGAGGATCCCAACAAAAATAAGCTCAGATAACGGGCAATTTATCTAAACACAGAGGCCTATCTGTAGCTATCGATAACAAACATAGCCACATGCACAGTAAAGAAACAGCTACTGCTGCTTAGCTCTCAAGTTCAAGTTTACAACTTTTTATACAAAGAATGGGCCATATTCAGCTAGCGGCCATCTTCACCCGCTTTGAACATTATCATTCAATTCCTCCACCCAGCTAGCATTTAGAACCAAGATGGAACCAAGATAGCCACTAGGTGAATATCGCCCATCGCAATTCGATTTTTTCTACTAAACAATATAAGTGCTCCATAGAATGAGAAGAAGAGATGAAGAAATATAATGAGAGAGAGAGAGGGAGTGATGGAGATAGATAGGAAGGGAGAGAGTGGTCCCTTAATAGTACCAAGGGGCCACAACCTAAGGTGATGTCACGGAATGAAAATGTCAGAGAGTAGGAGTCAGAGAGGGGCCAGCCAGCTAATCCCCGCCATGGAGTGTTACTGCTTGGGACCCCACACCCGCAGAACCACTCTGAGGAGGTTGACCTTTTCACTAAGCTTAGGGGGGTAATTGAAACAGGCACACGGAAATACACAGCACATGGAAACACACGTTGCAACAAACACTTTTGTCAGCTGGCCCAAAAAGGATGGTGAGATAGACGGATGGATGGACAGTCAGACAGACACACACAAAGACCGACACACAGACAGATAGACATATATGTGTGTTTATTGCTGATTGTAAATACAGTATGCAATGGTAAGGACATGCAGCAGACACCAGTGAGTTACACCATGAGGGGCTCCAGCAGGGGGGGGGGGGGGGGGGGGGGGGGTGTCGACAAGTTAATAAATTATGTGGATCTCTCCGTGAGGCCAGGAGGATCAATAATGTTTTATTTTCTTCCTGTTCGAATATCAGCGTGGAGGCGGCGAATCACATCTCAGAAGACTAGAGTGAGACAAAGCACCCAGCCCCCCCCCAAATCATCTGCAATAGCCTTATCCTAAAAGGCTACTTAAATCAGGCTCTGTTCTGGATTTGTATTTTTTTCAACTTGAACTTTGAAGTGATTTTTTCACTGCTATTTTAAAATATGTGATGTATATATCCAAAGTTCTTTGATGGATTAAATCGGCCATTCAGGAGGTGGTTGGATGTTGTGCATGCCTTTGTGGCATTGTGGACATGATTGCAGCAATTGCCCGGCGGCCACAGTGGCTTGACCTGCCACTGATGTGATCATAGAAATCCTACAGGATCTCATAAACGGCCGCATTTTTTTTGTTTTTGTTTCAGAGATGCTTGCACACAAATGTCAGAGAGTTGCCGCGAGGTTCCGTTGAACCCAATTATATCACCGTATTACGTGTTTTTGCAGAGTTCAACATTTTCTTACCAATGCAATGTTTGCCAAATACCCATTATGCCATTTTCTGCTTTCACAGCTAGACTTGCCTGTTTTGTGTTACGTTTTCAGGAGTTTGTGATGAGATGACCGGAGATAACAAAAAAAGGGGGGCATGTCTTCAATGAAATCCGTCAGCACTCTGGCCCTATTCAAACCACTTCTCGGTTCCAGGGCCGAGATGAGAAAGCAGTATATTAAGTGTGCGTCTTCTAATAAACCTAGCAATTTTACAAGAATTTTTCAATGGCGTGCTCGCTCACAGCACTCCTTCAAGCACCGCTGTGTTTTTCTTCATCGCCTCGTCGTTCCGTGGACCCTGGGGGAAGAGCTTCTGTTCACAACACATTATTACTGCGCCCCACACCCCCCCACACAGACACCCCACCACCTACCCCACTTCCCTAATAGATTCCTGTCCAGATTTGTACTGCTATTAGAGAGCCAAGTGCTGACATTTTCTTTTGTGGAGTCCACTGCCCACCTCCATGGCTCACTATCTCCAGAAATCCCGTCCACGAGCAACCAGAAAGGTGTTCATGTAGGTGCATAATTTCCTCTCATGGCGGTCTGCAGTCAATCAACTACCCCGCGAGTGAGAGACATTTTCCTCCCCATCCAGGTGCATATTGCCCCCCTCCCACCTCCCCCACACACGCCGGCCAACCCCTCACCATGGCTCCATCGGTTTGAATACTGGCCCAGTTTCTTACTGCCACACGGGAGGAAGACAAAAGCATGTGGCACACTGCTGCCAGCTGTGTTGCACATTTCTTTTGTTTTTAAAATTGGAGTTTGTCAAAAGGAGCACAACCACAGAGAGAGAGAGATTGCTTCAGACACCTACACATACACACACACATACACACACACACACACACACACACACACACACACACACACACACACACACACACAGACGATTGCGGCAACACATGGAACCCAGGTCAGTTATTTAAAGCTAGACAGTAAAAATGCTCTTCATGATGTCTTAATTAGAAAGATGTCATTAGCTAAATGTCATTTCTCCGTGACCTTGACATTATTGCTTTCTGTGGTGAGAAAGGTACTGGAATGCATTTCCTTAAAGGTTTCCATATAACTTCCACATGGGATTCGACGTTGCATCTTCGACGCCACGGTGAAAAAAAAACTATTGTATAAGAGTGTATGACATTTCAGCTGCCATGAAGCTAATTAGGAATGGGAAAGGAGCCATAGAAGAATAGTAGTGTACAAAGAAACGTGAGACTTTTATCAGCCAGCAATCTACCTACCTATCAAAATGGAGAAACACATACTTTATCATTACTTAATACATCATAATATTAGTTTTGTTTGATTTGCTTTTCATCCCCTTATTTGACATACAATGTCATATTCAAATCATGGCGATGCTGAAGAAAAAGGCAATGACTTCTATATATATTTTTTAATATGAATAAAAGACAAACGTGGATTAAAACTCCTTTGGGCTGCACTGTAATCAAATATTTTATATTCAAAATTCCAATTTCATACCTCCCTAGAGCTTTTTCCACATCCACCTGATCAAATCCCTATCTCACGTACCACATGACACGGCCTCATTGGTTATACACCAGCTGTCTGGAAATATCGGGGAGAGTGAGGTAAATAAGCGACATAATCTGTGCCTTAAAAATAAGAAAATTATAATACCAGAGGACAGATGAGACACAAAGTGAATAGAATCAATAATGGCTTTACAACAGGATATCCATCACTGAAACATCGCATATACCTTTTCAGTAGACAGCAGACTCCTTACATGCTTTATATCACTGGTTTTTATTTATCTTTAAATCGGAATAACTCTCCCTCCTGCTACGCTGTCTCTGCGACTCTACCTTAGGGTACCTCTCTCTCTCGCTCTCTCTCTCTCTCTTTCCAGAATACCCCCCATCTGCCTATATTTCACTCTCTCCAGGCCTAACGCTCTCTCTCTCTCCCCCCCCTCTCTCTCTTTCTCTGTCTTCTCCTCTCCCTCCTTCTCTCTATTTCTCTCTCTCTATCTCTCTCTCCCTCCTTCTAGGCTACCTATATCTCTATTTCTCTCTCTCTATCTCTCTCTCTCCCTCCTTCTAGGCTACCTATATCTCTCTCTTTCTCTCTCCTCTTCCGCTCTCTACCGTTCTCTCTCCACCATTTCTAGAAGTACAATCTCTTCTTTTTAGTTACTAGTTAATACAAGCGTTCTAACACAATCTTCATGTGTTTTTCCTTCCCTCCTCCTCTCTGTTACAAGGGGCCATTCAGGCCAAGCGTTACCGGTTTTTCCTCTGCCATCAAAGCGTTGACACCGCGCGCGGAAATACTCCATCCTCTGCCTTGTTTGTCAAGACAACTTGTGACATTTATTTGAGCGGGAAATCGATTGAGAGCTGAGGTTTAAGTCACAATCAATATTAATAAATTGCACACATCTAAAAGGGCACCTTTAGAAGGGATAAGCAAAACCCTCAGTTTAACTGCCAATGATGATAGGCGATTTACTACAGAGCCCAATAACAACAACAACATGACAGCATTGAGTAAAGCACGATCAGAAGCAAAC
>JACYXH010000278.1:537477-637477 GCA_026745465.1 Lota lota | reverse complement strand
CTGTATCCTGGCCCTGAGCTCCGGCGCCAGCAGCAGCTTCCTCCTGGCCCTGAGCTCCAGCGCCAGTTGTCTCCTAGTCCCAAGCTCCAGCTGTATCCTGGCCCTGAGCTCCAGCGCCAGCAGCAGCTTCCTCCTGGCCCTGAGCTCCAGCGCCAGTTGTCTCCTAGTCCCAAGCTCCAGCTGTATCCTGGTCCTGAGCTCCAGCGCCAGCAGCAGCTTCCTCCTGGCCCTGAGCTCCAGCGCCAGTTGTCTCCAGGTCCCGAGTCCAAGTCCCAGTTGTCTCCAGGTCCCGAGTCCCAGCCCCAGTTGTCTCCTGGTCCCGAGTCCCAGCCCCAGTTGTCTCCTGGTCCCGAGTCCAAGCCCCAGTTGTCTCCTGGTCCCGAGTCCAAGCCCCAGTTGTCTCCTGGTCCCGAGTCCAGGCCCCAGTTGTCTCCTGGTCCCGAGTCCAAGCCCCAGTTGTCTCCTGGTCCCGAGTCCAAGCCCCAGTTGTCTCCAGGTCCCGAGTTCCAGCCCCAGTGTCCTCCTAAGCCCCAGCAGCAGTTGTCTCCTGGCCCTGAGCCCCAGTGTCCTCCTGAGCCCCAGCAGCTGCCTCCTGGTTCCAAGCCCCAACGACCTCCTGGTCGCAAGCGCCGGCTACCGGTCCCACGGTTATCCGCCGTGAAAAAGCCCCAGTCCCCTAGGCCGCTGTCTCTTCCGGCTCCGTCACTTCCCCGGGTGATTGACAGCCTCCCGGCGTTCTCGGCCAGACGCCTACTGGATGTGCGTCGTCGCGGCCGACGAAACCAGTCTTCGGTAGGCTGGGAGGGCTACGGACCTGGGGAGCAAGCCTGTTTATTTTTTTTTTTTGGAGTCGCTTCCTGGACCCCACCTTAACCCGGGATTCCCACCGCCAGCACCCTCCCCTGTCGTGCGTACGCCTGGAGGCGTCCGTTGAGGGGGGGGTACTGTAACGTGACCCTCTTCGTTTCGGTCCATTTCCGCCATCTAGTGGCACCCAGCCTCTATTTCACTATGTGCTCCTTTGTTTATTCCCCGTCAATTAGCCACCACGTGCACTCCGCTCCCCACTCCTGCCAACAATCACCAATCACCCCCTCTGTACTTAAGCACTGGCTCCCCACAGAGCCAGTGCTAGTTCGTATGTTGTATTACCTCTCATGGTAACTACGTCCCTGCCACTTCTTGTGGCCATGTTGTTTCACCAAAATTGAAAAAGTGAAAATGTCATCTTGTTCAGAATTTCATGCCCAACAACTCATCAATTTTACTCAAGATCATAGGAGTCCATCGTGATGTCGAAAAAAGCTTTTAAATCAAATTTTCAGTTTGTTTCGTCTGGCGGCCATGTTGTTTTGTCAATCAACTTACTTCTTACTTAAGCATTTGGGTTTTGAGTCCTGATTGTGTGACAGTTGGTCCCGCTCAAATCCAACACTCCTTCTAGGAACTGTGGTCATTTTAGTCACAAGCCACGCCCTTTTTGATGCCACGCCCCAATTGAAAAAACATGGGAACCATCTTGTTCAGAATTTAATGTTGAACAATGTTTGTATTGGAGTAAAGATTATAGGACTCCATCTTCATGTCGATATAGGCATTTTAGTTTTATGCGTTTTTAAGACACACCTTTTGTTTAAGTTAATGGCTCCTGGGGGCTTTATGTTTTTAAGCACAGAATTTAACGAGGCCCATTTGAAGAGGGTAGTCCATAGAGTATATGTACCAAAGGATTTCTGTCTAAGTCAAAAATCCTAGGATCCTTAGGGATTTTAGTGTTTTTCACATAATTCAAAATGGCAGAAAATCTATCATGGTGGAAGTCATAGTTCTTGAGGCACATTTGTTCAGCATGAGGAGATGCATCTATGATCCAAGTTTCATGACTGTAGGTCAAAGTGGTCAGGAGATATGATTTGCCTATTTTGGACGATTGCAATAGCGCCACCTTTCGGCCAATCAGTGCGATTTTTTCACACAGATCTTCTGTAGTCCTCCTCTATAGCTGTACCAAGTTTCATAAAAAGTGACCAAGCGGTTTAGGCTGTGTAAGTCGATTTTGGTGGAATAATAATAATAAAACTAACAATAATCACAAGAGGTTGTCTTGCACTTCGTGCTCGACACCCTAATTAGTGTTTCTATAGAAACCACATGAGGTATAGTAAAAATGGAATGGCTCTTAACAGCAAGGCCAATAGGCACTGATATCAAATTATATGAATGTGTTATTGAAGTTATTTTTTCTTGCACAGCTTAAAAACATATGCTGCTTCCATTTTTTTGTTATCAAATAGTGCAGTCAGTTCAATGGTTTTCACACCAAATCCTTTGTCTCTAAAAGCATGCAGCATATAGCGGCATCATTTTTCCATTTACCTTGAATGGATTAGCTTTATGTCACATAAAGTTAGCTTTTTGGTTAGCTTTTTATTTTGTGCCGTCAAGGCTATTACCTAAACAGTATACTGTATGGACTAACTTTCCCAACAAACTCATTTAGAGCTCATTAAAGCTCATTTAGAGGAAAAAAGAAAAACACTGAAGAAAAGCAGCGGGATCTCTGACGCCAGTTTGGGCCTAATTGGCTGGTAGGCCGCACGTGGAGAGTCCTGTTTGTTTTCTCTGCTTTAGAAGATACGATAGATAGGAGCTGTCACCTCAAATACAATCATGAACAGATAGCCGAAATCAATGCCATTGCTTTGGCAAGCGTGGGCTCCACTCTTTTGAAATTCAATTTCACAGGACAAACCCAATCCAGAAATCTTTAAAGGTCAGTATTTTAGCTGGGATGTTGTGTTTGCAGTTGATGCATTTTGTATTGAGGTACACACGTCACCACCACTGCTGAGGCAATATGCTGCGTTGGACAGTTGGACAACGGTGACAGTTGGAGGTATCATCTCTGTGTTTCTACATTTGGATTGAACGTCTATACGCTTGCCTCTGGCTATTTCTGAGAAACAAATATCTGTCAAAAATATGTGTTTGTTAAAAATATGTGTGTGTTGTAAGTTCGAATTGCATCACCTCCAGGTTTTGGTTTTCAGATTGCAAACATATTTCAAGAAACATGTAAACTTACTGGGAATGTTGGAATGTGTTTGGCAAGATACAAAACACATGAATGTGAATTCATGAAAACATGATGTATGTAATTGGATGGATGGATGAAAGAATTGTTTTTGTGTTTTGTCACTTTCACACCATCCAATCAAATTCTGAAGCATCAAATTGCATTACCCAAACACATTTTTTCCCACGCAAATTACACGTTTTTGCTAGGGAGTTATGCCACAGACCACAGACAAAACATCACGCTCTGAACATTGTGCCACTCTGGCAAACACAAAGATTGCTTAACAGAAATTGACCAGTGCTTGGTAAAGAAAATTCTCTCTATACATATATATAAGAAAAACCTTTGACATCACTTTGCAGGGAGCTGCTTCTCTCCTTGCACGTACATTTTTTATAATCAAGTGTTAGCTTTGTCGCTTTGGGCAACACACAACCATGCTCATTTTGAGTGATTAGTAATGCTCATCAGCACGAGGTCAGTGGGGTCCTCATAAGAATCCTCTCTTGTGATGGTACTGTAAATGCCTTTACCCTTAACAGTGGATTGAGACAGGTTTAGCGCTGGACAGAGGACAAAGACAGAGGATAGAGGTCTTCATTGCTGTATTGGGGGAGTGTGGGTGGTTTAGAACTAGTCTGGGAGAGAGACCATGAGGAGGCGCGGAGAAAGCAGAACTATAATTTATAGTTATTATGCAGAAAGAGCTTTGTTTTGTGTGAAACAAATTTATTGTGGTTCTCAGGCTGCTGGAAAAACCACCTGCATTTGTATGTCCTTCATTAAACTAAACATCCCTTCAACTTTACTACATTACAACAACATTAGAACATTATTACATCATTACTACAACATTGCTGTAACAACATTTCCAGATCATTACTACAACATTATTACAACATTACTACATCATTATGACTCACTACTACAACATTACTAAAATATTACTACATCGTTACTACAACATTACTACAGCAGATTGACAGCATGGGGGGCTAAATCGCGGTAATGGAAGCTTCCAGATGAATGTCGATATTCACCAGTCCTTATATGGGTAATGCAACAACAAATGTGACAGAAGATGCATGTCATATGCATTCACATGACATAATATCCAATATCAACTGCTATTGAACATGGGTGGAAAGACATGGAAAGCTAAACTAACCAGTAGTCTCATTGCAAAAATCGAAATAATCCCATTATAGTGGATGTGATCGACTGTGTACAACTGCAGGGAGGTCATGAACTCTGAAGTCTGTCAAACTATTTCTGATTCTGTCTGCAACTCCGGTGAGTTTAGTTCATTATTATAAATAGTGATTACTATCTTGAGCTTGTGGAAGTTAGCTGAATGTTGAGCAGGCAGCAATAGTAGACAGCAACGGTGTGCTGTTTTTCTAACACAGTGTCCCAGATAGATTGAGATTGTTCCTACATTTTGATATCCATATCGTTTGCGTGAAATGTGGGCATTCACTCCTTTGCCTTTCGACCAAGATAAGCAGGAAAAGTTGACATCCACTCTATGTCTGAATTCAACATTAAGTAGTTCCTTCACTTTACGTTCTACACAGCCTTTGCTCACAAAACAAAAACAAATAAAGCTTTCATTCATTTAAACAATTTCTCATAGATCCCCAGTCAGTGGTGTATAGATAATCCAGGCAATCAGCTAATCTTCCTCAATGACCTCACTTAAAACCTTAATTGTGAGAGTTAAGCGAGTGAAAGAAAAAAAGTGAGGGATTGACTCTAATTTTCAAAGTAAAAGGTTGTGTTTGTATTCATTGAATCAATTATGCCTGCAGTCAGATTGGGTCCAACGGAGAGCTCCTTGTGATCCATGAAATCCGATTTACTGTTCATTCACGGCTTAATGAGCTGCACTTCACATGGGTTCAGCGCGTTTGGGGGGGAACATCAATCAATTAGCAAGGCTGGTGGGTTCCAACCATGTTAGGGTTAATACGTCCACTGGAGGGTTTCACATAGGCATCAGCAATTTTAAGATGTGGAGCTCTGGAGTTCTGCGGGATGATGAGGACCCAGGAATTCTCCACTCCCCCCAGCTGTCAATCATGCCAGCATGATCCTATCTTTAAGCCAATATCTTAAATCCTCATATGATGAGTGTATCCTAAATGTGTTGAGTATGCTATAGTGCCAGTGTGTTTGGTTTACTTTAACCATGAGTTAGTTAGAACAAAAACAAACCAAAAACAACAAATTTTGGTCTCATGATTTCCTTGTGTTTCACAGTGCTGATTTTCCCTTAAATAATGTGAAAGGATGATTATCATTCATTAGATGCATTATACATACACTTTATTTTACAGAATAACTTCCTAACTGTCCTTTTTTTTAAGTCATTCATTTGAAACAGTCGTTTTTTTCATGTTCAGGAAAATCGTCTTTCAACAATAGAAGTGCACTTGTGGGATAATATATTGAGAATCAGAATCAGAAATGCAAATTAAATCATGTTTCTTTTGCTCCCATTCTAGAATATAAATATATATAGAAACATAGAAACATTATGAGAAAATAAGTGAATGAGAAGTATGTAGAAAGATGTGCCTTGTACTGCAATGAATCCAACAAATTAATAATATAACAGTCCTACAATACTGTATATAACGCACTGGAGAAGTAAAAAAACAAGACCCTCATAGTGCTTGCCGGCTTGTCCAGGTTGGCGTTGACATGGTTTAGCAGGTTAATGATGGCATCCTCGACTCCCAGTAGGGGCTGGTAGGCAAACCGGCGGGGGTAAAAGCCCATGCGCCGGAGCTGCCCCAGGTCAAGTCTCTCCAAGGTCTTCATGATGTGGGAGGTCAGTGCCACGGGTCTGTAGTCCTTGGAGCCACTGCGATGTGGTGTGTTAGGCACAGGAACACTAAGGATAAACAGTATCAATCCAAACCTTAACAGCGACCACACTGTAAAGACATATTTAGGCCTATGGTTCAACTAGATCATTATATAAAATCTAATGAAACATGGAAAACTGAAACAGAAAAGGGAATTCCCTCCAGTCCAGATAAAAGCCCAAACACTTTGAAAAGATAAACAATGAAACAGCCTTTTCGCCTGTTAACTTATAAACTGTGACAACCCGGCTTGTGTAAATGGTCGTCTCCCCGCAGTGAACACAAGGTAGAGGTCCATTTGAGCCAAAAAGGCATATTTATTAACACAAAAGAAATATCGAGGTTAGGCCGTGCCTACCAAAAAGTCACTGTTCATTAATGAGCGACGATATTCTCCCGCTCGACGGTCATTTACGTAGCTCTTCGTCCCCTACAGTTGAGCTATCTCCTTCCTCTCCAGCAACGCCGAGTGTCACGTATATATCCGTGTTCCCTCCTCCTCTGTCGCAGGTGTCCCCCATTTCGCTGAGTGCGCTCAGCGATAATGAGCTCCGGTGTGAGCGGTGGTAAATTCCTTCTACCACCGCTCCCTTGAGCCGCCTGGGGCGCTGGGCTGGAGCCGGGTTGTCACACTCCTCCACCCTTGGATGAAGGCTCTGGCTGTCCCTGACCGCCCAGAGGCAGGCGTCGCGGCGGGACAGGGCATCCGCGTTGGCGTGTTCTCGCCCGGGACAGTGGTCCACCTGGAACCTGTAGTCCTGGAGGGCCAGGAACCACCTCGTCACCCTTGCGTTGGTATCTTTGGCAGTGGCCATCCACTTGAAAGATGCGTGGTCGGTGACGAGAGTGAACTCCCGGCCCAGGAGGTAGTAGCGGAGCTTCTCCAGGGTCCACTCAATGGCGAGGGCCTCCTTCTCAATGGTGGAGTAGTTTCTCTCGTTGGGGAGGAGCTTCCGACTCACATAGGTTATGGGGTGCTCCTCTCCGGCCCGGACCTGCGGTAGTACCGCTCCAAGGCCCACCTCTGACGCATCTGTATGTACTATAAATGGTAGAGTAAAGTCGGGGGTTATCAGAAGAGGCTCTGAGCAGAGGCCTCGACGGAGGAGACTGAACGATACCTCGGCTGCCTCTGACCAGGTTATGCGATCCGGGAGAGCCTTCCTCGTCATATCGTGGAGTGGACTGGCCAGGGTGGCAAAACCGGGGATAAATCTCTGGTGGTATCCTACCAGACCTAGGAATGATTTCACCTGTTTCTTGGTGGTGGGGCGGGGCCAGTCGGCGATGGCCGTGACCTTGGACCCCTCGGGTCGGACGTTCCCGCGTCCCACTCTGTAGCCGAGGTAGGAGGCCTCTTCTAAGCCAAGACGGCACTTGGCTGGGTTGGCAGCGAGGCCGGCCTTGCGTAATTCCCCCAAGACAGCCCGCAGGTGTCTTACATGTATGTCCCAGCTGGCACTGTGGATGATTATGTCATCCAGGTATGCTGCAGCGTAGGAGTGGTGGGGGCGCAGGATACGGTCCATCATGCGCTGGAACGTGGCGGGAGCACCATGGATGCCGAAGGGGAGGATAGTGTACTGGTACAGCCCCCTGGCGTCGCGAACGCTGTCTTCTCCCGGGCGGCCTTGGTGAGGGGAATTTGCCAGTATCCCTTGGTGAGGTCTAGGGTTGTGAGGTAGTGGGCGGGACCGAGCCGCTCTATCAGTTCATCGACCCGGGGCATGGGATAGGCATCGAACTCCGAGACCTCATTCAGCCTCCTAACGTCATTACAAAAGCGATATGATCCATCGGGTTTGGGGACTAGGACGACTGGACTAGACCAGGCACTGTGCGACTCCTCAATGACCCGGAGCTGGAGCATTTTTTCGACCTCCTCTTGGAGGGCGATCCGACGGGCTTGGGGGATCCGGTAGGGGGGAACGCGGACCCTGATGCCTGGCGTAGTCTTGATGTCGTGTTGCGCGACGGTGGTTTTCCCGGGTACCTCCGAGAAGACATCCAGGTGTTGCAGGACGACTTCCTCTAGGTCCTGCTTTTGGGCGGGGCTAAGGTGGTCCCCCCTCGGGACCTTGGGTACACTGCGCCGGGCGGCCAGGGTCAGGGAGATCGGGAGCTGTGGGGGTGTCCCCGCTCGCCAATGTTTTAGCAGGTTGACGTGGTACAACTGTGTGGGTTTGTGCTTCCCCGGCTGCCTTACCCGGTAGTTCACTTCACCCACCCTGTCGACCACCTCATACTGCAACTTGGCCAGGAACTTACACTCGGCCGTCGGGATGAGAACCAGGACCAAATCTCCGGGTCGGAAGATACGCAGCTGGGCCCCCTGGTTGTAGATCTGAGCCTGGGCTTGCTGGGCCTGTTGAAGGTGTCCCTGGACTATAGGCCAGACCTGTGCCATGCGATCCCGCACCTGTTCTACGTGATCCACCAGGGTGCGGTTTGGGGAGGGTTGGCTCTCCCAAGCGTCCTTGGCGAGGTCAAGGAGTCCTCTCGGTCTCCGGCCATACAGTAGCTCGAAGGGGGAGAATCCTGTGGAGGCTTGGGGTACCTCGCAGACTGCAAAGAGGACATGGGGAAGGACCTGGTCCCAGTTCTTTCCGTCGGTCTCCATGACCTTCTTAAGCATGTGCTTGAGTGTTTTGTTGAACCTTTCCACAAGCCCGTCCGTCTGGGGGTGGTATACTGAGGTTCTCAGCTGCTTGACCTGAAGGAGACTGAAGTGTTCTTTTAGTATATGTGACATAAAGCAGGTCCCCTGGTCTGTCAATATTTCCCGGGCTATCCCTACCCGGCTGAACAGCAGCATGAGCTCTCTAGCCACTGCTTTAGCGGTGGCTGAGCGTAGGGGCAGGGCTTCGGGGTACCGTGTAGCATAGTCCACCATGACCAAGATGTACCGGTGGCCCCGGCTGGTCTTGGGTAGAGGCCCCACAATGTCTAGCGCCAGCCGGTCGAACGGCACTTCAATAATGGGCAGAGGGACCAAAGGGTTTCGGCCTGAAGGCCGAGGGGCGGTGCGCTGGCACACCGGGCATGCCTGACAGTACTGGGTGACATCCCCCTTGACCCCGGGCCAGTAAAACCTATCTAGGATTCTATCCCTAGTTTTGTCCATGCCCAGATGTGCGCCTAGTACATTGGAATGGGCCATGTAAAGGACTTTACTTACGTAGGGCCGGGGCACCACCAACTGCTCGGTCACTACTCCCCCCCTCTCTACTACCCGATACAATAACCCCTCCCTGGTGCTAAAGTAGGGGTGAGGTAAACTGCTCACTGACTCGCGTGCTTGTCCGTCATGGGCGAGGACGTGGCTCCAGGCGTGCTTCAGGGCGTCATCCTGTAGCTGGGCAGTGGCGAACTGCCCGGGCCGGTCCGACCCGCCCCCAGTCGGGGGGGAAGTCGGAGAACTCGGTGAGTGGAGAGCTCTCAGTCGTCCCGGGAGGGGCGGGCTGTTCCGGGGCGGTCACGGTGTCCGGGGTGTCTGAGGGAGTGTCTGCGGAGTCTGTGTGGTGGGGGGCCTCAGTCAGGCGGACGGGGGTTCCCGGCGGTGTGGGGACATCCCTCCTGATGCAGTCGTCCTCTCCGGATGACTCCCGCGGGGAGGTCTGAGCCCCTGGAGCCCCGTACGCAGGTCGGACAGAACGGCCGCGTTGCTTCGGCCAGGGTCGGGGCAGCCTAAGACCAGACTCTGGGTTCCAGAGCTGCTGGAATGAACAGTCCCTCCCTATGAGTAGGGGGACTGGTAGGTTAGGCACGACCCCGGCCCGAACAATGATTACTCCTCGGGTGGTCCGTATTACCACGTGACAGGTGGGGTAAGTGCGGGTTTTGCCGTGTACACAGGCGACCTCGATCGGCTCGCCCGGCCCACCATCAGCTAGGTCGGGTTGCAGGAGGGTCACGACGATCCCAGTGTCAATGAGGGCCTGCGTGTCCTTATTTCCCACCCGTGCGGGGAGGTTTGGGCCGTCGGGATCCCGCTGAGCCCAACAGGTGGTGAGGAGACATCGCCTCTGGCGGCCGTCGTCGGCAAAGGCCGAAGGCATGGAGATGTCCCTGGTCCCTGGACATTGGCGGGCGAGATGGCCCGTCTGGCCGCAACTAAAACAGCGCCAGTCTTCTTGGGGCTCCGGAGAGGGGCCCGGTGGTCTCGGCGTCAGAAGGCGTTGCGGTGGGTCTGGTCCACGCCTGTCTCTCCGGGGTTCGGCGGGTCGGACTTGGGGTCTAGCACTAGAGCTTAGCTGTTGGACGACCTGCCAGTTCTCCAGCTGGCGGACCAGCTCATCTACGGTGTCGGGGTGGTTGATGGCGAGAGTTCTCCGAGCATCCGGCGGGAGCTCGCGGATGGTATAGTCAATTAGGAACCGGTCAAGTAGGCTGGGTCCGTCCCCTACAGTGAGCCACCTCTTAATGAGCCATGCATGTTGTGAGATCTGGGTCCTCACTGCGCCCCTGGGATCAAACCGCCAGTCATGAAATCGCTGGGCTCGGGCGGCGAGGTTATGTCCATAGTAGGCTAAAATGGCCTGTTTCAGCGCGGGGTACTGACTCGCACGATCCGGGGTTAGGTCCTGACTCGCCTGCTGGGCAGGTCCAGTGAGGAAGGGGGCCAGTATGTGTGCCCACTGCTCCTCCGGCCAGCTCTCTCGTCGGGCCGTCCTCTCAAAAACCTCGAGGTACGCCTCTACATCATCGTCGGGTCCCAGTTTGGTGAGGCAGCATGTGGGCGCGGAGATCGGGGCGTCGCGTGCCGACTGCTGTGCGAGGTGTAGGACCGCCTCCCGGAGTAGGGCTAAGCTTTCGGCGGTATCTATATGTATTACCGCGGCCATGGCTTGGTCCTGCTGCTGGCGTTGGCTTGCGATCGTGTTGGCCGCTCGTCGGGGTTCTGCATCGCGGCTCGGTTGTGCTCACTGGGGTCCTCCGTAGCGGGAACAAATTGCCCGCATCCTCCACCATATGTGACCACCCGGCTTGTGTAAATGGTCGTCTCCCCGCAGTGAACACAAGGTAGAGGTCCGTTTGAGCCAAAAAGGCATATTTATTAACACAAAAGAAATATCGAGGTTAGGCCGTGCCTACCAAAAAGTCACTGTTCATTAATGAGCGACGATATTCTCCCGCTCGACGGTCATTTACGTAGCTCTCCGTCCCCTACAGTTGAGCTATCTCCTTCCTCTCCAGCAACGCCGAGTGTCGCGTATGTATCCGTGTTCCCTCCTCCTCTGTCGCAGGTGTCCCCCATTTCGCTGAGTGCGCTCAGCGATAATGAGCTCCGGTGTGCGATCCTCCGGAGAGCGGTGGTAAATTCCTTCTACCACCGCTCCCCTGAGCCGCCTGGTGCGCTGGGTTATCACAAAAAGGTAAGGCACACTTGGAGCAATTACTGTATCTAGCGGTCATCAGACTTGCAAACAAAATGCTCCAATATTGATCATCGTAACAAAGGTGGGCAGAACATTTTAAGTGTTTTCCCCTCCTCTATGTGCTTGAGTGTCTTCTCTTGGTACATTTCCCATTAACTATTTTGTTCCACTTAGCGGCTAGCCATGTGAGATCAAATACAGCACAACACGCACACACACACACACACAAAAATACACAACTACATACATACTCTTTATCAAATGTATTTAATGTATGTAATTTTTTTTGCTGTTAGAAATAGGCCTAGCTAGATGATAATTTCAGTTACTATGGCCAGTCGTCTTTAAGTAGTTGAATGTCAGAGGTTGAATAAACGCTGTTTATACTTTCTAAGTAAGATTACTGAGACTAAATTCATTAATTACTTCAGTAAGATTGTAAGAAGCGATGGGGCCAAGGATTTGAGATTGAGAGTACATACTTGGACTTTATGTTATTTAGTTGTTTTGGGATTTATCATGTTATTTGTGTCCTGTGCATGTTTGAGGGTGAATGTATATTTTATACTACCCAAAATCTTTGATACAGAGTACACACTGATAGCTTTCTATCTTTACTTTGGCAATTTGGATCATTTGTTTATCTATGTTTTCACGAAACAAAGTAAAGATTATAAATACAACTCTGCTCAGGATGGATTGTCAGTCCTTCTGCAAACACAGATCTATTTCCCTGCCAGGAATTGAAGACCCACAAATACTAGAAATACTGAGATTAAGTACTTTTCCACTTTACATTGAGTGGACCGGGGCGGGGGGGGGAAGTGCTGGATCTTATATTCCTCTGGTAGATGCTGGTGTATCTCATAGCATTGATCCCCACACCTGCTGTTGCCTACCAGCTATATAAACAGAGAGAATCTCCACAGAACAGAGTGTTAGTGTGTCCACGTTTTAATCCAAAACCCCCAAATAACGTGGGGGTTTTGATAGCAATGTGCATATGCACTTCTACAAACACATGCAATATCAAACATTATGTACAGACAAATGCTTTGTTTTCAGTTTTTCCATGAAAACATTTCCACATTTGAGTTTCAGATGGAAGCACTTTGGATTGTTCAGCGCCACGGTGAATGTCGGACAATAACAGTTATCAGGATGGGGCTTTGGGGTAATTACAGGGTAAGGCAGGAGCAACAAGAAGGGAGGGAGCACACTTTCTCTGTGTTGCTGTATTTTGTACTTTTTTATATATAATTTTTATTTTTTATTTTCTCACTTAAAAATAACATATTGGTCTTTCAGACTTCAAATCTCCGTGCTCTTACATTCTTACAACACACAGACACACACGCAGGCAGACATGCACGCACACTTGCACAGACACTTACACACACACACACACACACACACACACAGAATAACAGTTCATTTGTTGTGCTGAAAGACTTAAAGAGGCTTTTTGGTTTTGTAGGATTGGATTTTCATTGTTTGGCTTTAATGTTTTGTTTTGTAAGTACTTAACGCTCAGTTGTTTATAAAGACGTTTGTATGATTGACATAATTATTTGTGTCTGGGTTCAAGCTGTTGATAGGTAGGTATACCTCCCAGTGACCAGAGGTATTTTCTACTAACAGAATGAGGAATCCATTTAAGCTAAACGGAAACAGTAAACATCAAACATATTTTTAACAAATGAGGCTCTGTTCACATCAGAAAAACCTTTAAGCAGACAACACAAGCCTTGAGGATACTTGTGATGATGATGATGATGATGATGATGATGAGGATGAGGATGAGGATGATGATGACATAAAATAGAAGAAAAACCGAAACACAGTTCATTGCCATCTAAACAACAATGGCGAACTCTGAGAATGAACCTTATCGCGACCAGAACAACCGACATAAATAATACTGCCGAAAGGTCTAGTAAATTGATGGACATAAAGCGGTCAGCATACTTAATGCAGTAAATAAGTTTGTTAGAGTTGTAAAAACAAAACGTTTTTTCTGAGAAAATGAAAATTCACATAACTTTGCAAACTTCTTTTCGGCACTTCTTGCACCTCCAAGATTCTTTTATTTACTGAAATCTACAGCTGACACCAATGCAAACATTGTGTGTGATTAGAAAGGCTAGCGTGATTTATTTGTATCTGTTTTCCCTGTTTTCACAGAGACCACATTGGTCTTAACTCATAGAACGTTCAGGGACCAAAACGAATCCGCGTTTGTCTGCAAAGCACATCTTTGTCTGCAAAGCCATCCGAGACATTATCTATTTATTTTTTAAATATGCTTCCCGCTTATTGAAGAAGACGAAGAAGAAAAAGAAGTAGAAGAGGCCAAACCTGTGTAGAAATCCAAAGACAAAAGCATTTGCTCAATGAAATACTCAAGGAGCACAACCTCAGGAAGGTCGCCAGGCCCTACATGAAAGAACAGCACCACAAGGTTTACAGACGCGAGGCCCTCAGCTTATTTTGGATTGCCCGAATCTAATCTTGAATCTCTCAAGGCTCTCCTTTTATGAAGTTCTCTAATGTTCTCCACGTTCTGTGTCCTCCTTTGAGGCCTTTAAAAGCTGAGATCCAAAGCAGATAAGGAGGGTGGAAATTGTCTGGCTGGATGGGAAGAGATGCAGAGTGGAGGAGAAGAGGGGGGATCTGAGGGAGAAGGAGGAGCGGCGTCTGATAAATGCATCCTCTGCTTGAAATTGGCCTCAGCTCCAAGTATGCCAAGACGGCAGACATGCCTAGGAACAGGACAACCATATGTGTTATTGCTAAAACTAAAGGCATTAGTGTTTATTTGACCCCCTAAATTGTTTTATAATATAATCATACTTGGTGCACGCACACACACACACACACACACACACACACACACACACACAGATTAGAATGCCTCTGCCAAAGAGATTGCATAAGGTTGTCGTATGATGCTATCAACACACCACAAACAGCCTCTGCACCACTGAAACCAATCCATCAGCAAAACAAAACAAAGCATAGATCTATAACCCATCGACGACTGCTCCATAAACATCTGCTCAACTCATAGTATTGTACACCTGGAGCCTCATCGATTTTCTGTTTGCTTAACAGCTACAGCATCTGAATGAATTTGCCTGTATTTTTTCCTGTGTCCCTGAGCTCCTGTCGTCGTCGTCGTCCCCCCCCCCCCCCCCCCCCCCCCCCCCGACACACACATACACACACACACACTCCCTACTACTGTCCCGTAGAAATGCTTCCAAACTTAAATGCTTGCAATACAATAAGTACACAACCAATATCATAAAAACATATGCGGTCACACAGTCACACACCACAAAAAAACACAGACACCGCACAAAAAGTCACAAAAACACACCACAAACCCACATGGTAGCATACACACTGACTTAAATGCCAACACACAGACCGCCGCATACACATATGGTCACACAAGCACACACCACAAACAAGTCTCACAAAACACGCATGGTCACATTGACACAGACAGGTACACACATAAATATGATCAGACTCCTATTAAAGGTCTCACAAACATAAAGACGCACAAACAAACACTTGTCACTGTTACGTGACCCTCCTCCGTTCCTGTCCATTTCCGCCATCTAGTGACACCTTGCCTCATTACACCATGTGCTCCTTTGTTTACCTCTCGTCATCAATTAGCCACCACGTGCACTCCCTCTGTTCACACACTCCTGCCATCAATTCACAAATCACCCCCTCTGTACTTAAGCACTGGCTCCCCACAGAGCCAGTGCTAGTTCGTTGTTTAGTTTAGTGCGTTCACTACTCTTAGTACTTCGTCCTCGCCTTTTAGTTCCTGTTACGGGTTCCGCTCCCGTTTCTGCTCCTCGTTCCCGTTCCTGTTCCTCGTTCCCGTTTCTCGTTCCTGTTCCCCGTTCCTGCCTGCCTGCCTTCCTTGTCTCCTGAACCTCGCCTGCTCGACCACCCGCCTGCCTACGTCCTTCTGCCTGACTACCTTCCTGTTTGCTGAACCTCGCCTGCCCGACCACCCGCCTGCCTACGTCCGTCTGCCTGCCTGACTTCCCGCCTGCCTACTGCCTGTTGGACTACCCGCCTGCCTTGCCCTAGCCTGTACCTCCTGGACAATAAATCCAGTTTTCAACCCGCACCTTGTTGGTTTCCTGTGTCTGCGTTTGGGTCCTATTCACGTAATCGTAACAGTACGAACTAGCCAAGATGGACCCAGCAGCCAGGGATCACGCTACATGGAGACGGGAGATGTCGGTTATCCTCGAGGAGGTTGGGCGCAACCTCCGCTCGTCCTCGATTTCCCCCTCGGCGCCAGTCCCGGCAGCATCATTTAGTTCTTTCCAAGAATATAACAAGTACTTTCAGGGGGTTTTGGCGGCTCACTTCCGCCGTCCGCCCATGGCTTCCCTCTCTTTCTTCCCCGCTTCCCCGCCGCCTTCTTCGCCTCGGTTTTTTTCCCTCCCGGCGCCAACACCCGCTGCAATTGCAGTCTCGTGGCCACCAACACCCGCTGCAGCTGCAGACTCGTGGCCACCAGCTCCGCTGCAACGGCGGTCACCTGTTCCCAAGCCCCAGCGAACTTCTGGCCGCAAGCGCCGGCTACCGGTTCAGCTGGACTCCCCCGGGAAAAGGCCCAAGCCCCAGCGCCAACCCCAGTTGTCTCCAGGTCCCGAGTCCAAGTCCCACTTGCCTCCAGGTCCCGAGTCCAAGTTCCATTTGTCTCCAGGTCCCGAGTCCGAGTCCCACTTGTCTCCAGGTCCCGAGTCCCAGTCCCACTTGTCTCCAGGTCCCGAGTCCCAGTCCCACTTGTCTCCAGGTCCCGAGTCCCAGTCCCACTTGTCTCCAGGTCCCGAGTCCCAGTCCCATTTGTCTCCAGGTCCCGAGTCCAAGTCCAACTTGTCTCCAGGTCCCGAGTCCGAGTCCCACTTGTCTCCAGGTCCCGAGTCCCAGTCCCACTTGTCTCCAGGTCCCGAGTCCCAGTCCCATTTGTCTCCAGGTCCTGAGTCCAAGTCCCACTTGTCTCCAGGTCCCGAGTCCAAGTCCCACTTGTCTCCAGGTCCCGAGTCCCAGTCCCATTTGTCTCCAGGTCCCGAGTCCAAGTCCCACTTGTCTCCAGGTCCTGAGTCCAAGTCCCACTTGTCTCCAGGTCCCGAGTCCAAGTCCCACTTGTCTCCAGGTCCCGAGTCCAAGTCCCCCTTGTCTCCAGGTCCCGAGTCCAAGTCCCCCTTGTCTCCAGGTCCCGAGTCCAAGTCCCACTTGTCTCCAGGTCCCGAGTCCAAGTTCCACTTGTCTCCAGGTCCCGAGTCCAAGTCCCCCTTGTCTCCAGGTCCCGAGTCCAAGTCCCACTTGTCTCCAGGTCCCGAGTCCCAGTCCCATTTGTCTCCAGGTCCCGAGTCCAAGTCCCACTTGTCTCCAGGTCCTGAGTCCAAGTCCCACTTGTCTCCAGGTCCCGAGTCCAAGTCCCACTTGTCCCCAGGTCCCGAGTCCAAGTCCCCCTTGTCTCCAGGTCCCGAGTCCAAGTCCCCCTTGTCTCCAGGTCCCGAGTCCAAGTCCCACTTGTCTCCAGGTCCCGAGTCCAAGTTCCACTTGTCTCCAGGTCCCGAGTCCAAGTCCCCCTTGTCTCCAGGTCCCGAGTCCAAGTCCCACTTGTCTCCAGGTCCCGAGTCCAAGTCCCACTTGTCTCCAGGTCCCGAGTCCAAGTCCCGGTTGTCCCCAGGTCCCGAGTTCAGGTCCCGGTTATCCCCAGGTCCCGAGTCCAAGCCCCAGTTGTCCCCTGGTCCGGACTCCAAGCCCCAGCGAACTCCTGGCCGCAAGCACCGGCTACCGGTTCAGCTGGACTTCCCCGGGAAAAGGGCCAAGCTCCAGCGGCCTCCTGGCCCTGAGCCTCAGCAACAGTTGCCTCCTGGCCCTGAGCTCCAGTGCCAGCAGCAGTTGCCTCCTGGTCCCAAGCCCCAGCTGTATTCTGGCCCTGAGCTCCAGCGCCAGCAGCAGCTTCCTCCTGGCCCTGAGCTCCAGCGCCAGTTGTCTCCAGTTCCTGAGTTCCAGTCCCAGCAACAGTTGCCTCCTGGCCCTGAGTCCCAGCGCCAGCAGCAGTTGTCTCCTAGCCCCAAGCCCCAGCTGTATCCTGGCCCTGAGCTCCAGCGCCAGCAGCAGCTTCCTCCTGGCCCTGAGCTCCAGCGCCAGTTGTCTCCAAGTCTCAAGCCCCAGCAACGGCTGCCCCCTGGCCCTGAGTCCCAGCGCCAGCAGCAGTTGTCTCCTAGCCCCAAGCCCCAGCTGTATCCTGGCCCTGAGCTCCAGCGCCAGCAGCAGCTTCCTCCTGGCCCTGAGCTCCAGCGCCAGTTGTCTCCAAGTCTCAAGCCCCAGCAACGGCTGCCCCCTGGCCCTGAGTCCCAGCGCCAGCAGCAGTTGTCTCCTAGCCCCAAGCCCCAGCTGTACCCTGGCCCTGAGCTCCAGCGCCAGCAGCAGCTTCCTCCTGGCCCTGAGCTCCAGCGCCAGTTGTCTCCTAGTCCCAAGCCCCAGCTGTATCCTGGCCCTGAGCTCCAGCGCCAGCAGCAGCTTCCTCCTGGCCCTGAGCTCCAGCGCCAGTTGTCTCCAGTTTCTGAGTTCCAGTCCCAGCAACAGTTGCCTCCTGGCCCTGAGTCCCAGCGCCAGCAGCAGTTGTCTCCTAGCCCCAAGCCCCAGCTGTACCCTGGCCCTGAGCTCCAGCGCCAGCAGCAGCTTCCTCCTGGCCCTGAGCTCCAGCGCCAGTTGTCTCCCAGTCCCAAGCCCCAGCTGTATCCTGGCCCTGAGCTCCAGCGCCAGCAGCAGCTTTCTCCTGGCCCTGAGCTCCAGCGCCAGTTGTCTCCAGTTCCTGAGTTCCAGTCCCAGCAACAGTTGCCTCCTGGCCCTGAGCTCCAGCGCCAGCAGCAGTTGCCTTTTAGTCCCAAGCCTCTGTGTCCTAGTTCCAAGCCCCAGCCTCTTCCTGTGTCCCAGCAGCAGTTGCCTCCTGGCCCTGAGCCCCAGCACCAGCAGGAGTTGCCTTTTAGTCCCAAGCCTCAGTGTCCTAGTCCCAAGCCCCAGCCTCTTCCTGAGTCCCAGCAGCAGTTGCCTCCTGGCTCTGAGTCCCAGCGCCAGCAGGAGTTGCCTTTTAGTCCCAAGTCCCAGTGTCCTCCTAGTCCCAAGCCCCAGCCTCTTCCTGACGCTGAGCCCCAGCAGCAGTTGTCTCCCGACCCTGAGCCCAAGCTCCAGCGGCCTCCTGGCCGGCTACCGGTCCCACGGTTATCCGCAGTGGAAGAGCCCCAGTCCCCTAGTCCGCTGTCTCTTCCGTCCCCGGCTCCGTCACTTCCCCGGGTGATTGACAGCATCCCGGCGTTCTCGGCCAGACGCCTACTGGATGTGCGTCGTCGTGGTCGACAAAACCAGTCTCCGATAGGCTGGGAGGGCTACGGATCTGGGGAGCAAGCCTGTTTGTTTTTATTTTTTTTGGAGTCGCTCCCTGGACCCTCCCTTACCTGCGATCCCCACCGCCAGCACCCTCCCCCGTCGTGCGTACGCCTGGAGGCGTCCGTTGAGGGGGGGGTACTGTTACGTGACCCTCCTCCGTTCCTGTCCATTTCCGCCATCTAGTGACACCTTGCCTCATTACACCATGTGCTCCTTTGTTTACCTCTCGTCATCAATTAGCCACCACGTGCACTCCCTCTGTTCACACACTCCTGCCATCAATTCACAAATCACCCCCTCTGTACTTAAGCACTGGCTCCCCACAGAGCCAGTGCTAGTTCGTTGTTTAGTTTAGTGCGTTCACTACTCTTAGTACTTCGTCCTCGCCTTTTAGTTCCTGTTACGGGTTCCGCTCCCGTTTCTGCTCCTCGTTCCCGTTCCTGTTCCTCGTTCCCGTTTCTCGTTCCTGTTCCCCGTTCCTGCCTGCCTGCCTTCCTTGTCTCCTGAACCTCGCCTGCTCGACCACCCGCCTGCCTACGTCCTTCTGCCTGACTACCTTCCTGTTTGCTGAACCTCGCCTGCCCGACCACCCGCCTGCCTACGTCCGTCTGCCTGCCTGACTTCCCGCCTGCCTACTGCCTGTTGGACTACCCGCCTGCCTTGCCCTAGCCTGTACCTCCTGGACAATAAATCCAGTTTTCAACCCGCACCTTGTTGGTTTCCTGTGTCTGCGTTTGGGTCCTATTCACGTAATCGTAACAGTCACAGCACTACATTGAATGTAATTCTGGGCGTATAGCATAAATTGGACTCATTCGTCAACTGGTGAACGCCGGGCACGTAGGAGACACCACAGGCTGCTAATGTGATGCTGATGCTGAGAGAGTCCTGTCCACCAGACACTGCGAGTCAGGACAAGGCTCCGGTGTTGCCACCACGCACCTCCTGGTGCCATCCAGACACACATGTGTAAGGCTGACAGACCTCACAGAGCAAGGACTACGAGACCTACACTCTGCTGCTCCACATTCAGCAAAAGCAGGGTAATTGTGTTTAGAAGAAGCAGTCATGGTTCGCTAAGAAGTGGAGCGGGGGAAATGGCAAAAGTATGCAACTCTGGACGCGATTGTGTCCAACATTGGACACGTTGCAGCTAGGAGAGACAATTTGTGGACATTTTGGAGTGTTATTATAAGAAAGGTGTTAACCACTAACAGGCTTGATCTCAGCAGAAAAGTTCTGGGTTCTCAACCCAATGTCTGCAGCCTACAGTAGGTGTCCTTCAGAAAGATGATGCTGAATCCTTGAATTCTTTCCATCAATCTTTAAGGTAAAGGTCCACAGAGAGTGAATTTGTGCGATCCATTTCAAGAAGAGAGAACAGAGACTGAATTGGACCAATTTGTTTCCACAAATAATCCCATGGAGAATGAATTGGACCAATCTGTTTCAACAAACAGTCCTATAAAGAATGAATCAGACCATTCTGTTCAATGTACAGCCCCAACATAAATATGCTGGATCATTCTGTTTTTAATACAAAACCTTGGTGTGATTATGTCCTTATATTGGTCATTTTACTGAGCTCTGCATTATGAGTAAATTTCCTTCTAACCAGTATGTAGAGAGATTATATAAGAATAAATAGCATGCTTTTAAAAGATCTTAGCTGTGTTCTGTTAAGGATCGGGTAGCCTACTGGCTAAAGTACTGGACCCTCAGTAGAAAGCTACTGGTTTAATGCCAAATCCAATGTCCATAGTCTACCTTTAAACCATCTGCTAGCAAAACGCCTGACTCCTACCTGCTCCTTGATGTCCTGCCTCTAGATATGTACTCTTTGGATTAAAGAGTTCCCTAACTAACCAAACAGTACCATGCATCATAACACACCGGTTTACTACCGTCACCATGTGGGAAAGGCTCCCTCCACCTATTCCAAATAATAAATAAATAACTATTCCTAAATCATTGTTCCCGCACAGCCAACACTAATACTGTTAAGACATGGGGGAGGCTGTAGCCGGAGGTAACTGAGCTGTTTATATTGCACTCTACGTCTACTTTATATTCTACAAATCAAGTTTTGGTGGAGAGGTGTGAAGTGTGTTTGACTAGTAATTATCTGGGACACCCATATAACGTGAATGGAAAAAGTGTAATATTGTATAATGCTACTGAACTCAATGAATTCAGAGCATACACGAATCTGAGTTGCTCTACAATGTTACGATGGCCAAATGAACCTTATTCTGTGGTCAGAAATGTTCTGTTCCCAAAGTATAATGTGAAAGCAAGAGGACATTTTCTGCATGAATAATTACTAATAATATGTTACACTATAATATAGTAAATATACATATTTTGCTAATTTATATATGTATTTTGAGTCTTGGGAATGGTTGCTGAAGCTGTAAGAATATCTGAAGTGTACTAGATGTCCCTGTGCATGTACATATGGATGGAAATTGATTATGTGCATGTGCATGTGTGTGTTTGCATATTTGTGTGTGTGGGTTCAAGTGTGCACTTGTGGGTAAATATGTGCATGCGTGCGGGAGTGACGTGAGTGATTCTCTGGCAGCTCATGAAGTGCCGGGTAATTACAGTTAATCCCGGTGTGCAGTCACCTGGGCGTCTGTGATTATCTGACTTCAATTAACAGCAGCAGAGAGAGTGCACAATTACCCCTTTCATTCTTTAAATGGGATAGTATCGTCCTTACTGCTTATACATTTGTTAGCTTTGGTATGTTCACGAGTCCCCCTCTATCGCTACCAACATCTTCTAAGGTAAATCTTGCGTTAATACATGCCAAATATGAATGTTCCAAGACTGAGCAATGTCATTCAAAAAGTCCAGGCGGGTCTAAGTGAAGCTATAGCTATTTGCTATGTTTACTATATAATCTAATTTAGAAGACACTTTTATCCATAGTGACATTCAGCGATACAGGACATTGGGGATTGAGTCCAGTTTTGTACGGGAGTCAAACACCCTAACCACTATACGATTGCGATTAAAACAATTCTTACATAATTTCCCCATTGAAATTGGTACAAATAAAATAAGGCGAAATAATAAACTTGATGTATTGACACAGCACTACACTATTTTGAGGATCGAACACTCACTTCATCACTCCTATAGTAAACACGCTGCACGTTTCTGTTCCTCGCTGCTCCACAATGACACCCCTTCAGTAAGTGAGTTGCAATCTGTACTGAAAGGTGCAAAAGGTTTGGATGGGATCATAAAGGTCATGGCAATAGTTGCCATGGATCAAATCCCCCAATAAAGACAAATAAACAGCATCTTCAGATAGTCGATGAGGATATGATCGGTGTGTGTGTGTCTGTGTGTGTGTGTGTGTGTGTGTGTGTGTGTGTTTCCCTGAGACTCTACCCCCAGCATCCAGCTTGTATGGTAAACAGCACAGGGACCAGGCAGTGTAGATGTGCAGGTCAGGAAGGTTTCATTCTGGGGTGCATGTTCTGTTGCCCCCCATACTGAGAACCCAATTAATCAAGTATTTTAGTCAGGCTTAGTTAGCCTTGACTGATGTCTGGAGGCTCCATTATGTTTTCTAATAAAGTCCCTATCAGTCTACCAGGAATAATGGCTTTATGGTAGTTGAAAACCAAGCTGCACAAGGCCTAACAAGATTGCCTAACTATCGAGCTTGCAATCTCTTTGAATGCCATAGTGGCTGTCGCATGGAGGTTGCACACTAATTTAGCTTGGGATTTCCGTTGCATGGTCATATATCTTTCATCATTGGCTACCTGGGTCTCAATAAAGAGACAGGGATTAAAGGAGAAGGAGGGATTCAGGAATGACAAGCATATTCGTAGCTCCATTTCTAAAAGCATATTAAAGACGTTGTTTGGGGTTTAGACGAATTAAGGAAGTATTTTTGCTTTACCGGTTTTACTAAACCACTGAGCTCTTGCTGTCCCCTGGGATATATTGAAAGTGAGGTGATTAATGGTAAGTTAGAACGCGTCATTGGTTGTCCTTGTTTTGTTTAGATTTTTTTTGTAAAATGAAGCAGGGCCTTGATAAATGGAAGAAATGTAATAAAGGCTGTGTTGATGTTTACCATTTACCGTTTTACCATAACATTTTAACAAAACAAAATAATTTTTTAACCTGAAATTGTGATACAGGTTGAAAACACATATTCATATTTTTTGTAATACCTCAGGAAATCATTTTAGATAATATGCTGTTCAGTAGAGAAGTATTTGTCTGCATATGTCTGTGAATTCATGAGTTAATGCATTCCTAGAGGAGTGTAAGCACTGTCACACCAACACAATAGAAAGAAGCCGCAAACACTTACACTTACACACACACACACACACACACACACACACGCACAAGAATACATGTTACGACTAAAAAAGCCAGGCTTTTGCCCCTTTATCGAGCTCATGAATTAATGTGCCTCCTGAAAGAATACACACACACACACACACAAAAGAGGATGGTTTGACTTGTTTACGTCTAGGGATAATAGTTAGAAACTATGTTTCTAGGGGAATGAACGATCACTAACTGAAAGTTATATAAATATCCCAGAGGATGAAACGTCTACTCCTGGGGGTGTGGAAAGAAGAAAGCTCATGAAAATAGGAGGAGAGGGGAGAAAATATATGTTGAAAAGAATCGGACATGAAAACACTTTCTAGCCGTTTCTAGCCATAGGGGGCTGGAGTCAACACATTAGCAGACCGCTTCGTTGGCTTCTTGGTATTTATCACAGACTATGAGTTTGAAGGGTTCATACACATGAACCTTTATATATTAGATAATGTAATATAACGTTTATATATAAGAGCATGGTGTCTCGACAGCTAGTGGGGTATTAGGTGTTATAATAATATCTGACATAATAGATATAGTATCTGTGTGTACAGCCCCTTTTCCTGGACTAGTTCACAGACACCTACCATGATATAAAATGGAAGGATCAATATCAATATTGCTTTGGGTCATAGTGACGAGTCCAAGGCGAGTGGCTAGTGATGAGACTTGTGCTACTGCTTGATTAATGACTAGAACCTTGTTATTATCAGGTTAAATGTACACAGGAGCATAGGCGGTATTACTTCATGCATTCTGTTATTATTCAATACAACAGTGTAAATCTATAAAACAAATTATCTTTCTTTGTGCTGGCGTATTTATGTGTGCAGTGACTAACCTATTAAAGGTAATCTAGGGAAAGCAATAATATCTACCCTCTTCTGATGGCAGACGAGCTCACATCTGGGTGAATAGGGTGTTTCTCTTCATTTGGCTTCAAAAAATGTTCTCCGTGTAGACTGGCCATGTAGAAATACACTTTTTAAAATCCCCTTCTGAAATCTTTGTCCACTTGCAAAATAACTTTCTCTTTGGTCAAATATCTCCGTAACGAAACAGGAAACAAGGCGTAACTCTGCCCCTTTCAGTTTCATGGTTTCATGAGCAAAAGATGTTCAGTGCAAAATATATTTCATGTACCAATGCTGAGTCTTCTACTCTGTCAAATATATTTAGCCCTCCAACAATGGTCTTGTAAATAAGGCCACACCATGGATAACTGGGAAATGATGGGAGCTCAAGAGATAGAGAACAAGATGGAAGGAAACCAGAACAAGTATTTAGATGAGCTTAATAGGCGGTCCATCAAAGTGTTCTACAACAAGCTACACACTAAAAAGATGCTGGAGAAAGCAGTAGAACATCTAGGCTACTGTTCAACTCTTCTATCCACCAACTATGCACCCCAACTACATGCTCCGCTAAACTCATCCAGACCTCAATTGGCAGTAGGAAGCTGTTTGGGTCCCCTCTTTTTTATTACACATGCTGGCATTGGGTGATGTCATCACCAGTGTATGGGGTAACACACAGCAAAGTAACACTTTAGAGTACTTTTATAACTTTTTCATTGTAAAGAGTAACACAATGTGTTCGTTTGGCAAATCAAGTAATCAGTTATTTCGACACGATTTCAAATAAACAATCCGTTGCTGTTAAAATCACAGATGCATTTGCACTGTTTTTATTTATTTCTTCTTGGCAGGGACAGGACAGCCTTGATGTCATGGAAATATTACAGATATTTAGAATTTGTGGGTGAAAGGAAAAGGAACATCACAGTGGTCGTAAGCCCCCAAAAAATTGCATAGGTGTCACCTGTCGTGTACCTTCGGTTTCTATTAACGTTCATGTAGGTTACTTCAAATCATTAAAAAAAAATCATTGCAGATGAATTGCAAAAAAAAACATGTTTTATGAACATGTTAGGCTCTATGCATTGAGCCGGTACCCTCTTGATTTTATGTTTACATGTAATGAAATAAAGAGCTGTAAAGGGGATATTGTGTCTGTCGTTCCTGTTCTTAGTCTGCAGATTTAGAGATTATGGGCTGTAGACTAGGCAATGCAATGATGGTAGAGTCAATACATTAAAAGGTAGACGTACAGTAGACTACCCACCCTCTGGACAATATAACCAACATGTGCAAGGAATCGCAATGGGGTTTTCCTTTTTGGTAATGCAAATGTACTCTAATGAGTAAATTTTCTCAGTAGGTAACACTGTAACGTAAAGACTTTACTTTTAATGGCAGTAATCTTGTAATGTAATACGTTACTTCTAAAAGTAACATTATACATCCTGGTCATCACAGACAGCACCTTGTTGGTCCTACATCCAGCTGGGCTAGTATTATAATAGGTTCCAGTCTTGCAGACCAAGCCAGAAGCCTTGCCGTTATTTTAGACCGAAGTATTAAAGCTCAAATCAACAGGGTGAACATGACCTCATTATGTAAACATTTTTTATTGTTAAAGTTATTCTTAAATGGATATAGTCGAGTTTTGGGATGAAAACCACAGCAGTATCGTTATTTTACCTCACACCCAAGAGTTTTTATTACGTTAAGTTATGAGTTTATGCAGGGTCATAATAACTGATTAGTTTTCTCCAAAAAGCAATCAGGAATTATTTAACCAATCTTATGACATAGGAGTGATTATCTTTTGTTTTCAAGGAGTGAAAAGCAGTTAACACATTCAATATAAATTAGAAGGATGTATGGGCGAAAAACCAGCTTGACATTCAAGAAACTTGAATTGTCCTCCAAAGTGAATAAAGGCAACAACAAAAAGTAATTACTGAACCCTAATAGACCTACAACAACTTGAGTCATTAGTTGGGAATAATATGCAAATGTCTCTCCATTATAATCACAAGCCAGTGTTAAAGGCGCTGTAAGCAATGTCATTTTGGCTAACTTCCTGTCCATTTTTGCAGTTAGCTCTCCTCTCCCTCCTATTCACATCACCACATGAATGCGGGTCTTGCAAGTAATCGTACAATCAATGATTCATGATTTCATTGTGCAACAAAGTGAAAAACATGTATCGTTTCTAGCCAGCTGAGTTTAGTGTTTATATACGCTGTATATAAGAGGGTGAGGAAAACCTTGTTAAATTGCAGAGGTATATTCTCAAATTGTATAAATTGTATATAAAATAACTTACTAATTATTTGGCTTATACTCAATGAATGAGTCAGCTCATGGTTTAAAAGTTTCAATAACAATGTTATTTTCTACCCTTTCTTTATTGAAGGTCCACATTAAACCTGTGTCGCTTGCATCATTCATGAAAAGATATTACACAGGAAATTCAAAAATTATACATTTTCCAAAAAGGTTAACTGGATTGTACAGAAGCACCTCACACTCTTCTCGCTCTTATGCATTACTACCACGAAAAATAAAAAATATACATGGTGGTTTACATGATTCACTGTTGGTCGAGAGTTACATTTCCTCTGGGAAAAACAGAAAACAAATAAATGATCATTTCCGTTGGACAACTTCATGGGACATATCGGCGAGAAAGGCCATGAAGTTAGCCCTTGTAACCTTTCGCATTAGCCATCATTTTTAATTTGTCCTTCTCTTTTTTTATATGCTGCTACCAAACACCATTTTACAGGGTGGAGGTAAGATTTGACTTATTTTAACGCTAGCCACTTTCTTCTCTCCACCAACCGAAGTCTTATAAATAATATTACAAAATGAATGTGTTGATGGTTTCCAATAACAGCAGTTTAACGTCTTTGTCTCCCATGCTTGCCCTTTTCTGATATTGATCAGTGGAAAGGAGACAGATTCATAAGTGAGGTTTCACAGCTTTTAACTTATGTTATAATGGATGTCAAACATGAGATAGAGATAGCTGTGGTGCTGTGTCAAACGCAATGATTCAAATATAAAAGGAAAATTAATATGAATGAGATTTTTGTATTGATGTGTACTTTTGATGTTTGATGGACAAATGGGCACAAAATTCAACAAGAACATTCAATTTGTCGTGTTCTTTCTGATAAAAATCACTGAAGTCCGATCATTTTTGTTGATTTTCTTCAATCTTTGAAATAGTATGGAGCACAGCGATAGCAAGCAGAATGGAGGGAATTGATCCTAACTAATGCCGGCAGTGAGATTCGAGTTACTCGATTAAGACGTGCAGCTCCGAATGTCCGCTGAGCACCTTGTGTGTGCTGATTTTGTTCTTGATCCTCCTTGGTGAGGAGGGGCTGTGTGTTCCTCAATGACTGTCCATATTTGCTTTGCCTCATCTGGTTATAGTTTTGAGTGACATGTACAATTGAGTGGGATGAAAATGGGCCGCCATTAAAAACAGGAATTGAAAAGGTTCACCCTAGGTCTTGACATCTATGTGACCTGACAAATACAGACAGCTACTAGACATTAGTCATAGTTCATGTTCTATTTCTTGCCTGTTCTTGTTCTTGACCAGTCTCAACCGGCTCTGGGTAAACTAAGCTTGACCTGTGTTTTTAGGCATTGGGTTATGTAAGGCTAATAGGGTTATGTGTGTATTCATGGCGCCTCAATGTATTTGTGTACTCAACAATTTGTTCGCTTTTTTTGTTTTCTACAGGTACCCTGCACTTGTCTCTGGTTGTTTATGGAAATATTATGCTTTGATTATCAACTTCACTTCTGAGTCATGTTAAAATGTCTGCGAAATGACAGACGGATTAGAGGCACTCTCAAAAAGACAATTTATAGACTATAGATATTTAGGAGTAGGCCTATACTTCAAAATACATCACTATACCCTCACACAATCAACGTTTACAAATTATTATAATCGTAAAAAAGTCATTGTTGTCACCGCTGTATTGAATTTTCCTTTCGTTTCCATTTACCCACCATGTGTAGAAAAACATCCACATTCAGCCAACATTCCAGGGTACTAGATCCAACCTCCTGCAGTGATCTTTCGTGTCATAATGGACGGGAAAAAGCGGTCATTAATTCAACTCTAAAAGCACTTATACTAACATATTCCATGCACAGACCGAAGCATCTGTCTATCAGTGCAAAAGCCAAATTTAATTTCTTGTTTTTTCTTAAAGTGAAATGTTTAGCTGCTGTTGAGCCGGAATATCAATGGTTGTCATCAAGGAAACTAGCGCAAAAAATAAAACTGGTAAAGAAAACAGCTTGTTATGACATAATGCGAGTGATGATCAGAATAAAGTTATATTTATATTTAAATAATTTTGAACAGACAAGAAAACAGTTAGAGATTAATTTTATTCAGAAAAATCCAGCGATATGGAAAACCAAACCATGTTTTATTTCATTTTACACCTCATTTAGCATGCTAAGCAGATAACCCATTACGGGCTGGTTGATAGCGGCAGGCTAGCTGCCTCAAAAGACAACATTGCTCTAATGGGGACAGAATTAGCACTGCAAAGTTTTTTGCACTCCAAAGGTCAGGAGCTTGGAGTGATTGAATGTTAGCTTGTGTGGCACAAATTAAAAAAATTACACTGCCTCAAAGAGAGCACAGCTAACTAGGATTACTGTAGAATGCAGATAAGGAAAATCAAGGAAAAAGTATGTTTCCACACGTTCAGGTTAGCGGAGCGCTCCAATGACCACAGCCATGGCCAGTTAGTTTTTTCTCTAACCATGTGCTATTATGTCCAGTTTCAGAGCAAAAACATTTATAACATATGTACAGTGGAATTATTCACAACTCAATCACCAATCTGTCTTTAGATGCCTCAGATATCACCATTGACAAACAAATCCCTGCTTTTACAAAGAGGGGGGTTGGGTTGGCTGAAGCTCACATCTGCCCTTTAGCGATGCTAACTAGTCCCCGCGGCACACCCCCGTGTGTCACAAACACACAGTTACCCTCTCTCTACTAGCCATGAAAGAAATAGAACGTATAGAGTATTACCATTAGGTCTCATGTTTTTCTACCTCTCAAATTAGGACAGTGTTTGTGTTTAGTATTTTACAGATGGCTGCCGCTGCTTTCTCTTTCCAGGAAAACCTTGATCAGTAAAGAAAGAAAATCAGCCACATCAGAAATTGCATTCATTCTCGCGTAATGCAACCTGACAGTAGTTGTTTGTTCTTCATTCTCTGCGGTGTTTTGTCACAACTGAATTCAATTAAAATGTCATTATAAGTCCAATGGTTGAGTGAGGATGGTTAAGTCAATGTGTCTGGTGTCAAAAGGAAATTAATGGACTTTTTGAGTTCTTCATTTTTTGTACCACATGGGAAAATAATAAGTGTTTAATTTATAATGCCCCGAGGACAACTAATACATAAATAGGCCTACACCTGATATAGCCTATTGAAAGGTTAAAAAAAATGGTACCGGTTTGAAAAAAAGAATGTTATTATGCATTTCATACAAATCATGTATACATATAAATCTTTTTTTTTATTGAACCTTATTAACCGTGTTGTCCAAAGGCATCATTGAGCTAACGAGTGCAAATATGACTTGAGAAGTCCACAACAACCATGAAGCTTGTAGCCTCAGCAATCTAATATGAAAGGTGTTCTCTTCAAGAAACTTTAAGCTACCTAGCTCACCCTTTTTAGTACCAGCTCATTCAAGTTCATTTGTGAAAATCTATATATTTCACATGTGCAGCTAATGGGCCTTATTCACCTAGCGGACATCTTGGTGCTAAACGCTAGCTGGGTGTGGTAACTGAATGTAGAATTCCCCATTCAGTTCCCCCACCCAGCTAGCGTTTAGAACCAAGATGCCTGCTAGGTCAGTAATAGGTTGTTCTAAAACCACAGCACATCAACTTCCACTGAAATTTCAACTTCAATAACATCACACCCCCTTAAGAGGACTAAAGTGTTTCCCTGTATTACATCAGCAGCGAAGGCAATAACCCCGTTGCTGTATCTCACACAAGTAATGACCCAAATTCCACGGGGCACCAGAATCTTCCCCATTTAGATTCCCTTTCCTCGCATTGTAAAACAGATTAGCTAAATTCCGAAGTGCTGAAATGAGGTTTGTCTCATAACAGACTATTGGGTCTCAATCATTCCACCTGTCCCACATACATTATTATATACTAGATATTTTTATTGAAAGGGACTTGCAGTGAATTCAGATACATATTCAAGTGCAGGTAGGAGTCAGGCATCAAAGATGACTAGAGGTAGAGGTAGAGCCATTGGGGAATCAAACCCAGAACCTTTAGCCCAATGCAGTGGCGTAGGTTTTGTTTGAAGATTTGTTGGGGGGGGGGGGGGGGGGGGGGGCTCTGTGGGCTTCCCCAAGGAAATGAAAGACCTAATTTCCAGCATTCTGGTGAATTTTTATGCTAAAATATTTGGCTGTTCTGCGTACATTTATGTCTTTATTTATGTCAAGGAAAACAAAATCCGGGCACCAAAATATAAGGCAGTAATGCTCTCAGGGAATCTGTATTGCTTTCTAGTATTTATTGTCCTGTAAATTAACTTTTCTCATTTTATATTACCCCTGCCGGGTCAACACACATGATTTTTAGGTATGATACATCTCAACAAGTTTATTGAGGCTGACTGAAAACAAGAATACAACACATTTTAAAACGTTGATCAAATCTAGGGTGTGTGTGTGTGTGTGTGTGTGTGTGTGTGTGTGTGTGTGTGTGCACACGCATTGTTGCGTTTATGAATAACGTTATAGCAATTTCTTTAAATAAAAGTCCTCTGCTTCTTTCATGTTTTTATTAGGGAGGACAAATGTGTGTCTTCTAATTATTGAGGGGCACCCTGTGTGTATAGCTATGAGCAATCTACTGCTAATCACAAAAGTGTGGCGTGATGCATATACTTGCACATAATTGGAATTACGGTTAGTAGTTGTTCGGGTTAAAACGATGTGTGTGGAACACTTGCTTTTGTTTTGTAATATTTGTCATGTTATGACTCTGCTTAGTTTTGTAATGTGTATACAACCGTATAACTGTAGATCTACTGATGGAGATGGGAGATGGGATGAGATCTGCAATGGGGAGTGTAATGTTCCATTGAATTGCTATTTTTGTTTAAAAAGTATGCGAAAATAATGTGAACGAAAAGAAAAAACGATGTGTGAGTTGAGGTCACAAGAATGTTTGCATCTGGAGAAATAGAGCAGGCAAAAAAAGTTGGTTACCACCACCCTAGCCGATACTACGCTACCCAACTGCATATCCATCCCTCCTCCCACTCCGCTTCAACATTGCTGTCTTCAAAAGCTGTTCTGTCCAAAACACAATTGTGACAACTCAGCCTGGGCCCTATATCCCCACCAAAGGGATGCCATTTTTAATGCTACATTTGATGCCCAATCGTGCAGAGGACTGAAGACGGAGCCATATGTGATTTGGGAGGCTATCAGAACTACGGCTGTGTGCTGGTGTTGGGGGAAAACCCACATCATCACTTCTTTAATGGGAGCACCTGGAAGAAAAGTAATCAAAAGTAGTTCCACAAGTAAATACTTTGACTAAGTTGGAGACTGTTTTTCTTAATGACTTGCCTAATGTAATGCCTCTTTATCTCCCAAGAAAGGCTGTCAGCTTTTATTGCTACTTACTTTTACTTATTGTCCACAAGATTACTCTCCACCTCAGAACAAACGTTAATGGTCATCTTACTTTGAGTTGTCGCTTCATAACTTCTCGCATCACTGTCTGCAAAAACGGAGACATGTATCGTTTCGTTAGGTCGAGTCCTATCAATAGCTTATTCTATCAAATCGTTGTTATGGATGGAGAACGGTTCAATAATCCAAAGCCAGTTCATGTTTTAACTCATCACAGTGAGAGAGCAGGAAAAAAAAGACAGATTTCAACTGAACTGGTATAGCTCCAACACACTAAGCACACTGCCAAAATGGTTCTGTAATGAGGCGTTTGACCTTATCACTCACAGAAATAGCAGCAGAGAGACTCGCCAGTCAAGGTGCATGAACGTCATATCATAAGACCAACAACAAACAGTTGTGTGGTGGACATCCATTCATGGTTGTAGTTTTAGGATAGTACGAATAAGAATAAAAACAACATACAATACATCTTTACTTATTTCAACACCAGTGTTTTAGGGACATTGTATTACAATAAAATAGACTATACCATCTTGAAGGAACACTGGGTCTTCAACTGTTAAAGAAAGCAAGCCATAATAAATGTCTTAATGCACGCCTCTCCTTTTAAATCCCATGGAAAATGTTTCTTGAAAGTGCACTTTTAATTTGCATGTTTTATTATTGTTTCACTTTGACATTTCGATAACCCTGGCGGTGCACTAATTAATATCTATTTGTTATTCTCACTGCGAATGAAGCAGCTCCTCGGGATATTAATATGTTGCTAAATGGAAGAGAACTCCCAACACTTATGTGTGTTCCTTTTAAAAGGTTTTTCGCCACACAGTATAAAAAAAAAAAAAGGTTGGTTTTAATGGCCGCTTTATATAGAGTGACACGCCACAGTAGCATAATGCTGCCATCAAAAAGCTTTCTCTTAAGTGTGCCTCCCCCTCCCCTTTAATTCAGGTCCTTTTACCTCACGGTTTCTCTCTGTGGAAGCGCTCAAAGGTGCTGGTCGCAGAGTGGGGGACTGCCTTTCTGCGACACATTAGCCCGTTGTCCAACCTATTTGGGGCGGACGTGGCGTGATGACATTCAGGGCTTCGTGTTAAATACGCCCCAGACCAAGGGGCTATCGCACGGAGACCAGCTTGGTGGGTGGGTGGCGGGGGGGAAGCTCTTATCCAGTGGCGAGTGAAAATGCAGACCGCCCGCCCTCTTGTAAAGCCCTTCACGCTACCACCAACCGTCCACCATTTTTCAACACCTGGCGTGAAAGAAGAATACAAAAAAAGGCTCTTTGTTTTGTAGCTCAGCGCCTCAAGATTCAAGAATGAGGCTGGAATGCACTCTAAGAGCTATCATAAACACACATTATACACACACACACACACGCACACATTATACAAACAATGTGTGTTCTTATTGTTTTTTTTTCCTGTCCATGTTTTCTTAAGAAGTAACATCTTACTCCACTGACTACCATAAAAGACTTGAAAGTTTGAATATACTTGTGAGTTGTAATGATTACACTCCTCGTCTCTTTTGCCAGATGGTCCGGTCAACAATCTGCTTCAAAAATATGTGGTTTTTATGTTGTTGCTTTTTCTTCCTCTCTGGCCCTGAGTGGCCCAGGTCCATGGAAAGTCATGGTGGTTTCTTTGTAGCTGGCTTGGTCCATAACCACAGAGGGGAAGTCCACACTTTACCAGCACGGCAGACCACTGCCACCCACTCGTCTGGATTCCACAGGAAACCTCAGACCTGTAGCAGCGCGGCAGCAAGCGTGGGGCTGTGGTGAGTCACGCTGGTCCCAGCAAAACAAAAACACTGCCCCACCTGCTGCCCACGATTCCTGTAACATACTAGCGTGCGCAGACACACACACACACACACAGACACACACACACAAACAAGCATTGAATAACAGACATGCAAGCATATATACTGTATATATATATATATATATATATATATATATATATATATATATATACTGTACACACACACACACACACACACACACACACACACACACACACAAGCATTCACATACATTTGACACACAAGCAAACCTATACACACACCGACATATTCAAATACAGACGCACACCACAGACACACAAACACATACATACATGCACATACGGACACAGACTATAGAGACACATACACAAACACACACACATTCACATACAGACGCACACCACAGACACACAAACACATACATACATGCACATAAGGACACAGACTATAGAGACACATACACAAACACACACACATTCACATACAGACACACACCATATACACACAAACACATACACATGTAAATATACACACACACAAGTATGCACATACACACAAATACACAAACACATACAAACAGATGCAAGCACAAACAAACATACACACATGCACATACAGACACGTACATACACACGTGCATGCACAAACACACATACACACACACACACACACACGCGCAAAGGGCATTAAGCCGCATGACATCTGTCGTTGCTCAGTGGTTCTAATCTGAGTCAGCGGTTTTCAGAACTATCCTTAACCGTACAGGGAGAAGTCTCCATTAACACCTTATTTAATGTCTGAATGAACATGGAACAGCAAACACACACACCCCACCTGACTTCAGCCTGATGTAGTGTTTCTGTGTTACTGAGAGTGAGTGGATGTCATTCCATCTCTCTGGTAAAGCAAAGCAACATTAGTTAGCTGAATTAACCGCAGTTTGACCGAACCATTCACTTTGTTGTGTATATTTGTAAAGAAAACAAATATAGTTTCTAAATAATATAACCTTAGAAATAACCTTAATTGATTGAGAATTAATTGAAATTAGTTCCCAAATTAGCCACGACCAGATGATATTTGGGATGACGTCTACAGAATAATTTCATCAGCTTTTTTTTTGTTAAATGAAAAAACTCCCATTGTTCTCCACTTGAGTCCAGGGACAATTTGCTCTGCTTTATTTCCTCGCTCTATTTCACTTCTCAACTCCTCCGTGACAGAGCCTGCCAGCCACTGTTCTGTTCTGTTCTGTTCTTCTGCTCACTCATCCATAACACACACACACACACTCACACACCAACCAACCACATGTGCCCGCTGCCATTGCTTCCACCTTCATAAAGTCACTAATAGCTTTTAGTTTCTTGCTCACTGAACACAAGTTGTTTATTATTATTTATTTTTGTATTAATGGCTCTTCCTTTTCTCTGTGTCCCACTTCACCCTCACGTTAAACAATTAGAATCGTGGAAAAAGTGAAACATTTTCCCACGCCGTCATTTGCACCCGCTCACAGGAAGTGCCATGTGGGATGAGTCAGGGAAGTCTGGGTTTTGATGGAGTTGAAGGGGTGGTGGGCGGGGCTGACAGGAGAATTTATTGCAGTGGTTGACATCAATGGAATAAATGTCAGTGAAGCCACCATAACCCGTGCCCGGGGTAATGGCCTGAAAAATCGGATCTGTCACAATTTCTACAGTTCATTCTACACTTATACATCTTTCTCCTTCGTCTCCGAGTACAGCGAGTGGAGCGTAAGGCGGAAGTCGAAAGTATATTCTTGAGTAATAGGGGAGAGAAAATACTTTAATAAGTCAAGTTTAATATGACAATAAAGTATCACTGTATTTATAGATTTTTCTAGCAGCAAATTTGTTTTCCCCTGGCGATGTTAAGCAAAATATCCGACTTCCAAGAAGTAGATTTATCAAAATAGTTTTTCCCAAATGTAAGGATATTGACAGTGCTCCATACACACAATATTTGAGCCGGAAACCATCCATATGTCAACATTTATGTAAAACTGCATCTTTGACTTATTGGATTTAAGTTGACAAGAAGATTTTTCAATCTCAAAATATTCACGACACTATAGACCAAGCAATACCTTCTTTACTGCAAACAGTTTTGTCATTTCAACTCAGCCCATTAAAAATTAGTCATTCAAAATATTTGAAATATATACTTATAAAACATGTAGTCTAGCATTACCAAGACGCAAGTGTCCTTCAAATGGGACAACTATGCTTAACTTCCTTTTGATAACTCATGATTTATATGAATATTATATATATATATATGTGTGTAGAATATCACACAAAGGCATTACCCAAAGGAAACATAACAGTAAGTATTTGTATTGTTATCTCTCCCTTGACAGTCATTTCCTCAGAATCTGCTACTGCTCTCATAGCCATCATGTTAAGAGTGTGAGAGTATTAAGGAACCACCACAAAGAGCAGTGTGTGTGTGTGTGTGTGTGTGTGTGTGTGCGCGCGCTCTCGTTCCCGTGCAGCATACACTTTGTGTCGCCTCAGTGAGAGTACTAAGGAACCACCGTAAGGAGGACTTTTCTTGCCATTGAAAGTGCTTCATGGGGGGCGGAGGGATTATGAAATGACTGCGGACCAGAGGGGAGGGTGAGGAGGGGCAGGATGGGCAGGAGGGGAAGGGAGGGGAAGGGAATGGAGGGGAAGGGAAGGGAAGGGAGGGGAGGGGGCTGTTCCCCTGTGGAGGGGGCTATATTTGGTCGCATTTTAGAAATCTCATGCAGGGCTGTGAGAGCAGCATCCCAGACACCGGCTGAGAGGAAAAGGTGGAGGTGTGTGTGTGTGTGTGTGTGTGTGTGTGTGTGTGTGTGTGTGTGTGTGTGTGTGTGTGTGTGTGTGTGTGTGTGTGTGTGTGTGTGTGTGTGTGTGTGTGTGTGTGTGTGAAGGGTGATGGTGGAGGTGTGTGTGTGTGGCGGGGGGTGAAGGTGTGTGTGTGTGGGGGGGGAGGGGGGTTGATGTTGGAGGTGTGTGTGTAAAGGGTGATAGGGGAGGTGTGTGTGTGTGAGTGATGGGTGTTGGTGGAAAGAGGAGGATGAGGAGGTGATAGAGAAGAGATATGGGGGGAGGAGGAGGAGCTGGTGGAGAAGGAGGTGGAGTAGGTGTAAGGTGTAAGGGAGGGAGGTCTATTGGAGCCAGCAACTGCAGCTATGAATCCACAAACACATACAATGTGAGGCACTACAAGGCAGTATGAGGCATATTCAAATGCATAAGCGACTGGATTGCCTTGCATTGCCAAAATGATAGATAAAATCGATGAAAAGCAATAATGGGTGAGTAATGGTGCATTTAAACATGAGGGAGGAGGTGATAAAGAGATATGGGGGAGGAGGAGGAGCTGGTGGAGAAGGAGGTGGAGTAGGTGTAAGGTGTAAGGGAGGGAGGTCTATTGGAGCCAGCAACTGCAGCTACGAATCCACAAACACATACAATGGGAGGCACTACAAGGCAGTATGAGGCATATTCGAATGCATAAGTGACTGGATTGCATTGCATTGCCAAAATGATAGATAAAATCGATGAAAAGCAATAATGGGAGAGTAATGGTGCATTTAAACATGAGGGCGATAAAATACCAGCGCAGAGCAAATGTTAAGTAGTGGAGTCTATCTAGCTCTATGGCCGGTGACAGAAGAGATTATCCATGGATAGTTAAATTGCGTTTTTCCAGGGCAGTCCACATTACTTACAGCTTAATCTCCCATGTGACGCCATCCCGTTATCACTGCAATCCCCTCACATGGGGAACATTTTCATGCATAGTGTTTGTGTGGGTGAGCATTGCGGCCTGTATGTGTATATGTGTGTGTGTGTGTGTGTGTGTGTGTGTGTGTGTGTGTGTGTGTGTGTGTGTGTGTGTGTATTTTCACATCTGTGTTATATGCGGCTGTCAAATCCATCTGCATCAGTGTATGAGGGATAGACAGCTGTGGGATAACAGGAGCATTTGCTGCTGTCGATTTGTGTGTGTGTGTGTGTGTGTGTGTGTTCGCGCGCATTTGTTCTTGTGAGCGTGTGTGTGTACTTGTGTGTGTGTGTGTGTGTGTGTGTGTGTGTGTGTGTGTGTGTGTGTGTGTGTTTGTGGGCGTATTGCGCATTATCTGGGACAAGACAAAAATGAGAAGTTGAGAAGAGATACCTTAATAATGTACCTTGAGTGGAGTACAGAAAAAATAAATAACGAGAGAGAAAGCGAAAGTGAAAGTATAATAGACTCCAAGAATAGCCAACGACACAACGCAAGTCCAAGCGGATGAGGCGGTTGGCGAGGTGGCGGTCGGGCTGTAAGACTGCTCCACTCTCATTACTGCTTCTGCCCTGGCAGTATTGTTTGGGAAATGGATATTACAAGGATATAATAGCCTTTACCGGCAGCTCACCCACCCCCATCCCCCCACTGCCGATGTCGGATACCACTCCCCCCTCCCTTGTTGCTGCATCTGCGAAGGCCGACAGAACGGCAGGTTGAACCGGGGAGTCGAGCTGATAAGAAGGGGAGGCTAGAGCTACGCTTCGGTTCCTCCCCTCCCCCTCGGTGCAAGGCACACAAAATCAATCGAGCTGTCGTAAAAATCTATGAGGGGTAAAATGCCCTCCTCTAACCAATAAGTTCCCCCTTTTCCTTTTCCCATCTGGCAGTTCCCTTCTGCTCCACTGTTTGCGTTGCGCTTAAAAAGACAAAAAAACGAATAAACGTTGGAGAAGTGATTCGAACCGTCTCTCTCTCTCGCTCTCGCTCTCGCTCTCGCTCTCTCTCTCTCTCTCTCTCTCTCTCCGAAGACGTTCATACCAGAGTTGCAGAGGCCTCGTTGGCTGTAGCTGTAGGGCAAGACTAAAAGCTCAACTGTGACATGGAGTTAAATTAACAAAAGATATGTTGCTAAATAATTGACATGCAATTTTATAGCACTGGACCTGAACAGGTGTTCAGATCCAAAGAACTTTAAAGTTTAAAGATATTAAAAAAAACATCTAATTGCCCTCTTTTTTGTGGCAAAAGCCATGCCGTGTATTTCCGTGTCTTATCTTTGAGAGAGTTTATATTTCTTGCATCTACGCTATCATGTTGAGTTTATATTTCTTGCATCTACGCTATCATGTTGTTGTGTACAGCCACATACATAACTAGTGTTTAAAGGTACTGTGTAAGAATCACACATGGCTGACTAAGTGCATGCGTACTCACACTAATAATACATACTAACTACACAATAATTCGAACTGGCTAAAGCGACCTCTCTTTATATACTAGGGCACTTAGACGTCACTTCTTTCCTTTTTCGCGGCAGAAGCGTCTAGATTCAATAATAATATAAATCAGCCCGCAAGCCGTTCTACGCAACGGAGCGAGTCGGAAAGGTCATATTTGTACGTTAATTTACAACCTGTTCATATTTTGGCAATTCAAAGAGGTTTATGCATGTCAAATCCTACACGTTTTTCCTTTAAGGACTAGGATGGAATGGCTTTGCACTCAGATATGTATGCCCACTGGCACAAAACAGAAGTGCTGCATGCCTAATTGTAATAATAAAGCAGAATACTTTGAAGTGTAAAGTACTTTAATGAGACGCTGGGCTTCTTTAGAGGTCAGTGCTGGAGGTGCTGCATGTTGGGCGGTCGCCTTCTCCAGCATCCTGCACATGTTGTGTAGAGTGTTGCAATGATATGCTAATGCTTAGGTGTCGCTTCTAATCCCCCAGTACCACATATGAAGAAATTCACGAGAACGCTATAGTCTTTGTTTCCAATGTTCCAGTAGGCCTTGTATTTAAAGGGACTATGTGTAGGATGTTGACACACATGATTCACTATAAATTGCCGATATATCAACATGTTTTCATTTAACTTAAAAAATGACACCCTCCCTGGCTTTCTCCGTTGCGTAGCACAAGAAGGAAGTAACATTTATGCACAGATAATAGTAAAAATATCTCTTACAGAGAGTAAGAGATGTTTTTACCATATTTTCCACATTCAAATATCTAAAAACGACTGGACCTATGTACGATTTGTTGAGCTGTGTTCCTAGATCATCCCAAATGTTTCCAACAATGCTCCATTTTAATGCCGTCATGTCCCCTTTACCCCCTAACTTCCAGGGCAATACGCGAAAACACCAATCAAGGAATGATATTTCAATATCGATGTAGCTTACTATGATGTGCTATTATGACAAGTGCCGATAAAACATGCAGGGAGGGAGATTAGGGATGGCAGAAATACCAAGCCGTGTCTCCTATGCAGGTATACACCGCTAGACACACAGGACTCCTACTGGTGATCGCTTCTTTAGTTCCCCGTGTCACATTGCTGTAATTTGGAGAATTAATATCTGTTGAATACCCGATATCTCTCTTACTTAAAATAAAACGTTCATCCCCCCCCCCCCCCCCCCCCCCCCCCCCCCCCCCCCACCCTCGTAGCTACCACCACAATTAGAATGTAGTTATGTGGGAAACACTGTAAAGTGTACAGTAACGCTTCAAAGTTCAGGTCAACGTTCAACATACTCATAAAATAATTTTTTGTATGATTGTTTTGACCACAGACAAAAGTGCTGGGCTACTCCACATAACATTTTCCACAGCTGTTTGGGTCGTCTACTCATCTAATGGTAAGTTAGCAAGTTAAGGTTATGTTACTTGCATCAATTTCACTAGAATTAAATGACATAACGTGAATAAACGTGAATAAACGTAACGGCAATATCACTTTAATACATTAACTGAGGATGATTTATGAAGTTGATTTATGCCTGAGTCACGTTTTATAGATTTTCACCGGCAATGATGGTGAAAGTCCCATTATTCCACACTTCTTCATGAAGTCATCAAACTACGTCATTTGTTCTTGTTTTGATTGAGATTGGTTCGCTAGGGGTCGAACACCCTTCCTGCTACACTATCCTACCCCCCATGGTATACATTTGGTCACGACACTCATTGCTCAAACTAATTAATGTTCCAAAAATATCACGCTGGTTCCAGTGAAAATTATCCCTCATACCACAAATCCATGACGGCATGAACAATCCAAGCTATTGAGAAAGTTCTAGAAAGCCTTTTGTGTATTCCTGCATTCAGTAAGTTTAAACCGACATTTACATTCCCAAAATATCTCCTTGTGGTAGCATGAGATAATATCCAGTTGGACAAAAACAGATTCAATGGTGGAATGGTGGTGGACAGTAAGCATTTTTAAGAAAATAAAAGGTACACAGGATGGTAACAGTGGATGGTAACAATATATGCACTGAATGTCTAGGTTTTGGACCCAAAACTACAAAATACTTTGTTTCATTTGATAAAAAACAATGACAAATTCAGAGGTGTAAAATGGCATAAAATATAAAGGAGGGCTACTGCTTTCATTATTAATCATACAGAACAAAGAACCACTTCCCTCCAGTACAAATAGTTGATCTTTTAAGTTTTTGTTACAGTGAGGTAAGTGAACTCATCTTCCTTTGATTCACTGGGTGAGTATTATTCATACCTGGTATGATAATCAGTCTCTATTTTGGTCTACTCAAGAAGTGGATAAGCTGCTTGGAAAAATGCTTAAGAAAAAGGTTGTTTGTCCATTACATCTCAATACTTCACAACCCATACATACATGCACACACACACACACACACACACACACACACACACACACACACACACACACACACACACACACAGACGTTGCATAACGATTTTGAGTCATTAGCTGTGCTTACCCTTCCCTCTTATCGAACCGCATGTGCTTTGTCACGTAAGCTGTTTGTTAATAATAATAAAGTGTCACGTAGACAGAAAACTAAAAGGGAATGTCTGCAACTACAGTCCTGTTTTCTATTAATCATGGAACTGTTTTCTCCCTGGTCTCCATGTATTGTGAAGTCAGAAAACCTCATTAGAGCAGTGTCTTAGTGTGTGAACGCTGTGCTTTGATAAACAACACAGCGCAAACGGCTACACACATGTTCTGTCCAGGATGCAGATAAGCTATTCTGTGTGAATCTGTGTGAAACAATATTTTATGTATACACCCTATGCTGTGAAAAAGAAACAATACAATGCCTTTTTAATCCTATGGTTTCATGTATAACAACCTTTTTTAGCGAGGCTATGATCAGAGAATAACTTACAATGAGCGGAGCTTCACCAGAGGCCGAAAGGAAGATTCAGCCAACCTCAGGAGACAAACCATACATTACGGTTTCAAATATATCGTTATTAATTCACTCCTCAAAAAATAGGACAAAGAAGCCATGTCTGAAAAAGTAAGTATGCCCCTGTTAATTAGTTTGCTTCTGAAACCTCCCTTTACTGGAGGTAACTTAGCAGTTAATGGTTTTCTCTGTATGCATTTATTTTCCTCTCACATCGTACTGGAGGAATTGCTAGCCTTATTCCTTCTTCTTGAAATAGGGATTTAAGTTCAGGTTTTGTGCTCAGCTCTCTAAATGTCTCGCCACAGCTGCTCAATGTGGTTGAGGTGGTTTCAGTTATACTTGCTGGTGTGCTTGGTGATCTTATTCACTATGCTCGACAGTTGGTGTGAGGGTTTGTTATGGTGATGTGTTAGGTTTATGACTATATACTATTTTATTTTGATAAATGCTTTTCTCAACAGTGACCTACATGAACTCAGATACATGTCATTAGAGCGCAGGTAGGAGGCTGGGGCCCCATCTCTGCGGACATTGGGGATCAAACCCAGCCGCTTTCCGCTGGGAGTATCCTCTTGACAAACATTGTGTCTTTCATTATGAGTATACATCCCCATTTTGTCACTTCTGCCTAGACAGCACACACTTCATAAGGTCTACTGGTTCATTAAAATGGAAAAAGATGTTTCAAATTCAAGCCCTGGCACTATATTCTTTATGGAGAGATGGGGTTTACTATACCCTTCCATAAAAGCCATGTTTGTTCAGTGTTCTTTTCATCATTGAGTTATAAAATATTGAATCCGTAAACAGAGCCTGCACAATCACAATCACTCACAATCATATGTATTTTCCATTCTCTTGAGTGTCCTGGCAACCTTCTTGAATGTTTTCCAGGGTTAAATTAACTTTCTCCTTAGAGCAGTTACAAATTGTTCCAAGATTTATGATTAACAATTCCTCCAACAAATGTTTACAATAAAATGATGCTGAAGACTGATCTGCCAAAGGTTATGCATTTATTGTCGCAATGTGTGGTTTTGGGAGTGTCAATGGTAAGATTATTGTAAACAAAGAGAGAGGTACGTGCTGGCCGCCATTTTTTATTTGTACAATACATCAGTTATAGGATGTGATTTTTTTGCTAACATTATTGAAATCACTGTAGATCAGCATTGACTTGTACAAATTCTGTGGAAGAACATTTAGCGTGAGCACGCCTGCCACAAACGTAAGCAATGGCAATATAGCACTTTTGTTTTTGGAATCAATGTGTGTCATTTATGAGCTTGTGGACAACATATCTGTCGGCATACGAAATCCCAAACATTTAAAGCATGCAGGACAGGATGCATTTAAAAAATGTCTTATCACAAAGACCGAAGTGCTATATTGATAGAATCAGCACAACAAAGTTATTTTGACAAATTATATTGGTAATTGGTATTTGGTATTTAGTGAAGCCAGGAGAAACAGTTATGGTTTGAGCACCCAGACCAGTGTTGTCCTTTTAGGATGATGTTGGCACTGTCCGAATCGAGCGCTTCTGATTAGAAGATCAAATGGCAAATTACTTTTGTAATTCACATGGAAGCATTAAGGGTGCATTTGTTTTTTAGTGTGCTAAATAAATAATGATATGTTGGTCTTCTGAGGTGAGATTTACATAATGATATGCTGTAGTCAAGACCAGTACAATGGCTGTATTAATGTCCATGCCAAAGGGTTCTGGGTTCGGTTCTCAATGCCAGGCATTCCAGAGCAAGGTGCCTACCGCCTACCATTTATCTGAATTCACTGTAAGTTATTGTGGATAATGCATGTCCCTTAAACACATCTCCATCTTCCACTAAACCAATCATTATTCCTTCTTTTATTCCTTTCTGTCATCTTTCATACTTCCTCCTCCATCTCTACTCTGCCAGTAGCCAAACATTTAGCTGTCCAATAATTCGGAACTGAATTATCTTTCTATCAAAAAAAGAGGGAAAAAAGGCATCACTTTGGGTTTGGGTTCATTTGGTGTGTGTTGCCGGGGAAACAGCCCAGACCGTGTCATGGGATTGGAGAGTTGGAGATGTGTTCAGTCCAGTGCAGGTACATGCATATTAATATGCTAATGACATACATTGTGAAGTTACATGCTACGCCTGGGCCCCACTTTACTGAGGACAGATGTGAAAAGACGCAATCATGGCCGACCACTGGCACACTGGACCCACTCCAAGCCCAGCAAACGTTATATTCATACTTCCGTGAAGAGGCTTTTAATGGCATTGGACACTTTAATGTATAGAGGTACAAATGTGTTTTTGTTCCTTTTTTACCTTTTCATTCATAGCGACTTACGGTGAATCATATTAACATATCCAGTGTGGGGGTTAGGCATCTTGCTCAAAGACGCCTACAGGTAGGACATTAGGGTTTGAACCCAGAAATGTACAGCTGAGAATCAAACACCCTAACTGCTAGACTGCCAGATGCCAAGTTTTTAATGCCATTTGGGTTCTAGGTACATTTCTTTATTAGTTTCCTCTAACTTCAGAGTGTTTGACAACGTAATTAATTGTGTTTGGCTCATGATGAGAATAATGGACAGCAACAACAACTCCTGGGCAACAATTTCTAGCTTTTCTTTGCAGGTAATTGATTTTTATCGTGGGATTTTTAAATATATATATATATATAAAATAAATTATAGGATATTTCCAAAGAATGACCATGTTCTTGCCTGCCAATGTCTCTCTCTATATCCGTGTCTCTCTCTCTGTCTCTCTCTCACTCTCTTTCTTAGTCACTCACTCACTCACTCACAGACACACACAGCCACACACATTTGCATTAAGTCGTTTAGCTGTAGACACTTATCCAAAATAAGTGAGGCTTAGAACAATCAGATCATACAATTCAAACTGGAACAACAGCAAAAAACAGCAATACAATAAAATACAATGCTGGAATGTTATCTAATGAATGAGCCCATTTGTAAGATACACGTTCTACCTCTTAGCTTTTTAGCTATAAGCATGTGCATGTGCATGTGTGTGTGTGTGTGTGTGTGTGTGTGTGTGTATGTGTCACTACGATAATTTCATTAAAATATGTCATGATTATTATTTAAAAAAAAATCAATGCAAGTAGTGCTCCATTCATTAAGGACACGTGTCAGGTCACGAAAAAAGTGTCTCTTTGCCGTCTGTCCTGACACTGGGCAGCAGAAAACAATTCTGTGCAGGTCAGTGTGTGTGTGTGTGTGTGTGTGTGTGTGTGTGTGTGTGTGTGCTTGCGTGCGTTTGTGTCTGTGTCACTTATCTCTTGAGCCTAACTGCTGCTGCTGTTATCAGCTGGCCCTCTAACCACAGCAACCCTAACGTTAATAAATAACTCCTGACCTGGTGTGTGTTCGTGTTTGTGTGTGTGTGTGTGTGTGTGTGTGTGTGTGTGTGTCTGTGTGTGTGCGTGTACCTGCTGCTGCCATGACCAATGCTCTGGCACATAGCAGGGTGCTTGTTGTTTGTTTCAAACCCGAACCTTGTACAGCAAGGGATCATGGGAACTCCTTCTGACAACTTTTTTACAGTTTCTGTCCGGTCTTTTTTTACTTTCATGAAACATCACAGAGTGGTGAATGGTGGGTTATGTGAACACACACACAGACACACACACACACAAACACACACACAGATATACACAGGCACACACACATACATACACAGAACCCAGCGCATACAAATGTGCACACACAGACGTGCACAGATACGCACAGACGCTCACACACACATATTGTGGAAGTGCTCGAAATACTATTTGCGCACAATCAACCACCATAATAAGAATTTCCTCAATGAATCTAGACATTAAAGTGAGAAGTTTTATGTTGATGAAAAAAGGAAAATGCTTGTTCTCAAAGTGATCTGAGAACCACAGGCAGTGATTTAGTGACGGAGCTTCTGTGTAAGTACCTCTCTTTCCAACAGGATGCAAATATAACCTCTGAAAACATTGTAAGTGCATTCACTCTCACAGCCCATGACTTTGTCATCTAGCTGTCATCTCTACAACAATACCCCCCCCCCCCCCCCCCCCCCCCCCTCCCCAGCCTCATCGTCTCACTATGAAGAAGGTGAAACTGTAACGGGGGTCCCTGGGCTACATGCTATAGTGGGCAACAGAGAGAGTGACATGGGACTCAGCAGGACAGCTGCAGGTCCCACTGGGAGCAGCCTTCCTGGGAGGGCCTGTCACACAGCAGTACGAAGGGCAGTCGCTGTGGGCCGGGCGAGGGGATGGATAGCCCTCACAACTCACATGCTGCACACACAGCTCTGAGGTGTTTTAATGTCATTGGCATGGCAACAATATATGCCTGTCGTGTAGTAGGACATATTTGTTTGTGTGCTGTGGAATAAATAGTATGAAGATGATGAATATGACAAATAATATGTCAAATATGTTATATCATATCACATTGTATCTGCTACAGATAGGGGTGTTATTGTTATTGTTGTATTATTTTAGTTTTTATCTTCCATGGATGTTGTCTTTGCGTCAACCAGAATGACATACATAGCCTATATATGTATTTGCATGTAGGTAAACAATGACATTTTAGTCCATTTGTTCTAATACATACAATTTTCATTGGTACTTTATATGAAGATATACCAACTGGCTCTGTAATTGTATTGTAATATCTGCAAAAAAATTCTATAAATTATTGAACAACAACAACTAAGACCAAAAGTCCTCATTCTAAATGAGTGATTGGATGTGCCTGTATATGGATGTGCTAGTATAAGTTAATACAATTTGATATATTTTTCTTATAGTTTAAAAGCAAAACATGAAATACAATTTCTGGGTCTAATATCTCCACCCTGCTAAACCTATAATATGCAATACTTAAGCCGATTAGATTAACACCAATCTGTCTGTTTGGCTCGCATCTTAATTTGATGATATCAAGCTAATTTTGTCTGTTTGCATTGTGTTGCATGTGTGTTTGCAGAGAGCAGACGCTTCAACATTATCATGTTTCCCAAGGCACAGTAAGGGATGTCAGCTGGAAGGACGAATGATGCTGTTGATGAGTTATGACTTATATGAGCTAATGCCATCATAACCGATGACTACACCAGTCTGTCACACATACAGATTTACAGAACAGACACACATAGACACATGTTCTGAGTGCTGTGGGCACTATCCAAACTTTCCTGACTTGAAGGCATGTACCCACACGAAAACCCCCACAAACAAACACACAAACACACAAACCCCCACACACAAAAAGTATACAGACATACACAAGATACACACAGAGAAACACACTCGAGACACACACAGACAGACACACACCACACACACACACACACCCACACATACACAAATGACACAGACATACACAAAGTACACATATACATACACACACACACTCACACACACACACACACAAACACAGATACACAGATACACATACACACATTCACACACAACTAACACAAGCACAAAAAACGAATTATACACACACTCACAAGCCCACGCATGCACACATAAATACACACACTGCATAGAAAATCACATACATACACACACACAACAATACTCATATGACACACATGCACACCGACCCATACACGGTCACACATGGTCTCTAACACACACACACACACACACACACACACAATAGTACAGCCACCACCAGCCTGGACCTGGCCTGCTTCCAGTGGCCTGAGCCGCACTCTGAACTAGAAGCAGTTGTTTACCCCGCGGTGCCACACTGCTCTCCAGACCACACTGACCCAGGGGCAGGGCAACATAGTGGGTCACTGGCTAGAGATCAAGGCTGTGTGGGCTACAGACACACAGACAGCTAGGGACAGGGAGTCATCGTGAGTAAGGACATGGAGGAAGGGTGCGTTGGTAAACTGTGTCAAGAACCGGCTATTAATCAGGAAGAAGTCTTGATTAACATGCAGGTGCGACCAATCCCGGACCGTATGCCGGGAAAAACACTTCTAGAAAAACAGACCTTTGGTGAAACAAATGTAATATGAAAGGTGAACAATTGCATAGCGGTCTACAAAAAAAAAAACTGTGTAACAAGGCTGACAGCCAATTAGAATCGTATCTTGAGTCCCTTCAAGACGATGCACTGCTTAACTTGCTGCATCTATCAGACTTTCCGGACGAGTCACATGGTGACAAAGTGCTAATGGACAGAAGAGGCTGAGACTAGTTTGCTGGTAAAGAGACTGGCCACACTGAGGACACGCTTGGGTTATTTAAAGGTTGTCCTATAAGGAACTCTGGTCCAGAGATATTCTTGTGTTTCTATTGTCTCTCTTCTTTTGTACTTTATTTTTCATTGTTTTCTTATTTTCTGCTTTTAAATTGTGTTCAAGGTGAGTTTCAGTGGGTCACAGCTCAACTGATGTGACCTGTGGAGTAATTTATAAGCTGTGGAGTATTTGCTGATTCGGTAGAGACAGCTATATATGTATACGAGTTAGTGTTTGTTTGTGTGTGTGTGTGTGTGTGTGTGTGTGTGTGTGTGTGTGTGTGTGTGTGTGTGTGTGTGTGTGTGTGTGTGTGTGTGTGTGTGAGATGGTCAATCAATGGGCCGGTGGTGCATGGGGGGAAGTGCAGACCTGATCTCTGGCTCTGACATCACAAACCTGAAATGCTTATTGGCAGTTGCCCAGTGACCCAGAGGTCATCAGGAACCACATCGATCAGCCCACACTCATGTGCCTAATTGGGCACTATTGGAAATCCCCAGGGAGCTGAACTCGGACCACGGTCACAGTTAAAAGACAAGGAAAGAAAGGATGCGAGAGGACAAATACAAGACATTTTTAAAAACAGATGCCAAGGTCATAGTTGGTTCCCTGAGGGATGGTTACCTCCATGGTCAGCATAGGGTGAAGGTCATAGGTCATAGGTCAATGTCATTAATGAGCTGCCTTCACAGCCCCACATGCTCCTTACACACACACACACACACCCAACAAACATGCAGTTTTCACCTCCTAGCCGTCCTAGCCTTCCTATAGCCTCATCCTTCCTGGGCAATGCTGTCTAATGATAGATTTCCAGAGTGGACATGCCCAGCTAAACTCAACGTATACCATAAGACGAGAGCCACTGCTGGGTAAGAAGAGTTGGACATTTGGCCAGTTGTTGGTCATTCTGCAGACTGATAGGTAAGCAGAATGTAAGTGTGTGTCTGTGTGCGTGTGCGCGTGCGTGCATGCGTGCCTGTATGTGTGTGTGTGTGTGTGTGTGTGAATCCGCATCCGCATGCGCCCACTTGCCTACAACTTAACATGTGGCCGTGGGTGTGTGCTTTCATTTGTGTCTGGGTTCTGTGTTCACGTGCCATTTCCAACAGCCTTTCCACCACTGCAGGTCCCTCCGTCTCCGTCTCTGTCGCAACCACAAAACCACCACCACCACCACCACCACCGCCCCCTGTCCTGCCCTTCCCTGACGCTACCGCCCGCTGGGGCTGAGCAGGGAGCGGTGCTGGCTGCACTTGCCTGCCCTGCCCCAGGAGGTGGGACCAGCAGGGAGGAGAGAGTGGGAGCGGAGCTGCTGCTTCAACAGGACGCGATCCAGACACAACAGCATCACCGCCATGGTTTCTGTCTGGAGGTGTAACAAGCACTCTGTGCCGGAACCGAGGCGAGGAGGAAGAGTGTGGAAAAACAACAACATCTACGACCGCCAGAGGAACAGGGATAGACGTGACTATTAGAGGGAGGAAGGAGGAAGTCATCTGCTAAATGACCCAATGTAAGCAGAAGAATTGGAAGATGAAGAAATAGGAGAAAGACAACAATATGAAAATGACTTATTTTCTTAGTAAAGGGGTTAGGGTAAGTTAAATGGTAACTAAATAACAAACCCTGACTCTATTACCGACTAGAGTCTAGACTATGTCAACAGAGTGAACCTGGGATAATCATAAATCTGATTTGAAGAAGAAGACCTTAAGCACACTCAGACACACACACACACACACACACACACACACACACACACACGCACACACATACACACACAGACTTTTGAATGTAATCCTTGGACCAGGCAGGTCTGAACCATGCCACAAAAAGTCCCTCATAAACTCTATCACGCGCACACACACACACACACACACACACACACACACACACACACACACACACACACACATTTACACTGACACACAAACACAAACCTACTTGCACACAACTGCACTCACATTCACTAGGCACACACACAAACACACACGCACACCCAGACACTCACACACACACAAACACACACCCCTGCACACACAAACAGACTTATCTTGAACCATCCCTTGCACCCTTGTCACTACTGTAATATTTGAAGGGAACAAATCCAGCTGTGTCAAAGCGATCACTGTTGCTAAGACCCCTTCCCCGTCGACTGAGAAAAGCCTGTGATAAATCCACCCCCCACCCAACCCTCCCCCTGCTCTTTTCCGTCTCTCCCCCAGGCCGCAATGTTAGCGTAGCGGTGGCTGGCGTTAGCGGGAGAGAGTGCAGCAGCTTGTATAGGTTCTGGCCAGGATTGTTAGAGGCACTACTGAAGGAGCATCTGCTCCCTACCAGGTGTCAGGTGGACAATCAGAAGCTCTGGAGTACAGGGAGAAAAGAAGAAGGAGAGGAGAAGAAGGAGGAGAAGAAAAATAAGTAAAAGAAGAAGTCGATGAAGAAGAAGAGCAACAACAACAACAACAATGGAAGAGGTAGAAGAAAAATACCTCATTCCTAGGTCTTTGACGCGAAAGGCCTTTTAAAGCTCTTTTAAAGTTATTAGTGTTACGGTTGTTGTTGTTGTTATTGTTGTTGCTTTTGCTAAACTACAGCCCTTTTTGGTATGGTGAAGTATTGCATATTTCTTACACAAGTCTAATTACGAATGCAATAGCATTTATTATCGTTGAAAACACGACATATACCACAATGTTGCACATTGTCGGAAGGCAGTGTACCATTACCTCCTCCTTGATAGCGTGGGCAGGTGGAGGGGTGGATGGGTGGTGGGTGGATGGAGGAAGGACCTTGGGGCATGACAGCTGAAATGGATGTGTCAGGGGTATTAACATCTGATAACTCAGCCCAGATGACAGACTCATTGGCCAAAAGGTGATGTATCGCCGCCATTTTGTTTAGCATGTGTCTCTTTGAGGAGGGCAACACATGTCCTCCACTCACATTGACTTGCTCTCTCTCTCTCTCTCTCTCTCTCTCTCTCTCTCTCGCTCTCTCTCTCTCGCTCTCTGAAAAATTACACAAATACACACAATCACACACATACACTCTCACACACACACACACACACACACACACACACACACACACACACACACCTCTTTCTGGAATCCTACGGTCATGCACAATATGTCCCTGTCATTTTCTGTGGGGGAGGAAAAATCTTGGGAATGTGTTGTGTTGAATGTGTGTGTAAAGATTGTGGTAATCCCTTCACCATTACTCTCTACCTTCTTGGCAAGGGAGTTCAAATGCACTTGACAGCTTGTTCTTCTGACACAACAGCACCATGATCAACTGTCAGATTATGGGCCTTTCATATTGGACCTGAATAGTATTACTAATACTATTCAGGTGGGAGGGTTGTTACTCACGGACGCATACAGGTAGATTGCCTCCAGTCTACTTGCAGGCATCCATGAATTACCTACTTACCTGCTCCTAAAATTGCAATGTAAATAAATTCCCTGTTGGTCTATTGAAGCAAAGTGTCTGCTAAATGAGTAAATCGTATTCATATTCTGCAATGAATGTGCTACATTGTACCACATCGTGTTCGTGAGTAATCAAAGCTTCAAGAAGATAACAAATAAAAAATATATAAATAAGTTAAGAAAATGTAATTTCTTATTTGTAAGAAATGTTGTTTACTTGTCCAAAGTGAAAGCACGATTTGTTTGTACCACATTTGTCTCCCATGATGGTGAGAGAATGTCTCCGAGACGTCCATTCTCAGCTTTAGGGGCTGGATGTGACATGTTTCAACACCCTGGAACTCGGCTCTCCAACCTGGCGCTCTGCTCTGCGTTGCTGTCTGACTAACACGCCTACGTTACACACTATGGTGCCTTATTCCTCCACACTTTAACAGAGTGTTGAGTGAACATTTGTCCATGGAACAGCTAATAGGTTTCCCGATTGCAGGTTCAAATAGTTTGTTATTAGCAATAAAAAGGAAACATGAAACATGGTAATGCTGCCAAGTAGGGTATGAAGCAACTGAACTTTAATGATAGAACACTGTTGTTTAGCTCTAGTGTATTTGTATGTTCGTAATGACTGAGAGATGAATAGTTTGTGGAGTTCAAGGTTGATGATGACGATGGCATTTTATGATCAGAGAAATACCTTTTTAGGTTTAGTGATTTTCTTTCCTTAATGGCGTAGTGGCAGTTTGATATATATGTATCTTTTTTTTTTTTTTTTTGGTTTGGCTGCGTCTGCTCCAGCCAGTGAACCAGTCTCCCCTCAGGTCAAACATCCAGACACTCTGCCAGACACACGCTCCTCTGTGGGTTCCAGCGGGCCAGAACCTACGCTGTGGATTGATTTTCATAACCACAGTTCTGGCTTCTGAGATTTTCTGATCCATCCTCTTCTCTCTCTCTCACTCCCTTTTTCACCAACTCTTCTTGTTTGTTTACTCTCTCTCTCTCTCTCTCGCTCTCTGTCACTCCTGTCTTCAGTATAAATCTCTGTAATCAAACAGTTACACATGGACACACTTCATACTGCTGCAGTGCTCCTTCTCCTCGTCTTTTGTTGAGTCATTCATCGTCTTCCTCATCCTCACATCTTCCTCTCTGTATGATGTGTAACAACACCCTTAGATTGTTGTTGTTTTTTCGTGATAATTCTGAACAAAATAAGATTTCTGAAGAAGTGAACATTTTATAAATAAGTTAGAATGAAAGCATTGCATCATATAGTGCACATTTAGGAGAAAGGATTTAAGTCGCCAGCAGTTAACAGGAACATCTGATGCTTCACTTTCTACTGGCTACAAGGTTTTTATTTTCAATGTTTGAACGAGAACTGATTGATTGGAAAAAGGTGTCCATATTGAATGACCACTAAGATTGTCAGTGCATAAACCAGTAGTCTTATGTTGACGGCTAGAATGTGCTGAAGCCCTGATGTGTTTTCAAACAAGCACAGCAGCTCCAAGCCACAAGCACATTTTTCAATCATTTTATTCACTGAAATTGCTTCACTTGTGAAGTTATGAAAGCCTGTTCTGGACAACACTTCGTCATTGTAACGACCACCGGCTGCCAGGACTTTATTATTCCAGCTGTCTGAAGTTCTCTCTCTCTGTTTGTCTTTTCATTTAAAGTCAAATGAAATTGAAAACACGATGTAATGAATTGTATGCAAATGCTACAATTATCCTTCGAGGTATATATGTAAACACAAATTGGATATGAAATACCTCACATTGTTGCCTACTTGAAATTGATTGTGATTTGACACAACAGCATAATTGCACACTCAGAGTAGCTGACTCTTTACTGCCACGCTACAATTTCAATACAATTTGCCTTCAATTGCAGATGCTATTTTCCCCTGAAGCAGGCTACATTGTCAAAGGCCAGAAAATCATTTATTTTGCTTCCAGAAAAGAACAGAATCAACCGGCTAAACCTTTCAGATTCGGGCAGCCAGTGAGGAAAATGTGCCTAATCAGACCTCACTGCTCTCAGACCTTCTGGCTCTCTCCTCATTTGTATTGCAGGCAGATAAGAGGTGTAAAACTAATTGTTACATCTTGGCTGAATCTGAGCTTCGAGAAACTGTCTCTCAGACAAACAAAAAAAAGGACTAATTTGCAAAGACAACTGTGCCTTTTAAAACTTTAATGTATGGTTGATTTCGTGTCTCCATGCCAAACTGTGTTGTTTAGAGTGTGATGAATTGGGACAGCGTGCCTACTAGGAGAGCAGTCTGTTTATCTTGTTAGCGATGAGACGCTATTTTATTTAGACGCACAAATCTGGCAAGTCAGAGCCTCTGGGAGAAGGGGTCACAGCCAATGGGAGCTGCAGCCTGGCCCACTTGGAAACACACACACACACACACACACACACACACACATACGCACATGAATGCATACACACACATATACTCACACAGGCGCACATTTACATGCATGCATGTTATCATATACACACACACAAACACACACGCATTAATTCAAACGGATGCACACACACACCCATGCATACACACCCAGACACACACACACACATGCATACATCCACATAGATGCACATACACACACACACACTCACACTCACACTCACACTCACACATGCATACACACACACGTACACACACACATGCACACACACACAAACACGCACACACACACACGCACACACACAAGCCAGATCAATACATAAATGGAGGAGACACACTAGTTAAATGAACACGCACATACATTTGGCTAATTATCATTATTGCTGATTCACAACAATGTGCATTATCCTCACAGACCAAACACACCAAAAGCACATGGAATTCATGTCATGAAATTAGTGAAGACATTTAATCTATATGTGCGTGGTGCCCCCCATTCGCCACACTGCAAGTTGTCCCCTTACGACAAATGGACTAAAGAGATTTGATGCATGAGGGGAATTTTTGTATATTTAGCTGAACCGTTAAAAAGGCCTGTACTTGGCCGCGAGAGCATTGGCTATTAAATCAAAACCGTTATTCGTTTAATCATGAATGATGGGATGTTTCGTGGAGGAAGCTTTATTATTATTTCCAGATTAGACAGCTGTAATTGATTGGGGTGGCTCCTTGTTTGCTGTAAATGAAAGTATGACTTGCTTCATCACCAAACTGAGGGGAAATGGCCTCTGACAAGGCACATAAATATAGTTATATAGTGTTGTTTTTACTGCAACACATCAGCCAATGATTAAATGATATTATGTTATAATTGTTTACATTTTGAAAGTAAAATGTGAACAACAGCTCAAGTACATGTAATAAATCAAATAACAATTTCCATTGGTGGTGCCAAACAAGGTGCCAGGTGATTTACACTTTTCTTGTCAGGAAGTCGTTTCAGCGTTTGATTAAATGACCGTTGACTTGTAAGTGCCTACAGTGAATTAAGGTGTAGGTCGATTAAGCGCTTCCATTTTAGCAATCTTACGGGCAGTACACCTACCATTACACCTGTGTTGCCCACCAGCATGCCTCGTCCCAGCGCCCTCTGCCTGCGCACCGGATAGTTGCAGGCGTGTTAGGGGTGAATCATTTCGAAGCTGCTCTCTCACCGGTGCTCGCCTTTTTCTCATATCGCTTCTGCGACTTGCCTGTTCTGCGTAGCCTACACGCAGCCAATCTCTGTCGGATGACGCCGGAACGAGGCTGGGCTCACGAGGGGTTTGATCAAAATATTTAACACGCCCACCCCTGGAAATAACACTTCGAGGGAAAGTGAAGTCTTGGGGAAAGCGAGGCGATCGCGGGACGACTGAAACCGGGAATCCGTGCACCTGTCAATCAGTCTCTTGTGATTTTTCGTGTACCTCGGCCGAACGACCGTGGTGGACTGGGACGACATCCAGGAATATTGTGTTTCCCTGTTATTAAACTACGAAGTCGAAGACTTTTTTGGGCGGTTATGTTTAACAAAACAAATCTTTAAAAGACTGTAGTTAGCATACTGGGTAAATAAAAATCGGTGCACTTTTTGTATCGAGAATATTGCCCATGATTCGTCACAACGTGTCACAAGTTATGGCAGCGTTTTTATTTTTAATCAGATTATGAAGAATAACCACCTTTTTTGTTGTTGTTGATGATATGATTCGCTCCATGGCTATTGGGTTTATGTTCAACAGTGCATTGAATGAAGAGGGTTTCATCTCGCCTGCGAAGTGACCACTGATCGCAATGTGTCGTGTTGTAGTCTACCTCGTCGCAAGAGATCAGGATTCCGTGCGTATATAACTGTTCGGTTGTGTTTTGTGCGCACGGAGTGGCCGACATACCATGGATTACGTGTGGAAAGATAACAGACAATATTAAATCGAGCAACGTCGTTGCCTTTTGCCTCGCGTATCAGTATTAACACATCGATATCGTTGCTGTAAAGCGTGTGTTTTGCATGTGTGTGTGAGTATGGGTGTGTGTGTGTGTGTGTGTGTGTGTGCGTGAATAGGTGCTGTTGTAGAAGGAACTATACTTATGCATTGTAGTGTGTAAAAAGCACAAAACAATGATCAAAATGATATTGTTTCGTAAATTCCGGGTGTTTATACTGATGGTGTTTCTGGTGGCGTGCACGATGCACATCATGATAGACCTGCTGCCCAAGCTGGAGAAGCGGGCGGTGGGAGCGGAGAGCGTGGACGGCGGCTGCCAGTGCGCACACAGCGGCAACCCCAGCGAGGACACGCAGAACTGGGCGAAGCAGCGCGCCCGGTCGATGGCCGAGGCGGGCTGGCCTAACAAGCACACGCTGAGGATCCTGCAAGACTTCAGCAGCGAGCCCAGCTCCAACCTCTCCTCGCGCTCTCTCGAGAAGGCGGCGGCGAACGCGGAGGGAGCGGGTCATGCTCTTCAGCGGAAGAAACGTTTGAACACACGAGACGACACCGCGGGAGACCGCAAGGCTCTCATTGGCAGCGGGAGCAGGACGGTGGTCCCTGTGGCCGGTGTGTCGTCTCGTCTCCTTGCCCTGTTCGAGCACCCTTTGTATCGGATTGACCTTCCACCACTCACGGATGATGACACCCTGTTCAACGTCAACACGGACATACGGTTCTACCCTCGAGCCGCGGGTACCCAAGGGTGGTAAGCCACACCACCACACATAAAAAAAAAGCACTTAAAGTTAAAGGTGATAGATGCACACGCGCCATTGTGCTGTAGGTATCTATATAGACTACAGATACCGCCCAGACACTAGAATGTGTTTTGTATCACTCCCCGTGCACTACACACTCGAAAAGATCCATAAATCGAATTTGCTTAGATCTAATTCAATATCTACCACTATTTCAGTGAATAAATTCAGCCATTATTTATGCATTATTTTAGGCTATTATTATTGTAATACTATCATTATTATTATTCTAATTGTTATTGTTGTTATTATTATTATTATTATTATTAATATTATTATTGTTATATAGGCGCTGGTAGTATTATTATTATTATCAGTAGATAGTGAAAGTGGTAGTATGATGCAAATGATAATTATAATATTTTTATACGTTTTTTTAGGAAGGAGCTCCATCTCCTTCCTAATAGCCAATCACACGAAGGCGTTCACTTTAGTCCGACGCTATCTATCCCACTAGAATCAGTTCACTCCCTTTATATCTGACATTCATCGTTATCTCGTCCCTTTCTTTCTCTATCAGCCGCTCCTGTGATATAGGACCCCCTTAGGCCTTCTATCTGTCAATCCAGGTCAATGTCTCTTGGCAATGTTCTCGACTGTTCATGTGTAATGAGGTGCATCCATATTTTATTGAATGTAGCTTCCTTATCCGTTTGTGCCTTTGTTCTTCGGCTTCCTGAGGAGGTTTTTAGTGTGGTTGTGTTGTCTTGTAATGCATGTTCTAATTGGATTTTGGTATATTTCCCTAATGGTATAGTCACAATATTTCCTATCAGGCTGTTAAATAATGACTACTTCATACAAGATTTCTATCAAGGGAATATAGGGTTCTGACTTCAGGGAACCAGACAGAATCAGTCAAGCCACTGAAACAGCAGCAGGTACCACCGACATGACGAGACACACTCACTAACCGACCCTAGAACTGACCACAACCCCCTTTACTCCCGCTCCCCCGCCAGGCACAACGATGGCAACGAGGAGGGTGTGGTGGAGGAGGAGGAGTACCGGCCGACGGGGGAGGGGACAGCTGAGTCCTACCCCAACTGGCTGCGCTTCCACATCGGGATCAACCGCTACCAGCTGTTCCCCAGACACAGCCCCGCTCTGGACGCCCTGCTCAGGGACCTGGCCAGTCTCAAGATCACCAGCGTGGGTGAGTACCAGTGAGTCAGTCAGTCAGTCAAGTCAGCCAGTCAGTCAGTCAGTCAAGTCAGCCAGTCATTCACATAAGCCTGTCCAGTCAGTAAGTCAGTCAGTCAAGTCAGCCAGCCAGTCAGCTAGTCAGTCAGTTAGTTAGTCAACAGTCAGTCAGACTGCATGATGAAGGTGTTTTTAATGAGAACATATGTTGTGGATTGTGTGCGCGCGTGCATGCATGAGTGTGTGTAAATGTGTGTGTGTTTGTGTGTTTCTTCAATGAGATGAAATTAATTGGCCTGCATACAATAGTATGATACCTTAGCTGTGTGCTGTGGTCAGTCAACCAATCAGAAATTAATCAACCTTGTTGGGCTTGTCTGCCTTGTTAGACAGGAAGTCGTTGCTTCGTTTCCTCATTCTTGTTGGAGTAGCACACCTTCTCTTTTATGTTCACAACCCTGTGTAGTTACTTTTTGTTTGGTCACCAAAGGTTATTTCCTGGTATTGGGACTGGATGTTATGAATGTGCATCCAAAGGAATAGGAAATGAATGTGCCGTGTTCTCATATCTACCATGTTCTTAAATCCAGAGTACTGACTTTGTCTCCACACAAATTAACCATCTTTTAACACATGCATCATGTTCCTTTGCAACAGCAATCAGGACCTTGATAATAAATTGAGGTTATCACCATGGTCTGTGTACTCCATACGTATTCTAGTGTGTGTATGTAGATGTGCCTGTGTGTTCGTGTCCAACTCTTAATTTCTTTTTTATTTGACCAATTGTACATCCAGTATTTCCCATTAACTTCGCATTTACTCATTCATTATTGCGTGCCAAATGTAAGTTAATTTGTAACCATAGAGTTGTGTGAGTTTTTTTGCATGGGAGTGTGTGTGGGTGTTTGTGTGTGTGTGTGTGTGTGTGTGTGTGTGTGTGTGTGTGTGTATGTACTGGTGTGAGTTCCTCGCATACGCTCCACCACATCACCACATCCGCCCCGCGTACTGCTGCCTCATCGCTAATTCCTCGCCGTGTTCCCGATCTGAAGGGGAGTTAGCAGGTCCCGTCCATTAGCGCTCCCTTTCCAAGCTAGTACCCTCTCCATCACCACTCCCTGGCAGCCTGGGCGATCGCTCCTCACGCCCGTATCTCTGCCGGTCCCCAGGTGTGGTGTATAGGCTGCTCAGGACCTATCTAACAATGTGCTGTCCATCAATCAACCATCCGTCCGTGTGCAGGGAGGGCTTTTAAAGCGCTGTCAATCTGCACAGGCAAATTGAAACCCAGGGTGAATCCGTGAGTAGGAATGGATGTTGTACAAAATGCGGTACAAATTGTAATTTGTTTTGCCGCCATCATCAATCTCGCCATCTATTTGTTATTTGCTATCTATCTATGCATCTGAATGTCTGTGTAGTGTTGTGGAAATGTAAGTGTCCATTGCACGTTAATTATTGAGATGAACTTGACCACTCCGGAAAACACCGCTCTGAGATGTTATCTTTTTATGCATGTGTAAAATGTATTCAGCAGAACAGAACAAGAGCCTTCTCTAAACAATCTACATCAATCTACATCAAGCTACATCATTCTCCCTGAGCTACTCTTTCTATCTATCCATCCACCCATCCATCCATCCAATCCCCCACCCATCCATATATCTATTTGTCTGTCTTTCTTTCTGTTTACTGTTTTCTTCCTCTGTGTCTGTCTGCCTGCCTTTTTATGTTCCTCTGGATCTGTCTGTCAGTCCATAATTTCTTTTCTGGTGTCTGTCTGTCTGTTCAGTGTTTATGTCTGCCAGGCCGCTGGCAGCCGGCTTCTGCTCGGTATTTGCTGAGACTCATAGATCATGAATCATAAATCATACATACGGTATAGCGAGGCAGTACAGGTGAAGGGAGGGGTTTAGGAGGAGGGTGAGTAAAGGGGAGGGTTTATCATTAAGGAGAGCTGGGTGGTGACGCTGAAGATGAAGAGGAAGATGCCTGGAGCTTTTTTACAACCAATGAAGAACGGAATATTTTAATTCAACATTCATATATTCATTGATCGAGGTATGTTAGTCTTTTGCTACGCATGAAGTCTGTAGCGTAGGAAACCAGGGTCAGGGCAGACAGGCAAACAGACGGACAGACGGACAGACAGATGCAGAGACAGATGGACAGAGGGATAGACGGACAGACAAACAGACAGACAATTTGATTGAATTGTGGAGTGCTGACTCAAAACGATGATGCCAGCCAACTGAGAGGATTTGATGGTCTCGTACTCATCTGTTGTTCTTAACCTAAACCTTTGGTGCCTGTTATTGGAGAGATAGATGGATGGATGGATAGAAAGTAACAGGATATTTTTACCATACAAGCAAAACAAGTGGCTTTATCTGTTTCCTTTTTTTTTCTCCTGCGGATTAAGTTGTTTTTCTGTGAGGGAACATTTTTCTAGTGTATTAATGACAACCTAACAAGCCCAGAAACAAAATTCAGGATTCTGCATGAAGTTTAGAGAAGCTTACCACTAGCTTACATTCAGGAGCAACACCCGTCCCACACACACACACACACACACATACACACACACACACACACACACACACACACACACACACACGTACACGCACATACACACACATACACACACGTTACTCACACACACACGCCCGCGCACACACACGCACGTCACTCACACACACACACACACACACACACACACACACACACACACACACACACACAAATGCTTTCATTACTTTAAGTGCACCTCCCTCATAACAGACTGTGTGTGTATGAAATGGAATCTTCATAGGCGTAACTATGTATATAGAAGCTTTGAGACGAGTAAAAACAGGCAGACAAGCGGCCTGCTTGCCAGTTAGCTAGAAACTCCAGCCAACCATCCAGCCTAGCCTACAGTCAGTCAATCAGTCAGTTAGTTTGTCAGCCAGTCAGTGACCCAGCCAGTCAGTCATTCAGTTGGTAAGTCAGTCAGTCAATTACCATTCATATATAGTAGTCAGTCAGCCAATCAGTCAGTCAGCCAAACGGTCAGCCAGTCAATCAATAACCCAAACAGTCAGTCAGTCAGCCAAACAGTCAGCCAGTCAGACTCAGTCAGCCGTCATCTTTCGAGCCAGTCAGTAAGTGAGTGAGTGTGCCACAGGGGGGGTTTATGTTGATATTGGGGTTAGGCAGCAGAGAAGTGCTGCGTAATTTGTCCAAGTTAATGCGCTGTAATAAAGGGGAAAATCCCCTGAAAGCCTGTCCATTATGACAGGAACACTAGGCATTGAGACAGGGACCGCCGGCCCTATTGTCTGAGTGGGAGGCAAGCTGGACCGCTAGGCTTGTCGCCGCGGAGATGAGTGATGGAATCACATAAGCCCTATAGATGTGGTGAACCAGGCGGGGGGAATCAGAGGCGCTCCTGGGGGGAGGGGAATTCAATGATGTAGGGTACAGAGTGGGGGTGGGGGGGGGGGGGGGGGGGGAGATGACATGGATGTAGTTCCTGTCAGTTCTGGGTCAGTTTGATCTACATGGTGACCCACACAGACTTTGACGACTATACAAGCTCTGAGCAGAAGGACATTTTCACATCTCCAGTGAAAATGATTTAATCATGATGAATGATTTGATACAACCGGAAGAATAACTCAAAACCATATTATCATTATTGTTATTATTTTATACGAACAAAAGGGTTTTATAATTATGCCGTTTTTATGCTGTCACACACTGCATAGCATCTTCATTGATTGACTCTCCCTGTTTCCGACCCTCTCGCTGCACAGGTCTGACAGGAGGCACTTTGTCTGACCCATTTCCCTCTGATTACACCAAATGGTTGTCAAATTGGTCCGCATTTTAGATCGCGCTACCATCCGTTGATGTAAAAAATGGTCAGACTGCCAAAGAAATGATTTGTGCTGGTGTGCAAGTGTGTGGGTTTGTGATTTGTGTGCGTGTGCGTGTGTGTGTGTGTGTGTGTATGTGCGTGTGTGTGTGTGGCTATTGGGCTTTGTGTGTTCTAACCTCAATTTATGTTTTTTCCGGTGTTTTTTTGTCCTATGATTTTTCCTCAGCCATGAAGTCGGGTGGCACTCAGCTGAAGTTGATCATGACCTTTCAGAACTACGGACAAGCCCTGTTCAAGCCCATGAAGTAAGTGGAACCACAATCTGATATTTTGATCCTTCATCGTTTTGACACTTTGCTCTACGCCTCCATACAACCCTCACGATTACTCTTATACGATGTATCTTGATTTGTCTTTTTTCATTCGCTATAATTCATTCAATCTGAAAACCTTCCATGCTTGTTTTAGTCATTTAGCAGACGATTTTGGTTTGGACGTCTTGCTCAAGGAGGCCTACATCCTTGAGCTGTAGATATATACATCGGGCTCTCATCTCATTTACCTGGAGGTCGGTGCTGGTTCCATCCCCCAAGCCCCCCCTTCGGCCTAGATCTTCTTAAGTTAGGGACAGTGTGTGTGGGGGGGGGGTGGGGGGGGGGGGGGGGGGGGGGGGGTTGTCAGGCTGCCTTTTAATTAACATCAAGTGGCCGATGTGTTAATTAAAAATGATGTCGAGCAGGGCCCAGAGAACTGGGTCTACTGGGACCTACAATGGCAGCAAGCTCACTGTGAAAAAAAATAAAGAAAAAAATAAGATTCACATTGACACACACACACACACTGTTCCACCTGGAAGGTGCATTTCTGTTGGCTGGTTGTTTCACCATCATTGTCACACAGATAAACAGTAGCCATGCCAGCTCGTAATCCTGCAGTGTGTGTGTGTGTGTGTGTGTGTGTGTGCTTTGATTGCTGTGAAGTGTTTAGTGCAGCAGAGACCTTGTCTCAGTAGGACTGTATTGGATAAGGATATGTGCACACATATGTGCATATGTGTCTGTGCATTTTTGTGTATATCCCAATGTGCCGTGTGTGTATGGGTGGGCAATTACATGCACATACATACATGCTTGTGCTACTTGATATACCTATGATTCTGAATAACCGATGAAGGCAGATTGTTGTCGTGGTCCTGGCCTGCAGTGGCATTCAACATAAAACCACTGAACGTATTACCGTATGCATCTAAACACACATTACCATAATCTTCCTATAAAGAGTCATTATGAGCCTGGGGCCAGAGAATGCTTGATGTTGGAGCGCTTTTACTTTGAAAATGATTGATGACACATCGTAGATTGTCATCAATCACTTTAGATTCAATTACACTTCCATTACACTTTCAAGGCTCAATCTTTGGGGCTTGCAGCTTTTCAGCAGCTCCATCCAGAGGTTGGACTTACTTTGTTAGGAGAGCGATTATTTGTAATGTTTGTTTGATGGTAAATCACTGACTTAACTTCTTGAAGATAAAGCATGATAATTACTCATTATGTCCCATGAAAAACACACGCTGATGCTTCTCTATGAGTGTGTGTGTGTGTGTGTGTGTGTGTGTGTGTGTGTGTGTGTGTGTGTGTGTGTGTGTGTGTGTGTGTGTGTGTGTGTGTGTGTGTGTGTGCGTGCGTGCGTGCGTGTGTGTGTGTGTGTCCGTGTCTGCAAGGATTAATACTTGCAGTGAAAGTTTATATTTCTGTATGAGGCAGTAATTCTCTGCAGTTGTCTGTTCTTATTTGACCCTGCACTATGATGTGAATATGCAACTATTAAAACTAATATATGCACACACTATAAAAAAACAATTTCAGTCTGTAGTTTGATGTCATCTGCACATAGATTCACTCTGCAGTCCACAGTCTAATAATAAAGGGAGACTTTGGGATATGTATATCCATTATGATGAGATACTTCTATATATTACCTTTACTACAGTAGTAGATTATATTTCAATTGTATTGAAGCAAATGTAAAATTCTAACATGGTAATGTCATAAAACTCCCCCGCAATGTATAATTTCACCGCGTTTCGAGCAGAAAGAATGTTATCCCTTGAAGCCATCTGAAATCTGCTATGACTTTAATTATGCGGCAGCTTCCAAATTACATGTTAGCCATTGCCACAGTACCGCATTTAGCCTGTCAAAATCCTCTGTAACTTATTACTTGGTCTGTCGCAATCTTCTCTCACTAGTGCTTATAGACGCTGCGCTAAAGTCCTTCATTTGGCGATGACAACTACCATAATCTGAATGTTTTCAGTGAGAATACAATGTATGAGCAAAATACATGCTTTATATGTCAGAGTGCAACACACATGCCTGCTGTTCCAATCATGGAACAAATGTTCTCCACCAGGGTCATCTCTGGGGAACAACTGGTGCATTCTGGATGTTGTAGTTTTGTTCTGTTCAGATTTTTGGTGATTCCACTGATTCTATAGAAAAGGGTAATTCGATAATTGTGTAGACCCGTCTACTTCATAAGCTGACAGCTTGCCAGAACCATCACTCTCTCTGTCTTTCCAGGTGCTATGGACAAGTGTCTGACAAGATTTTCTTTGTTTGTCTGCCTGACTTATTGTTGTTTTCACGGATTCCAAACTCAGCACCGACTGTTGGTTGGGGTTGGCTCATTGTATATTTAGTGTTGCAACCACTACAACAACAACAAGTCTATTTAATATAAGCCAGCAATGGTGAAAACATTTAAGTAGTAGCTCTACTACTTTTTCTGCAGACTGGTCATTTTTATTATTTTAACATGCAATGGTTGGAAGTAATAACTGTCACTTCCCTGCTTTCTGATTGAAAAAGTGGGGCCAATGATACTGGTGCTCAAACTGAGAGAGACAGGGAGACAGGGAGAGTGTGTGAGAGAGAGAGAGAGAGAGAGAGAGAGAGAGAGAGAGAGAGAGAGAGAGAGAGAGGATTAGGATGAACAGGCACAGCCAGAATGAAGACAGAGTAAGATTTTGATCACAAGAGAGAGAGAGAGAGGGAGCTGGTTAAGAAGACCATATGAGCTAGAGAGAGAAGCCAAAGGGCAGGGGAGTGGGTGCTCATGCCAACCTGACTAGCTGCCAACGACCATCTTGGCTCCGTCTTAATCTTGCCAAGCATCTGACGGCGTCAGTTGGAACCAACATGAACACCTCACTAATTACATTTCCCCCAGTCGGGGTCTGAAAAGGGAAGGGAATGATTAGAAAGGTCCCTAAATTTGCACACAAAGAAACATGATTGCCTTCCATTATTGGTACATTTTTCTAACTTGTAAGATACGTTTATTTTTTATTTCACATATCAAATTGATAGAAATATGTCGTTTTTGAATTAGTCAGAAAGGTTTTTGTACCCCCCCCCCCCCCCCCCCCCCCCCCCCCCCGTTTTAAATCACTGTACAAGGTGTTTTACACAAACTAGTGGGCTTGCACCATGTATAGCGATGTTATATAGGCACTTGGCTTGTGGCTCCATGTGGGGATTGGATTGTGTGTGTGTGTGTGTGTGTGTGTGTGTGTGTGTGTGTGTGTGTGTATTTGTGTGTGTAGGTGCCGTGGGTATAACCAGGAGACGCGGGGCCAGCCTCACATCTCATCTGCATGAACTGAATCAGATCTGACAGGGCTTTACAGCGCTAGCTAGCGAGCGCTGGTTATGCTACGTTTCCCTGTTGAAGGCTACACCCGGGAGGCCTGCAGGTTCATTGGCAAGGCTGAGGGCTGTTTCATAACCACAAATACACTACATTTCAGGTTAGGGGTGGTAGATGGCTATATGCCTGTTGGTTATGAAACAGATGCTAACTAACGGTAGATGATTAGTGTGATTAGCGCTAATATTCTCTAGAGCATTTATCTCTCTCTATTAGCATGGGTTTTTGCAGAGCCATAGAGAGAGAGAGTTGCGTCATCTCCGTCCAATCTATCAGGCCAATTATTTTAGCGCAGTGGCTGACCATGGAGACCCTCAATAAGTCCAAACATTGGGAACGAAAAGCAGCAGCGCCTCATAGGAGCCATGTTTTCACATTTCTTTTCGATGGTAAGTTAAACGGCAGCACTTTTGATGTTTACTTATTATCACAATTTTTATTCAGTTAGAAATTAACTAGCGAACGTACGGAAACGGATAAAGCTAGGTTACAGGAAGCAAATCAATATATTCAACATGGTTTGTTACCTGGTGTAAGGTTGTGCATTCGTACTGACCAATACCTCTAAACATGTGTTTGAGTCGGAAAGGGTCGAATATTTGTTACCTAAACAGTGGAGATAACTGTTTTGTAATTGGTTTGTGGAGGAATGAGGATGTCATGATAATTTTCTTTGATGATTTCGATACTGATCAGTATTGATCACAAGGACATATCTTAAACTGAAGAATAACTAAAAGTTTAAGGCTGTGACACCTTTCTGTGATGCATGGCTGTTTATATGGATAGGAGTTTTAAGATGTAGAAATAGACCTCCCTATTACTGTAATGGAGATGTTCTAGAAACTACTGATTGTGGGATGACATGGAGATGGATTGCTGTGCCTACTCCACATCCTGACCAAATAAACCCTAGGCTTCCATTTAAAATCCTCACGTTGTTACCTCACATAGTTTGTGATTATAGTCTTTTGTGATAGTCAGATTGCTCCTGCTCACTTGATGCAACAATTTTTACCTTTTACCTTGAGTTATGATTGTAACTCATTCTGTGAGTGGTTGGTGCATCCCCATGAAGGACAGCCAACCATGATAAGTTCATGCCTTGATGGGGTTGCTGGGTCCAAGGACAAGACCAGATCAATGGGCATAGACCAAGACATTGAAACACTATTGATGATTGATGATATTAAAGCCTCAATCTTAGGGTCAATAGGTATATTGCTTATTTACTTACAGATTAAGAATAACAACTGAGTTACTGAATGTTCACGCCTAAAAAACAATCACAATTAACTTGTGTATGGTCATGCCATGTCCTATTGTGTCCATTGTAATCCGATTCAACTTTCAAGACTAAAATATGAGTTTCAGCCAATTTTGGAATAATGTTGTATTAGAATGGGATAGAATAGGTATTTATTTCATATGTCTACATATGAAGAACCCCTATTCGAATCAGAGCAGTCATGGCATGCATGATCGCTTTTCATGCTTGATTTCTGAATGTAGTTAGGGTTAGGCCAGTACATAAAGATCTATTAGGGCACCATTGTCTTTGTTATGTTAATTGTATATTAATAGGGTAAACAATTAATTTGGTAAACAAAAGGTGACAGAATGGTCTCTGTCACCTTTTGTTTGCCAAATAAATAGCTGTTTTTACCCACATTTCGTTGTAAAGCACTTCTTTAGTCACTGAGTCATCTCAGCCATGAGAGGGTTTGAGTGACACTGCCTCTATATGTTAGGAAACGGTCTGTTACTATAATAAAAACCATTGCTAGTTACTTCAATAGTAAGTCACACACCTAGTAAGAAAGAACTTACTAAATGTTTACTACATCAATAGAGATCAAAAGAATAGTGGTCTGCCCACCAAAAGCCATACTAACTCACCACTACATTTGTTGTGAATATTCATGTGGACATTTTGGTATAGAGGAAGTATCTGGATCTGGGGGCCAGGTACAACATATTAAGCATATGTGCCATTACACCCCTAGTGTTGTAACTTACTTATTCTTCTCATGTAAGCCTAAAGAGGCTACTTATTCTAGTCATGTTTATCTGAATAAGTTAGGCAATTATAATAGTCATATAACCTCTTAGTCTTCTAGGACTTAGCTTATTCTACAACCCCTGTGTCACCCTGTACACTTTTGTTATTGTCGACCAACTTAGATAGTAGATAGATAGAGTAAATTGGGTACATCTTTGTCTGTACTCATATTATCTATGTGCATTGATTATTGCAACTCAATTAGGGCCTAAGCTTTTAAAACTTGAGATGATTATGATCGATTAGGGCTGATGACATCATATTTACTCATCATATGATACAGAGAGCAGGGGGCTGATGACGTTGTACGTATGTGCTTGTGACGGCGTAGTACAACTCATGGTTGCTGTGGTGATGGAGTGATGTAGAGCCTTGAACTGCCTCCTCTTTCAACGGCTCCAAATGCTATATCTTTTCATTTTGGCCACCGACTGAGTCAGTTCAAGCCTTGAAATTGTATTGTGACTGAGATGTCCCCCGGACTATTACTGTCTTTCACACTTCAGTGCTTTGTGTGGCACCATTTCACTCCCCCCTCGCAAATTGCACTTCCTGAATGGGTCACATGACAGGACCGTTGTCGGATGAGGTTCACTCGCTCGTACCCTGAAGACACACTCACTTGCACCAGCTACCCCCCCTTTACACATGGATCCATTTCAATGTGTGTGTACTTGTTTGTCTGTATCTGATGCAAGCGTTGATGTGTACATACACAGAAGTGACGTGAGTGTTTTTCTCCTGTCTATATCTGATTCCCGGTGCTTTGCCGGTGGGGTTGTCTTATTCTCAAAGTATTTAGTCTTCCTTCGTTGGCGGCTGCAAAACCAATTAGGCCTCAGAAGGAGTGATGGAGACAGACGGAACGAGAGCAAAATATCGACAAGAGGGTGAAAAAAAACACGGAACGGATCCAAGACTGCCACAGAGAGACTGGGCATCGTGAGGAATTAAAGACAGAGGTTAAGATGAAGTTAAACATGAAGGTATAGTCGCTTGAAATTAAACAAGATCAACGAGGGGGAAAGTGGGGGGAGGGGGCTAAACTGAACTGAATAAAAGGGGGGAAAAGTGCATCGCAAAAGAGGCGAAACGAAAGCGAGAGAAACAGGACGAGAGAGCAGTTGACAGACTCACAAAGGGATCTTATTCTGGAAAACTTCAATTATTGATTAAAAATCAATGCTTGGTTCTTTTTATAGATACAAATAAGTAAATGCGAGAGACTTCTTTGGTGGCTCATGAGCGTGGCAGTGGGCATGTTTTATTGCACATTTACACCACTGAGAGAGAGATGATCGTGCTGCACGAGTGGTTGATTGTGCAGAGCGCCACTCTTCCATAGGATGAGCGAGTTTAACCTGGATCTCAGCCGGTTGGAGAGCGTTAGACGGAAGACTGTGGCGAGGGAGACACTCGTTTTCTACCTCCCCTACTCTGTCCTTTCTCCTGCTATCTCGCTTGTTCCCTTCCTCCCCCAATCTGTCCTTTCTCCCCCTATCTCACTTGGTCTCATCCTTCCACACTAGTCTCTTTTGCTGTCAGTCTTGCTCTTGTTCTGTCTGTACGTTACACCTGTCTTTATATACAAGCATAAACGCACGCATACACACACACACACACACACACACACACACACACAGACCAGCTCTGTGTGTGTCAAAATGACAGACAGTCAAAATGACTCATGCAGAATGACAAAAATGCAGTCAGATGGACAGACAGACAGAAAGACGGACAGACAGATAGATAGAAGGATAGATAGACAGACAGACAGACAGACAGACAGACAGACAGGTAAAATGACAGGTCATGCAGAATGACATAGACAGACAGAAGAACGGACTGGAGGACAGGCAGACAAACAGGCAGATAGACAGAAAGACATACAGACAGAAGGACGAGGTCACCCAGAAACACTCAGGGTTTCTGGGACCTTTTCACCAGAACACACTTTAGTTGGATTTGGTTCCTAAGCTGATTTCTAATGCAGTCAAGGATTTCAATTCTAAAGCTGCTTCTTCATCTCTCTCCCATGCTCTCTCTCCATCTCCTTCCCTCTCTCTGCACTGGCTCCATTTTTCTCTCCCTCTCTCTCCTCTCTCCAGCCATCCATCCATCCTCTCTACTGGTCTCCATCTGTCCATCCCTCTCCCTCACGCTCTCTCCCTCCCTCCATCCCAATCCCTCCCTCTCTCTTTCTCTCTCTCTCCCTCCATCTCTCTCTCCCTCCCTCCTTTCTATCTCTCTAAGGCACAGCGGTCTCATCAGCTTGTTTTTATGCTTAGTATTTAGTTGCCCCGCTAAGCTTGTTTCCCCAACAGATCACGCTGCTCCACTTTGATGTTGCATATCAAACAAGTCGTCTGGTGATTTTGGAGTTTGTTCATGTGTGTGTTTATTTGTTGTTGTGTGTGTGTACTATTTTTATTTTGTATGTCTTTTTGGGGGAGGGGTTCATTTGAACACATAGTCAACTATACACTATATACACATACTTAAAACCTCACATTCTACTAACCAGTGTTGGGCAAGCTACTTGGAAAGTGTAGTGAGCTAAGCTACCAGTTACCCTACATTAAATGAAGCTTCAGTACACTGAATTTACCCCCCAAAAACATGTAGAATCCTTTGCTACAGCAACATGGCAAAAGTAGTTACCAATATCAAAGCTATATTTTTCCTTTCATTAAACCAATAAGCTGTGCTCTCTGCTCTCACTGCAGCACCAGTTTGGAAATAAAGACAAACAAAAAAAACATGTGCTCCACATAATAACAAAAAGCAGGTGTCTCGAGTGTGTGTATGTTCATCTATATATGTGTGTGTGACATACAAGTAAACTCCCATGCTTGCGTGTCTGCGACAAGTCACAGGATCGGTACGTGATGTCGCTGTCATACGGCCGTCATTCGGCCCAATAGACAGGTCTGTGTATGGCAGTGGCATCACTTAAGCATTATACTTGTTCAATAAAAGAGCTACGCTACTGAAAAACCTTTTGATTCAGAAAACAGCGACACTACCACCACGCTACTGTGAAATGTAGTTAAACTAGTGACAGTGCTACTTGTAGCGACGCAAATGCCCAACACTACTACTCACCTATGCTAATCTATGCAAATTGAAATAGACCAGTCTATTTATTATATAATATATTTATTTTGTTATAGTCCAGTCTTAGAGCAGTTATCACTTTTCGTTGTCCTAGTTTACTATGAGTGCCTATTGCTGTCAAAAGTGCAGCATTGTAGCCTAATCTGTCATGAAGGAGTTGTGTGAGCTTCCTCTTTTATCTTGAGTATTATGACAAGCAGTCAAACACAAAGACACACACACACACACACACACAGACACACATATACACACACAAACATAAACACACACCTTGAGACAGTCTCTTGTGAATATGTTACTAGGTCATTTCAAACAGGGGTAACCTTGTACTTATCACTGTCTCTGTCTTTCACACTGTATCCCACTTTATCTGCTATAAATTCTCTCTCTCTCTCTCTCTCTCTCTCTCTCTCTCTCTCTCTCTCTCTCTCTCTCTCTCTCTCTCTCTCTCTCTCTCTCTCTCTCTCTCTCTCTCTCTCTCTCTTTCTCATGCTCCGTTTTTCAGCCTGTTTGTTGGATGCAGTGAGCCAGTAATAATCGTAAGCTAGTCCCTCTGTTTGGCTGTGCTTCTGTATTTTTAGATCCTCTCTCTCGCCCCCCTCACCGCCAAGTCTTAACCCGCCCTCAGAAGACGGCGGCTGAGCCCCGGGTGCAACACATCGCAAAGGTCCCCACACACACATTGTCCCCACATTGCACAAGTCCCCACATCGCACAGGTCCCCGTATTACACAACTCCCCACATCCCCACCCCACAATGCATTGCACTGGAAAAAATGGCAAGGTGTTTCTTAAAAACTAAAAATATTGTTTTGCCCATGTTGATATTATGCATTAACAGTGCACCATATATCACATTAGTCATACAGGAAGAGATATGGCGGGGGTGGAACAGAGATATGACTGTGTGTGTGTGTGTTCACATCTGTGTGTGTTTATTTGTACATGTGTGTGCTTGAGTGAGTATGTGCATGTGGGTATGTGTGTGTCTCTGTTTGAGAAGGTTTGCTTGCAGTTGTTATGTAACTCAGATATGAGAGGTCACTAGTGTGCATCAGTCTTGAGCGCCTGGTGGGATTTAGAGTCTGAACTGAGCGGAAAATAACAGATTTTTATTTTTAAAGAGAAAATCTTTAAAAATAATAATCAAAGTGAACTACAGTCTGAACTACAGAGAAAATGCAGCTCTCGAAATCCTGTGTGTGTCTCTCTCTCTTCTCTCTCTGTCTTCATTTGATCATTTTGTCTGGTATGTGGTTTAGTTGTACTATCCAACCCGCTCGGAGTACATCGCCTCATGTCCTCACAGGGAATTCCCATCCTTTCCGTGCGTGTCTGATGCGTGTGTCTCGCAACGAGACAAAAATGTGGACATTCCAAGGGAGCAATTCATTTTTATAGAGATACGAACCCTTGCCAGGCTGTGCTGAAGTGCCGTGGAGCGCTATGTGTGTGGTCACAGGTGGTTCATCTCCAACTCAGAGTGTTCTCTTAATCACAGCATTTTAACAGGGGGGAGGATCCTAAACGTTAGCGCCAACTGCTTCATTTGCTATCTGTGATCACGGCTTATACTTAGCAACAGTAACTCAAGCTCCGTGCGATGGGGGAAAGGAACTAAATACTGTACTATCTTTGTTGGAACATAATAATGTTGACTAGTTTTAATAATGTAACTGAGAAAACAATACTAACAATAGAGGCTCTTGTAATTAGTGTGGCAAGCAAACCAAAACCAGGAGAATTAACAGGTTGAGTGAACAAACTGCTGCATCCAATAATGATACATTCATAGAACGTACTTGTGATTCTATGTTGTGTTGTGTTTTTTGTAAGATGTTTGGAGAGACGGCTCATTGAACGGTCAATGTTACATCGTTGAGGAGGGGAATGGACCTAGAGAATACACTGACAGATGGCGTTTCAGGCTACACCTCTGGGCTACGCTGGGTTCTTTCGAAAATACCAAACAAATTCAAATAAATAATTCGGACTGAGACTACTGTGCTGCTAAGTGCTTCGGGGAATGCAAAATGTTGCAGGTTATCACTTTACCCACCACGTCACGGTCCCTTAAACACAAGACATGCAAGTGCACTTTGCTGCCCTTCGTGGCTATTCTGGTGTCATTAAATATGACCTTTCCCAGGTAGATTAATCACAGTTCACCCGGGGGACCCCCCCCGCAAGCCCAATAAAGACACAACAGTTCTTGGCATCGAACTCGGAGAGAAAGAGAGAGAGAGACCCCTTTGTTAGGGTACACGCAAGGGGTGAGTACAATCCCTGTGGTCCCCCAGACCTACGCCTGACCAAGCCTCTCCCACGCAAGGTGGCAATTAGGCTTCCCGTGACCCCCTCCTTACTCCTCACCCGCCCCCCATACATCCCTTCAGGAAGGATAGAAGGAGCAGAGGGGCTGCGCGGAGGAGAATGTGACCATTGTTTATCGATACGGACTGAATAACCTTAGCTAATTGTCAGGGGGCGGTAGGATGGAGGCGGGGCTGAAAGTAGTCAGGTCTTGTATCATGAAACCCGATCAAGGGAGAGCACTACCTCGCTCACACCCACCACTCCCCACCTGCCAGGACAGTGACGGAGGTGCAAGACGGCGGTGCAAGACAGAGGAGCTACTGTACTGCACCATGCGCACTGAGGCCCCTTCCTTGTGCTCCAATGATAAACGAGTGAATGAATGAATGTGGTGGATGTGACTCTGGTTAAGCTGGCCGATGTTTTAATTAATCGGTTAGTTCCCCATGTGTTAAATATATGTCCCAATATGTTTTTCGGAAAAACAATTAACCTGCGGACCATTTCGGGTCTCTAAGTGTAGGCTAAGCTGTGTGTCTTTTTAGAAGGGGAGTAAACAGAAGTAACCAAACGTCTGGAGCAGATGTTTTCCTTTCGCCACCACTTCCCTCTGTAGTGTTGTCACATATTCACGGGACCGCAATGACATCTCTGAGTCTACATTTAGCGCCTTGATGTATGGCTTTCTATTTAGGACACAGGCCACCTAACCACAAAGCTCTGAGCACAACAAGCCCATTGACAGAGCTAAATAAGAATGCTCAACTTTGGCGGAAAACAATAACCAGCATTGCTGTTACTGGATCCTTGATCAGAAAAATAGCTTCCTCGAGAAATACCCTTAAAAAACCTTGTTGATGTTTTGGTTGGAAGTTACAGTCCTTCTGTTTTTGTCGTCTTTGGTTTTTTCTGTTTCTGTTTGTTTCCCTTGATATCTGCTTCAATTTGACATGGAAGCAGTATTCAAAACCAATTTGTTTTGCAGTTTTAATTGCGCGCTTGGCTTTCGCCCTAGCGAAAGGGTGTGATGAATGCACGTCATGTAACTTGTCCCTCTGAAGCCTGAGCAACGAAGAAGGTCGGGAAAATAACAGTAAAACAAAACACCCACACAATGACACAATCTTCTGAGGGTAATTAATTAACATATGAAAAAACAAAAGACAATCAAGTACTCTTTGCCATCAGGCAGGCACCCACATGTGGCGTTTTAATGAGCCTTGTGTGCTATTAATTAAGAGGAAGAGGAAATGTACAGTACCAAGCCCCTTGTAGTTAAGCACACATGGCCTGATTTTGTGTTTTATTTAAAGTTGATCAAGCCGAAAATAAACGGCTGCCATACTTGATCACTTTATACATGTGACATAATGGCACTGTAGTAGAGGCTGAATTCTTGGTGCTTATGAGTTGGCGCAGACTTAGCAAGCTGAAGTTGCCTTACCTGTTAACAACAATGCGAACAACACAGTGTAATAAGTGAGAAAAGCAAGGCAGGCACGATCTTTTATTTTTTATTTCTGCAATCTGATTTATTATTTCTCCTTTCCCATCTCCTTGAAATCCACTGGTCCTCACTAATGGAACGTTCAGTGACCAAACTCGAATTATTTTGAGGTATGCTCCCCGCTTGAGACACACACAGTAAGAACACACACATTTAGAGACATAAAGAATTAAGGATTGATGAAGATATCATCTCTCGGTTTGCAAAATTGTCCAGAGTAGATGTAAGAGTTTTAGTGTTTTTGTCTGATCCATCATTTCATCCATCTTGTCAATAGATGTAAGAAGATAATAAATGCCAAAATACTCACAATTCAAATGATTTATTGTGAAAGGACTATTTTACTGAAAATGTTTCCATTTTTTGTCAAGAAGGTTGGAGGGCTCTTAAATAGATATTCCTTTAAGGCTATTTCTTGTGGAACCTGTCATCAAAGACATTTTTCAAATAAAGCTCTGTGAGAATCGTTTTTTAAGCATGTTTCACAACCCTCTCTGCTGCCAATTTGTGCTGATGCTGCTGGCAGAGCTGAACTATTACCCTGTAAAAGGGAATTCAATATACACTTTTCTCTCATTGTTCATTTTAACTTAACTCCACACTGTTCAAACCGTTATTCCTGGATCTGATGCATGCTTTGAGAAACAACAATGAACAAACACCCAGAATACATTAAAATAATTATCAATTTAGTAGTGAGTTTATGAGGTAGCCCAAGGAATATTTTGTCATGTTTATTTGTCTCTTCAATTGACCCACGATCCTCCTTGTCCTCTGGTGTACATTTTGCTTGACTTGCAATTCAGTGAATTGCTTGTTTGTGGTTCTGAATAATGGGGGTGGGTGTGTGGTAGTGGTGGTTGGTTGGTGGTGAGGGAGACAGTGAGGACTGGGTGGGAGGATTTGTGTTTCTCACTGAGTCTGTGAGAGAGAGACACAAAGACACAGAGAGTGAGAGAGAGTCTCAGTAATTAATACCCATTGATTTTCTGTATGGGCAGAAAGACACATTGTACACAGCACAGGACACACATACTTACACACAGTCAGAAACAGGGATGGGGGGAAGTGTTTCAGATCCATATCAAAGGTAAGGGGCTGAAAGCTACCCAGACTTTTTTCGGCTGGCCAACACAGAAGTTCTTTGCAGACAAACTTGTTTTATACTCAATGCTGTTTTGATTTGTTCGCTGAACGTTCCATTAGTTAAGACCAGTGGGGTTTCCATGTGGACAGGAATTCAGAAAACTGATTTTGGCAAGAATATCAAAATAAATCAAGCACACCTTGATTATCTGACTAATCACACACAATGTTCGCATTGCTGTCAGCTGCAGACATTTCGACAAGTTACAAAATCTTTGAGGTGCAAGAAGTGCCAGATAAATAATTAAACAGCTTAAACAGCTAGACGTATGCTGCCTGCTTAAGCCTGGCACCATCGCATACAAATGCAATACATCAACATTTAAACAATTTCACTTACGACAACGACAGGAAGGGGATTTGTGATTATCGTTGCCATGTTATTAACATTTCAACTATTAGTATCCACGTAAATGTTTCGTCACTTTTGCATGATCCATTCATATCCGAAAAGATAGAAACACATTTCTTCGACTGCATTATGTTCTGTGTTAATATAATTGTTTTCTTACTAATGTCAGTACTTCATATAGCATATTTCAGAATATAAAGAATGCCATGAGAAAGCCATTTCCACATCTTTCAGATTGCAGTGTTTGTGTGCGCATGACGGACAGGGACAACTGGTCAGGGATGACTGGAGGATTTATTCTGGAAGAAATCCTAGGAATCCTCATTCCTGTTGGTGTACAGTATGCATATCCTCTTGACAGCAGTGCTGAATAAACTGCCTGTAAAGTATAATTTCGGTATTCACTTTCACTCAGGTGTTTTGATATTGAAAATGGGTGCATAGGATATATAGGATTCCCAAATTTTTCATCAAAAACAGGTTGAAATTGTGTATGATTGCCACAAATATTGTGGAAAAAGGTTGAAGAAGATAAACTGAAATGTTTCCATGTAATAGCTATTCAAACTGGCTAGCTAGTCAGACAAATTCAAACATTTAATAAATGTCGGTTATCGTCTTTAAACACCCTCACGGTTGTGGCGTATTCGTTGACATACATAGAGACTGAACAGGTAAATGCTTTGATTCAGAGTAGATCATTTCTAAAAGCCCAGATAAATCAGAGCACTCGCATAATGCTTCTCCAACTGTATATGTTACCATGGGAACTAGGTGCCATCAGTTTTAGTCAGTCACCAAACCATCACTAACTGTGGTGATGTGAGCATAGTATATATATATACTGCTCACCGAGGCCAACTCTGTTGTGACTTCCTCAGGACATCTAATACCTCGTGACTTCAAATAAATAGGAATCAGAAAACAACACTTAAAAGTGATGAACAAGCCATTATTGACTCGCAATACCACTTTGACAGTGTGGGTATCGGTACTGCTCTATATAGGTCAGAGCCGTACAGATAAAGGTACAGCACAGAGTAAAGTACAGAGTGCTTCGTATAAATGTGTGACTGCTTCTTCCCGGTGGAGACCCTCGTTTTCACGGAATCAGACAACCAATCAGAGCCCATTGAGTCATGTCATCATTTTATGACTTTTACATTGAGAGCATCAAGCAACTGTAAACTATTCAGCAAAAGCGGAGGAAAAGGGACACGAGTGCAAAAGATACAGGAACATGACAAAAGAGCAACACATACTTGCTGACGTTCACAATTTCTAAATGTGTATACAACGCTGGGTTTATGTCTGCCAAATCGCATTGAGGTTTCCGACGCACATGTTTTCTGCATAAATCATCTCTTAACACTGACGGTCGTGGAGTGTTTCCACCTGGGTAGGATTGTCCCCTGAGATCACATTGAAAGGCTTTAATCCACCATGAGATTAACACAAAACATGTAAATGTGGCGGAGAAGCGTGGCTGGAGTAAGAGCTGTTGTCTATGATGAAAGGGGACAAGTGAGAGAGAACAATAGGAGGATAGCAAGTGAGGAGGTGCAGAAAAATGGGTAGGGAGGGAGGAAGGGGAATTGGGAAACAGTATGGGAGATGAAGAAGTACGACAGACATGACATTGGTATTAAACATGGTCATGGGATGTTATGTAGTCACACAAATATATTTCCAGTGCAGTGATGCTATAGCATAAAATAGTGTCAAATAATGCTACCAATCACTATCCATCAGGATGATAGATTGTAAACCATGTACAAAAACCGTTTGTTGGTTGAGATAATCTTTCCTTGAAGTCTACTTCTACTATTTAGTCATTTACTTTTATCCTGCTTTTATCCAAAGCACCTTACAGTGAATTCAGATACATGTCATTTAAGAACAGGTGTAGGGGTTAAGGCGTCTTGCGTACAGGTAAACTGGTTACATTGGGGTTTGAAACCAGAACCTTTCGCCTTGGAGTCAAACTCCCTAACCACTATCTGCCCAGAACACATCCAGTGTAATACACCAAAATATAATCAGTGTAACCTCCTCCTACAAACCTTTCAGCTGGTGGTCCTACCCTGCCCCTAGACTGCCTGTCTCTCTGGCAGTCCGCATTATACTTATCAGACCATCAAAGAGTTTATTTACAAAGCACAGCAGAACCAGAGGGAATTATGTCCACTCAGGCTTATTCTATTACAAATTAATTGTGCTGATTATTGTTTTTTCCACATTATTATTTAATGAAGTAAGGATTCTGTTTTGCTATTATTTAATTAAGTAATGATGCACACAGTGGAATGACAGCAGGAGTGACTGCAATCATGTTGTTGTTGGATTTATCAGAGTACAGAATCAATATGTACAATTGTTAATCCCTCCCTCCCCCCCATGGATTAAATGTGACATCTGTCATTAAATTGGTTTTGTTAAGTGTTTATTCAGTTTGATGTATTAAACCTAATAAAATTATGCAGTTTCACTGTGATAATATTGCTGTGGAAAACTGCAAAACTCGCAGTATGTAATGTAATGCAATAAAATGCAATATATTTTAATGAAGTGCTCTTTCAAACAGACTTGGTTCCTGGATTCATTTGAGAGAATGACAAACAGTTGAGGCCACACATACAATGGACATATATCAACAAAATATTTTGTCAGTATATTTTGATCCAATTTATACAGTATATACTGTAGCTCATCTCTGTCACATAATCTCACAGATATCTCATAACACATACAGATACAGGTAGAAGAAGAAAAAGGTTTTCACAATTTCCAAAGGCCTGCACTTCCCACACAGCGCCCATTGTCAACGAAGAGCAAGAATTCGCTAACATGATTCTTATACCTTCCTCATACGCATGCTGAGAGCGAGCGAGTGAGCCATGGCTCACTTGCACAAGATTGCATGTGGAAGAACGCTCCCATAACACCGGAGAGAGAGATTTTTAGTAGAGTTAGATATACATTTGCCATTATATTTCGATGTAGTTACGACGTCACCTTGCGATGTGAGAACAATGTCCATATGTGTAAACATATGAGCAGTCTTACCTGCACTTTGGCCCATCGGCAGGGGAGGTGAGGAAGGGATTATTATTTTTTATTTTCATTTTTATGTAAGCCACTGTTCGTTTTGTTGGCCGCGTCACACATTTTCAACCCTGTCATAACTCGTGCCTGGCTTTTGCAATGGAAAACAGATTTACTTCTGAGTCAAACTGTGTATATCAATAGTTTATAAGAAGAGCAATATATTCCTTCAGATTAATAGTTTTTTGATGTCCTTTTTTAAGAAATAATATAACAATATTCTACTTATAGTCTACTCTCTGCACTCTCTGCCTTTTCTCATGGCAGCCTGTTGTATTGTATAGTATATAAAGCAGTAGTATATCCTAGTAGTAGGAGCAGTAGTAGTAGTAGTATTATATTGTATAGTACATCTAGAAACATGCATGTTTGTGTCTGTTGCCTACACACCGACACTGGAGTACTGAGCCCTGACTGTGTTTACTGTGAAGGTGTGTCATAGCGTGTGTGCACTCAGATCACTCAGAACCAGATTACCTGCCATATCTTATTGTGTGTGCTTCTTTAAGGTCATGCTCAATGTTACTAAAGTCAACGTTAAGTGTTTCTTTTCTTTTATTAGTCGTAGTACTATACTATACTAAACTATACTAATGTTACTCATTGAATGTCTATTTAGGATTCTGTAGACCATATACTATTGACACTATTGGACTACTATTGGACAAATGCTCTCTCTCTCTGTCGTTCTTTCTCTCTCTTTCTCCCTCTCTCTCTCTGTCTCTCTCTCGTTCTCTTTTCTCTCTCTCTCTCTCCCTTGTTCTCTTTCTCTCTCTCTTTCTCTCTCTTTTCTCTCTGTCTCTCTCTCTCTCTCACACTCTGTCTCTATCTCTCGCTCTCTTGCGGGAATAAGTGACACAAATTCAAAATCAGAGAGAGGGAGAAAGAAACAAGCGGAAGAATAGATGACAGATGGAGAGAATGTATGGCGTTTGAAAGTGACAGTCGGACAGAAGGAAAGAAAAAACAACACACACACACGTTCATTCACGCACACACACACACACACAGTGTTAATGTCACACCCTAGCACACATGGCCATACCCCTTTAGCTGCAAGGACTTGGCTGAAATATAATATAATATTCATAACATAGATTGGCAGAAGAGCCTTAATGTATTTCAAAGGGAAGTACAAAGCAAAACATGTAAAATACACAGATAGTGTATTTACAGATAGCTCTTGTTTTTGCTAGACTATATATGCGTGTGTGTGTGTGTGTGTGTGCATGTTTGTGCATGTGTGTGTGTATGCATGTGTGCATTTGTGTGTGTATTATACTGAATAGCCTATGTATATGTGTGGGTGGGAGTCACCTTGCCCTCTATTGTCACATCAGTAGGTGTTATACCTTTGATGCTTTCACATCATAAGTCAAGGTCAATAAGTGTGTGTTTGGAAAGAATGGCCAAGACTTTCAATAGGACTTCCTGCCTACTGGAACTTGCGTAAGTGTGTGTATGTAAAATACACAAGCCAAAGATTATTAGGTTGTTATTATCTATATTTCCAGCTACATTCAAAACTGTGAAATGGTGTTCAGAGTGCACCTTCCTCTCAAGTTACATTTCATAAACAGAAAATAAAACATAGGAGGAACGTGATTTGGAAGGATTTGATTGGATAACACAGAGGGGACTAAACACGTTCAAAGCCGGCCAGTACCGACAAGGTATCGTCGTCATCTAAAGGAAACGATGTTGATGAGATTTGGACTCAAAATGAGTAATTTCCTGTTGTTTCACATTTTGTGTAATAGGAGACGAATATCAAAGTCAATACTCAGTTCATGGTACCTTCAATACATGTCCTTGGTATCGAAGCTGTTTTTAGAAGAACTGAATCTATAGAAAACATAAAACACAGCAGTTGGCAGTTGAAATGGAGATGACAAGGGACAAAAAAGCAGAGTAGAGAGAGAGAAAGAAAGAGAGAGAGAGGATAGGAGAGTGCAAATAGTTATTGAACATTGAAACTGAGTTTAGCTTGCCTCTACTGCCCCCTCCCTGTATTAGCATATATGATAACAACCATGCTCTATCCGTGTGTGTGTTTGTCTGTGTGCGTACCTTAATGTATGTGTATGTGTGTGTGTGCGCTTTCTGTACGTGCAGGTGTGTCCCTGCAAGTGTGTGTGTCCCTGCATGCATGTGTGCGTGTTTACATTGCTATTTGTAAAAATGAACATGAAGCCAAGTAGGTCGATGTAAACATTAAAAAAAGCTAGCTTTTACCCACCAGTTCCATTCTTTATCACCTTCTATAAAAGTGATTTTTATACACCCACATGCAACCGACACAAAGCAGATCTTTGGCAGTTGTGAAACCAACTGTTTTGGTTGCTATCTTGGGATTGGTTGTGTTGCTATGTAACAGGGATCACCACCACCTCGCCAAACTGTAAAATGATCGGTCCAGCGTTTGTCTGGTTGGTTGGGAACAACTGAATGGATCTTAGTCTCAGAAGAACCCGCCAGCCTGCCAATGAAAAAAAAGACGAGAGAGGAAAGAGAAGAAAAGGAGATCTCATCTTTTCTTCAGTGTGTGTGTGTGTGCATGTGTGAGTGTGTGTGTGTGTGTGTGTGTGTGTGTGTGTGTGTGTGTTTGTGTAAAAGGCAATACATTTTGTTGAAAAAATCTCTTTATAGTCAGAACCTATATAAAGTTTGTGTGTGTGTGTGTGTGTGTGTGTGTGTGTGTGCCACGCATCATCCTGCCCACGCTTGCACGCAGGGCTCCCAGGGGTGACATGGGATAGCGGGGAGGAAATCTCAGCGGCCTGAGCAATAGCGGCTATAGCAATGACTATCGCACTTCTCCATCTTGTGCTCAGAAAGCCTCATAAAGGGCCTTGAGAAACCTGCCATAGACGTCAGGATGAAAGAGTCCCAAACCAATCAAATGACATCACTAATACACTCCCAAAGACGAGCCGTTGGGGGAGTGTGTGGGAGAAAGTGAGGGGAGGAGATGGAGTCCACAGGACTGCAACTGACTATTATTTTCAGTGTCGTTTTTCTTTTCTTTTTGCGATCATAATTCGGTTAAATATGGTGAAAGAAGTTTGAAAATATCTCATTAGTAAGGATAATTCCTTTATCTGATAATCGTCTGAACCGCACAAGGCATGATAAACATTTAAGCCTTCTTTTGCATGTTTTGCATTTCTGAACAAAGAAGCAGAATATATCTTTCTTTGATAAACAACAAAATTGATGAATCAATCATTATAATCCATTACTTTCCTGTCAATCAACAAATCGGTGGATTTAGGCATCATGCGTTCTGCAGACATTCTGCAGACCTACTCCTGCAGACATTGGCTCACCCAGTGTGTTTGTGTGCTCTTGTTCCAGGCAGACTCGGGAACAGGAAACTCCTCCAGACTTCTTCTACTTCTCCGACTTTGAGAGACACAACGCAGAGATCGCTGCCTTCCACCTGGACAGGTACGCTAATACCGTGATGACCGTTTACTCAATCTCCATCCTCCCCCTTCTTTGTAAGGAATAAACCAAGACGGGCTGTACTGTTTCTTCAGCAGTGGTAAGAAACCTCGGCTTTGCCTTGGCCGTATCACCACCCATGTCATGTGTCATGTTCCAATAAGACGAGTGTGCTTTATTCCGGGTATACCACAGTTATCAACAATGATTAGTTACTTTCATCTATGACATCATTGTTTTTTATTGACTAAATCAGCTGAGATGCTTTGAGCATGATGTTTTTGCGAACATCTGGTCAATTGTTCTATTTGACTGTTGTTTTAAATGTTGGATTTGTAGCGCATTGATTCAGAACTGTTAAAAGGCAGAGGTGTCCCCTTGTTGAAAATGAATGCGCACCCTTACATTATTGACCAATCAGAATCAAGTATCAACAACGCCGTGGTATTATCCAATTTATTGACCAACCACTCCCTGCAAACATTTATCCATGATGTTATTTCCTTGACGTTAATGAACACTGGTTCTCCATCCCTCCACCAACACCACCGTGAAGACTTCTTCATGGCTACATGGCTACATGCCGTGCCATCTGCGAAACGTCCCCACAAAGTCAGACAGATGAACATTTCATTATGCTTTACAGTGCTAAACGTTCACAGGGGGTGAAATTATTTTTATGATTTTTACTAAGAAGGAGGTAAGCCCTGTAAGCAGAGGAGGAGAATGAATGAGGGATGCATCGCATGGAGGATTAGACAACCAGCCCAGTAGGTGAACATAATCCTACCGGCTTCCCCTTCTAACACATTGTGTACCAAACAGATTTACACATCCTCTTCCCTGGATATGACCTCCTCCGACAAATAATAATTTCACACCTATTGCCGCCAACACACACATTGCCGAGGACACAGTCGCATCCCCTCTTGGGATTCTAAAATGGGGCTCTTTCGGGGCCGTCCTGCAGTGTGGCAGACGCGCCTGCGGTTGCTTGTTGCTCCTGGCAAGGTCGAAGCATAACTTCATGTCATGTTGCCCAAGCAAAACTTACATATTGACATACCCAGGGCCCATGCTCACATTCCTACAGCACACCCCGAAAACATTACACACAGTGATGTGTAATGTGGTGAGTGTGTGTGTGTGTGTATGTACTAAAATATTACTTATATTGTGTGTATGTGTGTAAGTATGTGTGCGTGATTGTGTGAGTATATGTGCATGATTGTGTGTGTGTGTGTGTGTTTGTGTGTGTATGTGTGTGCGTAAGTGTGTGTCGGTACACATGTGCATGCATGTGTGTTTTATTTTCTCCCTGGCACCTACATTTGGTCAGAGCCAAACAGGCAAGCACAGGCAAGGCGTTGCCAACCACACAACCAGACAAATCACAGAGGCGTGGCCCCTGGTGTGTTTTCTCCCGGCTGTTCACCAAAAAAACAAGAGCCAGCCTGTGATTTAAGGGCCCTTTGTCAGCCACATCGCCGGCCTTCCGGATGCGGTTGTGAGCTCTCGTCTGGAGCACAGGTTACGACTTCATGGCTGCTTCGCTCTGGAATGTGGGATGAGGATGAAGGGAGGAGGAGGAGGAGGAGGGGGGATATTTGGGGCTATCTTCCTTCCAATGGGTTTTCTCTGGTGTCCTGGCACTCTGCCAGCATGTGTGGTTTCACGGAGGGGGAAAAACTAAAAAGAAAGAAAGAGGAAAACATCTCTTTAGTCACCAGGGCGGTACCAATTTTGGTTTCCCTGGTAATATTTTTTTTTGTTGAGGTTTGTTTGTTTGTTGGAGTTGAACAAACTAAGTAAAGTAACAAACTGTAAGACTGTATGTTTCTGCCTTTCATTATCTGAAATCAAGTGATTAGGTCAAGAGAATGAGAAATATTCACGTATGTTAGTTAGTTTGTTAGTTAGCTAGCTGGTTAGTTGGATGGCTAAATAACTTGCTTCCTGACGTTCTGACCTGTATAACAAGTGGGTACGATATCACTCAACACAAATGCATCCCACACACACACACACACACACCTACACACACGCTAACACAGACCCCCCCCCCCCCCCCACACACACACACACACACACACACACACACACACACACACATACAGATAATCCTTTGTTATCCGGAATACTACATGACAGTGCAGTTTTTCTTTTGCAGCTCTTGAATTCCTTCCTCTTTGGTCTCGGCTTTCAGCCATCTGAATCAACTCTGTCTGTCTTTCCATCCGTCTGTCTACCCCCCAGCTCCCAGGAGGCTTAGTCTGAGACGGTACCGGGACCCGGGTTGCCGGGCCACTGATATACAGTCGGAATGAGAGTGGGTGCCCCTGAATGGAGCCGGTGTTGGGTTAGGGGCCGCATTGGGGCCCTTTCAATAGGCAGGTGTTGGTCTGCAGAGGAGCAGTGTTGGGCTGCTTCTGGGAACGTACAGGCAACAAAAGAGAGGAGTAAACTGAGAGAGAAATTAAGAGGGGATCACGATTAACTGAAGACGGAGGGAATGTGTGCAGGTGTGCTCGTATGTGAGTGTGTGAGTGCGTGTGTGTATTTGTGTGTGTGTGTGTGTGTGTGTGTGTGTGTGTGTGTGTGTGTGTGTGCACATGTTTGTTGAAATGGCTGGGGTTTTTTTCTACTGAAATGTTGACGTGGATGGCAAACAGACATAAGATCAAATGTGTGTGTGTGTGTCCGTGTGTTTGTGTCGTCAATGCAAATTTAACAAAAAGGGATTGCTCTTATGTTTGTGTAAAAAAACAAAAATAGATTAAGATGTCAATAAAGCAAACATGTTATCAATGGATGAATACTAAATACATCTTACTGAAAGCGAACCCAACCCAAATGTGTTGATGATAGATTGGAACAAAGTGACTAAAAGTAGCCTTGCTACTTGAGCGCCGTTTTCAGCTTTGCTGGGCTTTCTCAACCGTAAGTTATGTCATCACTAGCAAACCTCTTAGCATGTGTGTCTGGTAGAAACAGGACTAATGAGAACAACTTGTGCAGCTACAGTTGCCAAGAAAATACTGAGGTCATGGCGATACACAGCTCAAAAATAGATCATCTGCCTTTCTTTAGTCATGCATGTATGAGACAACATTGTGTTATTATTACACAGAAACCCATGTAATAATTAAAAATCGATGTGAAATTTGCGCAATGCTTTCTCCAATCTAATGTCCTCTTATTTTTCTTCTTAATTTCTTTCATTATCTTGCTCTCTCTCTCCACCTCTCCACCTCTCTCTCTCTCTCTCTCTCTCTCTCTCCTCTCTCTCTCTCTCTCTCTCTCTCTCTCTCTCTCTCTCTCTCTCTCTACCTCTCTCACTTCTACATTTCTCTTTCTCTCTCCCTCCCTCTCTCTATATCTCTCTCGCACTCTCTCTGTCTCTACCAGGATCCTGGACTTTCGTAGAGTGCCCCCGGTGGCTGGGAGGCTGGTAAATATGACGCGGGAGATCAGAGACGTGACCAGGGACAAGAAGCTCTGGAGAACCTTCTTCATCTCGCCAGGTCGGTCTCACAATAGTTGGGGGATGAAGGAGCCATAATGCAATGTCGGGTGTAACTATTTGTTGCTGGGAGAGTTTATTTAGACAGTAGAAGATATGCATTCGTACCCTCGCATGCACTGTATCAGTGTAACGATAGCAGGAAAATTATGTTGCTTTTGGCAAATTATATTAAATGCAGTTACCAGGTCTTGTCACTGGGTGACAGCATAGCACCGTGTATTCTTTAGAGGCGATAGAGTTAGCAGACCAGAGCAACTTCCAAGTGAGGCTGAATACAATCCAAGCATTCATATGACACTAATCTTTTTTAGAACAACAGAAACCGTCACTGACCAAGGTTTAATTCAATATCACTTATTCCACTGCACTACAGCATCTCCCCTAAACCTCACTATTGTGAACATTGGTCAAACATTGTAAATTGAGACAAAAGCTAAATGCACTGCACCCTTTTGTGCAACATTCTTCCAAGAACCTACTAATCCTATTCTTTTTCAAGTTGACTAGGGAGGATTTTACTGTATAGTGATGTGATATCATACAAAATTATTTCTAATTCTGATACCTTCTTTCTTCTACCCATCCCCCATGCAGCAAACAACATCTGTTTCTATGGCGAGTGCTCCTACTACTGCTCCACAGAGCACGCTCTGTGCGGGAAGCCCGACCAGATAGAGGGCTCCCTGGCCGCCTTCCTGCCCGACCTGGCCCTGGCCAAGAGGAAGACTTGGAGGAACCCCTGGCGGAGGTCCTACCACAAGCGCAAGAAAGCAGAGTTAGTTCTGATACACCACAAACACAACGGATCGCCCGCCAGGGATTTCTACCTCATATTTGATTTTACTTTTCAAGATTTGTTTGTATTTGAATGTTGAATTGTATTTTTCCTCTCTTCTTTTTCTGTGTGTGTGTGTGTGTGTGTGTGTGTGTGTGTGTGTGTGTGTGTGTGTGTGTGTGTGTGTGTGTGTGTGTGTGTGTGTGTGTGGACAGATGGGAGGTAGACCCAGACTACTGTGACGTGGTGAAGCAGACGCCTCCTTATGACCGGGGAACGCGACTCCTGGACGTGATGGACATGACCGTCTTTGACTTCCTGATGGGTGAGCAGAGAAGAACACCATCGACTGTCTCGTTCAACACACAACTCACAATATGTCAACTGAAAACAAATTAACAAATCAAAATTCAACTCATAGGCAATGGAGGAATGGAATTAAGGGTCTGACTTCAAGAGAAATAGTATCAGTTAAATAAAAGATTTTACTCATAGAATACCTCAACACTTGGTTCAGATAATAATAAAAGACAATGAAAGGCAGAAGCCTACACAAATGTATTACTTTCTCAATACATCCACTCTTTGTTGCAACAGGTAACATGGATCGTCACCACTATGAAACGTTTGAGAAGTTTGGCAACGACACCTTTATAATTCACCTGGACAATGGGAGAGGGTAAGGACAAGGGTTACAGATATAGAGCTGTTTCTAACATTAGAGTTTGTTCTCTCTAGGATCATAGAGACACTATGGTTAGAGGCAGCTGTCAGGGTTTAGGGTTAGCAGCGTGTAGCTTAGCATCTCATTATGGCGTGTAAGTGTTCAAAGCTTGTACTTAGCTTGTATGTTGTCTTTTGGATTTATTGAGTGAATTTGTCAATGCAGGCATAGACTTCAAAAGGAGGTAAATGAATGCCTGTTTGATCTGTCTGATTTCCCCAATAGGTTTGGAAAGCACTCCCATGATGAACTGTCCATACTGATGCCTCTCAGCCAGTGCTGCAGGTAAGTCTGATTTACATTGCAACATTTTGCTGCGCCCTCCAGCATACAGTGTACTGTAAAATATTAACAATAGAAAGCTTTTATGTATGATACAACACGATAAGTTGTTACAATTACTGACTTAAAACAGTTTCTGTGTATTTTAAAGGACAATACCGGTCTGGGCGATCAAACCACCTAATTGTCTCTATGGTTCTTTAACAGATGCTACGTTGCTACGCTCATTTTAACAACATAGACTGTATAAAACAGGCAACCAACAAACTAAAATGTTCTTTTTCGTTGTAGGTTGAGGAAGTCCACCTACCTGCGTCTCCAGCTGCTGGCCAAGGAGGAGTACCAGCTGAGCTCCCTGATGGAGGAGTCCCTGCTCCGCGACCGCTTGGCTCCCGTCCTCATCCGGCCCCACCTGAGGGCCATGGACCGCAGGCTACGTCTGGTGCTGCAGGTCCTGGCCGGCTGCGTGGAAAAGGAGGGCTACGTTAATGTGGTGGAGGAGGACCTGACAGGGGACGCGGCCACCCTCCGCAGCCCAGGCCACAGGTAGTGAGGTCTTGGGAGAGGAAGAGGAGCGAGCCCACCACCACCACCACCCCCCCCCCCCCCCCCCCCCCCCCCCAGATATTTTAACTTTCAAAACTGGAAGGTGTGGACCACGGATGGGTTTTGAGTTTTGGCTGCCAGTGATGAAGCCAAAATATCAACCCCCCCACCCCATCCCCCGATGACATTCAAACTGAATTCAGTGAATTCTGAGACTGAACTAGCAAGGCCTCCAGGTGACCATGGTTTGATGTGGAGCTTATATATGGATTATATGTATCGTCCAGGGATCACGATGGAAGACTGGGAGATGGAAATGGAAGAGGCTTCTGGTTGTTGTCGGTTGTTTTATTAGACTGAGCAGCATACACCTAGGTACCGCTAAATTGTGTTATGGCTTTATCCTTTATCATGTTTGTTATGAACACTGAAATTATTATTATTATTATTATTATTATTATTATTATGATTGATTAAACTTTTCATTGTTGTGTTTGTATTCTGTATTTTACTGCTGTTCCAAAGAAGTTAGTAAGGGAAGCATACGGTCATGCCGTATCAATGTACCGCAAAACAAGGCAAAGATGGAACATCATGATGATGATGATGATCAGCATGATTGAGTTATGGAAATAATTAAGCTTTATCACTTTGACCAGTGTTCATCGATCGGGCTGAGTTACTGAGATGTCGTTGTTTTGTTTCAAATCATACTTGCAAAATTACTTCTGGGGTGCTTGTGTAGTCTTACAGACACACTTACACAAATCCTGAAACTTTTTCACAAAAGGAGAAAAACATATTTCCAGGTGAATCCAACATTTCAAAGACCATTTGTGGGAAAGTATTTTTTTCCATTACATTAAAATAGTTGCTGGTATCTGATTAATTGACAACATGTTGTAGACCGTGGATGTTGGACGTCACATAGGAAGAACTTATCCAGTATGCATTTTACTTGACAATTTTCCATCATTTGTTTACAATTGTGCCCACCTAGAAACATTGCCGGCAATGTTACTAGCTCTGGTCCTGGAAAATTACCAGATAGTTATCTGATTTTAGCTCTAGCTTGTATTCATTATTTGTCTGAATATTTATGAGTTTGGCACAGGCTGTTGGCTCTTTGCCACTAAATTACTGTTGCCCACCCCGAAGCATACAAGATATGAAGTTAATTTACAGTTCTTCAACTTTATTTCCTTCTTAATCCATCACAGTCAAACCAGGATCATCCTGGTGCCTTACTCTACACTTTATGACACTATACTTCAGCTTATTCCCAAAAGGTCTATACTATAGAAAATGCAGTTTGGCATAGGCACCAAATTGAAACCGACTTTATGGAAGAAAAACTAATCTTGGGTACTGTTACTGTCGAGAAGAACTGCAAGGTAGATACATAAAAACGACATTCAAGAATTATTTTTTTTGTTTACCATTTTTTGTCTTTCCAAACTCAATGAAGTACAATTTCAAAGAAACAGTAATGTAAACATGACCTGAAAAATGTAATGAAAACAGATTATATACAATTGGAAAATTTACTATTTGTATTGTAATGCATACAAATAATTATTTATAGATTTTAATAGACAAAATATATTTTTGTTCGTTTATTTGTTTATTTTTTGCCACAGTTGCTCAACAAGCTCGGTAACTGTGCCACCTCAAACAACTCTTCACTTTAAAATACATTTTTGTTGCTCGTGAAACACCATCCTGAGGAGATGCACATGTATAACGTATGAAAATTTCAAGTTTTAGCAATGCTAATCCTGCTACATGCTACATGACAAAACACCTGTGTATTGGCTCAATTTGTGCCTGTGCAATGTCAAGAGATACTTGAATGTTTTTTTTTGTTTTTGTTTTTTTTTGGTTAGGTCGTGTGTGTGTATGTGGGGGGGGGGGGGGGGGGGGGGGGGGGGTCAAATATTGACAGGATTCCCCAGAGCCGAGGGTCTGGGCTCCACACCTGAGAGGTTTGGTGGGGGGTTTTTGGTGGGGGGTGGTAGGGGCGTCTGCCACCCCCCCCCCCCCCCCCCCCCCCCCCCCACCACCACCACCACCCTTCTATCTTCTCAGCAGGGATAGTCTCACTTAGGCCGTGTCCTCTGGATTTTCATACTCTACGTGTAAACATCATTAAATACTTTGAACACTCGAAGACGGGGGGTCGGGCGACCGGGAAGCGGTCGCTCGGTGGCCGTTGTTTTAGCTTCGCTTTTGTTTTGTTTTTTCAGCGATTTGAATTGTTACTGTGAAAACTTGTTTACTACATGATTAAGGTGTGCAATAAATGCAAACATGAATCAAGTGTATTATGGCTACGCCCTTCCAAAAAAACAACCGTTTATTCTACGTAAGAATTCAAATATACACAAAAACCACAAATAAATCATCGAAAAGTGTAACTATAATATCAGCTGCTTCCGGCTGGGCAGTCCACGTGGAAGGGAGCCTGTCGGCGGCACATCACAGATAGCCCAATGACCACGACGCTGAAAACGATCCGGGTTTTATCTGTGTGTTTTGTAGACAAACTGCGATCTTGTGTTGTTACTGGCAATCGTTTTGAATCAGCAACTATTCGGAACACCTTGGAAATCTTTGGAAAGTAATTAAAAGTGTACACCCCTCACATTAATGGAAGCTAGGCTACTGTACCCTTGCACGTCAATGGAAGGGGATAACAGCAAGCAAATGCTAACCCAGTGACTCCCCTTCCGGACTCACAATGATGAATTTGGAATTTAGATAATCAAATCACAGATATCTCAGAGTATCCCTTTAAGTTAAGATCAGAAAGAGAGGCAATGGAAGCCGCAAGGGAATTCCTGGTCACTTGGGATTGTGTTGATTGACCAATATGGTTTTGTCATGGACCTCCAGTCCTCCCCAAGATCAATAGTATTGATAAAGGTGAACAGCCAACAAAGACACCTAACACTCAGGTGTCTTTGGTTTGAAGGCGTGAAACAAATTCTCGGCGGTGACAAGTAGAAATGAACAACACACAAAGAGAAAAACCGCCATTTCAAACGTCTCTTCACTTCATCCAACCTCTATACTTTGTTTTCCAATTACAGGTCAATAAGGAGCAGGTAGGATGTCTTCAGGTCAACTACATTGGACATTGCTGTTCAAACCCAGAACCTTTTGACTGGGAGTCGAGCACCCTAAACTGTCCAATAGTATAATAGTTATTTATTATCCCAAAGACTCTAAGGAAACATGTAGGAATTTAACAGGGCGATATTGTCCGCACTTAAAAAGACAGGAGTAAAAGTGTCAATAGGACAACGCAAACATCAACACCTCCGATGGGGACAAAAGTCTAATTTCTACTTTTTGAATCCTGACTGTCCTCTTAGACCATTAGACATCCAAGCAGGTGTTGGAATCTGCACATCTTTGTAAATTGTTTGAAGTTTGTAACATTTTCATTTGTCATGGAATTTGTATATTTGTAAGTGGGGTGGGGTCGTTTTAATTATTGTAATTTATATTGAAATTGTGTGCCGATGCTGTCCACACTCAAACTTATGAAACCGAATCACACTGTGAACAGGGAGTAGCGTGCAGGTCCGGCTCACAGCCCTACGATAGAAGCACAAGCTGATTGTAGACCCGCCAGCCTAGCATCGTGGCATGATCCGAGAGTATAGCTTTGTAACGACAAGTGTAAGTGACACCTCTGTCTGTCCCTCTGTGTGTGTGTGTGTGTGTGTGTGTGTGTGTGTGTGTGTGTGTGTGTGTGTGTGTGTGTGTGTGTGTGTGTGTGTGTGTGTGTGTGTGTGTGTGTGTGTGTGTGTGTGTGTGTGTGTGTGCTGTTCTCCGTGACCCTTGCTGTTTGGCCTATAGGTGTCTACTATGGTTTTACCTGACAATGTGTCTCTACTTGTTTTAATCCAAAATAATTTGGAATAGTTTAGTAAATAAGTTTAATAAATTATCATGGGTACCGTTTAACATTTCCAAATAATTCCAAAAATTCCAGTCTAATACTTACTAAAATATCTGCTCTTTAAATCCGCCAGCCTATGTATGCCTATACACTCGCGCCACTAGATGACGCTGTTGTTGAGCTCAATTTGTACGACCTGAATCGGTAGATATAGTTTTTTATTTTGTACAGAAAATAGAAACTATTTGAAGGCTTATAATTAAAGTTATGATGACAGCACGTCCTCATCAGTTGTGGAGAAAGGAATTTTTTAGAGCAAGTTTATTTTATTTTGTATTTTTCCGTCTTTTGTACATTGCACAGACACATCAACCGTGTACCTTTACGCCGTACACGCTACATAACCACATAAATCCTATATTTAAAGGATATAACTAATGGGAAGGTGATTGTTCGGGGTTTCTCATGTTGTTTCACTATAGGCCTGCCGTTCAGATGGAGCTGTTCTTACAGCATAGCAACGGTATCCAAGACAGCTATCCTCATTTTCAGCTATCCGGTTTCTATAGTAACAGAGCGCGACCATCTTGCCCTCCCTTTGCACGTCTCTAGAGATCTGAGGTTTCCCCTCCCTTCCCCTCACCCTTTGACTTTAGACGTCTACAAGCTCTACAGGTTTGTATGGATCAATTTAAAACGGTTGAATGTGTTTTAGTTTTTAATTTATTTGTACATTTCGTTTATCTACCCTCAGGTAGATAAACCTGAGTTTTTTTCAATGAAAAGTGTTGTGTTATGCGTCTAGACTGTGTGTGTGTGTGTGTGTGTGTGTGTGTGTGTGTGTGTGTGTGTGTGTGTGTGTGTGTGTGTGTGTGTGTGTGTGTGTGTCAGTGTGTGTGTCTGTGTGTGTGTCTGTGTGTTTGTGCGTGCGTGCGTGCGTGTGTGTGTTCGTGTGAAACACACCGACTGTCGGCCTACCGTTTGTGGATCATGCAAATCGAATTGAGAGAAGCTCTGTATTTGTGTGTGTCAGTGACGTGTTTACAAGTTAATTCAAAATCGTATTTGTTTCTGGGATGCACTGAATAGGCGCTATAGAACCAACCGTGGCCCAACGGTGAACGTGCCTACGCCTAATTCACATCAGTAAGGAATCCGCACCCGGGATGCTTTTGTTTTGATCAATGTTGATGTGAGTGGCGCGTGATTTTGCCTACAGGGCTGACATCAATCGAGTTGGACGTGGGTTAACAACGACCGCCTCAGAGGAAGCCTTTAAACGCGTTTCATGTGTTTGTGTGTGTGTGTGTGTGTGTGTGTGTGTGTGTGTGTGTGTGTGTGTGTGTGTGTGTGTGTGTGTGTGTGTGTGTGTGTGTGTGCGTGTCTGTGTGTGCGTGTGCGTGTTCGTGTGTGTGTTGGTGAAAGAAGTATCAGAGGTAAAAGCATAAAATACCAGTTAACTTGAACTGCTAGATTTCATTACATTATTATTTACGTGCCTATAGGCCACATTGATCTGTTGGTCAGAGCGCGGGTATATGCGTTTATGAAAAAGCTAATTCTACTATGGTTCCATTTTCAATTTGCTTCTTGTACGCCTATTTTTCAGTCGAAACGACACTTCGGCATTAAAGCAGGCTCCATTTGACCGCATGCATTATTAAAGTACGACTATTTTGCGGCTGCCGCTTCTAAAATTAGAAATATAGCTGCGTGCTGGTTATAATTATAGGAAGCATATGGAATGCGCTAATTTATAATAGAGACTTTTTTACAACCTCTAGTGTGTGAGTGTGTGTGTGTGTGTGTGCGTGAGTGTGTGCATGCGTACGTACGTGAGTTTAAGGGCGCGCGCTTGTTTGCGTGCGCGTGCACGTCTATTCCCTTGAGGCCTCGAAGTGAGCCTGGCAATAAACAAACAGCTCTATCTGTCGTCAAGGTCAGACTAAGGCTCCTCCTTTTGCGTCAACAAGCCGGGAGAGAAATTAAACTCCAAATCAATTGCCCTTGAACCCCGCACCCCCTACAACCCACCCACATATGCGTGTACGTGCACGTTAGAGAACGTCATGGTGTCTAGTCTAGTCCTGCATCACGCGATGTGATCGCGAGCTGGTATCTCGTTTCTTCAACCCTTACAATTTCGCTACTGCGGCGTTGTTGGACGCAGCATGGCGGCAGTAGGCTACAACAACATTAGCACGTTGCTAGTGTATGCTATACTATGTTATAGTGTAGAACCCTCCTACAGACCCTCCTACACTATACCATGGATGAAGCGTGGGACCACAGGGCGGAAAATGCCTCTAATACACATGGAGACATGGAGGAGGATGTGAGGAAACAGGAGAGGAGTCAGCAGAGGACGAGGACGACAGATGCGGACCTTAGCGTGGACACTAATTATTTATAGGCGCGCGCAAGCCGCCGGCAACCCCCCACCCACGGTGTTCAAAGAAACCCCCACCCCCAACACACACACACACATACACACATACACACAAACACACACATGCACACAATCACTACCCCTTTTTCTCTAACCCCTTGCTTATTTTCATTCATGACAGCCACGGCAGAAACGCACGTCACAGAGGCACACCACCTCCACAGTCCCTCGCCATCAGAAGGATGCCTTCACTTCGCGTGAGAGGGAGAGAGAGAGAGAGAGAGAGAGAGAGAGAGAGAGAGAGAGAGAGAGAGAGAGAATGAGACGATCTCGTCTCTCGCGCTATTTATCTTTTTTTCTAGTGAAAACACGGCATTCTTTCCCAGCATCTCTTGTTATCACCGTTCTCTGAAACACACACGCACACGCTGCGCACAAACGTGCGCACGCGCACGCCACACACCACACACACACACACATTAATTAAAAACGCACATCGGAATGTCTTTTTTTTAATTTAAGGCCTACATATTTTTTCGTATCTGTGTGAGTAAACGCACAAAGAATACATAAGCAAATACACGCATCCTTCTACAAGCAGACACTTGAGGATCGCCATCCACTCAGAACCAGAGCAGGAAACGTGCGTGAAAGAGATTCAGGTTACGGAAAGGGGGGAGGGGGGTAGAGAAAGAGAGAGAGGGGGCGAGCGAGAGAGAGATGTGAAGATGACGCCCCAATGTGCCTGTGGGTAGGAATGATCGAGGGATAGAGAGGAGAGAGCGAGATAGAGAGACATACAGAGAGAGTTGTTGAGCGTGAGTGAAAGAGGAAGGGAGAGATGGAGGGGAAGCAGGTGGCCCCACTGCTCAACCCCTCCTCCCTCCCTCTCTCTCTCTCTCTCTATCTCCCTCTCTTCATTTATCTCTCCCTCTCTCTCCCGCTCCTCTCCTTCAATTTCCCTGCACACCAGCAAACACCCACACCTCTAACCAGCCACACACACATGCATGCAGATGGCATGGTTCACTAGACTAGTGCACCCCAACACACACACACACACACACACACACACACACACACACACACACACACACACACACACACACACACACATCCTGGGCACATATTGGCCAGGACACACTATATGTCGCGTGGTGGCTGGCGGACAGGCTGGCAGACTATGCCCCCTCTTCCCCCCACAGAGACCGTCGCCTAGGTGCCCCCCCACCCCCACCCCCACCCCCACCCTCACCCTCACCCCTAGCTAATTCCATTATATATTCCCGACTGGAAGGAAGAGGGGTTGTCTTCTAATTGCTTTCTTATCCCCACGAGCCACCTCCACCCTCCACATACACACACACACACACACACACACACACACACACACACACACACACACACACACACACACACACACACACACCATCACGCCCCAACCCTCCCCCCGCCCCTCCTCCTCTCGTGCCTCCTACTCTACCTCCATCTTGCTTGCTCCCCTCGCTCTCTATCTCTCTCCCTCTCTCACCCCTTTCTCCCCTCTGTGTAACACGCCCCCATACCACCACCCCCCCACCCCCCCCCCCCCCCCCACACACACACACACACACACACACACACACACACACACACACCCGTCCTACGTGTTCTCAACATAGCAACAGACAAGCGCGCGAGGGAGGGAGGGAGGTGAGCGAGAGAGAACAGCAGAGAGAGAGAGAGAGAGAGAGAGAGAGAGAGAGAGAGAGAGAGAGAGAGAGAGAGAGAGAGAGAGAGAGAGGGAATGCTGGTGCCATTTTCAGCATCGCAGTGATACGGATTGAGCCTCGCCGCTGTTCTACTCGGCTCAGCTCACCTCGCCTCGGCTCTGAACAAGCTGAACAAGACGGGGACTAAACGGCGCCAACACGAGGGGACAGAGTACGGCTGACCACTAAAACACAGGTAGGTTCCCCCCAACGTATATTCTCCTCTTTTCCTGTCCCTGTCGCGTCAACACGCTCTGCCAAGCGGTGCGGTTGAGATGCTAGAACCAGGTGAATGGCAGAAGGGGGCGTGTGTGAGTGCATGCGTGTGTGTGTGTGTTTATATCCTACGCTTGTAAGTGCGTGTCTATGCCAGTTCATACTTGGATGCTATAGAGAAGGCAATGCGCGGTTCTCATTGGGTGCCTATTTTGGTTGCTTATTTGGTTTGCGTCTTACATGATTTATGTTAAAGGGTTCAAAAATCCTTGATCGATTGTCATGTTTACACGCCTAGAGGATCGTATATGTCTACACAATGAATTGTATCATTCAAATTAGTATCAATTTAGTCTGGAAGTCTAAACGCACAAGTGTAAGCGTGATGCGCAGCCTCTCGTCCCGCGCTGTTTTTGCGCGTGTAAAAACTGCGTGCGTGTCGCCATCACCGGACACAATGTCGGGGGGACGTTGTGTCACAGAGGGAAGCACAACACAACATACCAGGCAGACGAAGCGAAACACTTTATCAAAATTGTTTCTTATAGGAATTGGCAAAAATATTTTGTTTACATTTGGTTTTGATTGCCTGTTCCATACATGGTCTGCGGACGCTATGACGTAGTGTGACCTACGTAGCCTACATTTGATTGAGCCAGAATAAATACATGATATAGTCTACATATATCTATATCGATCTACACATTCTTTCACTATATGTGATGCAATATAGCATTGTGAGTGTATGTGTGTGTGTGTGTGTGTGTGTGTGTGTGTGTGTGTGTGTGTGTGTGTGTGTGTGTGTGTGTGTGTGATATGCTGCATAGGCTCACCTTTGAGGCTGCCTATAGCCCATATATAGTGTGTGTCATTAAAAGATGTACTGAGACTGCAGTGTCACTGCTGACAGAAATTGATGCCATGGACACTCTTCCTCACCCCCTAGAGAGTGGTGTGTGTGTGTTGGAGGGGAGGGGTGCAGGGGGTGGGGAGAACCATAGAGGGCAAAGGCAGGAGTGAGAGGATACAGAAGGGTGTGTGTGTGTGTGTGTGTGTGTATGTGACATGTGTATATGAGTGAGTCTTAAAGAGTGAGAAGTAGAGCATGGGGCATGTATTGTGAGATGTAGAGAGTGATGTTTAGGAGTGAGAGGTAGAGAGTAAGATGAAGATAGTGAGACGCAGAAAGTGAGGCACAGAGAGTGAGAAGTAGCGAGTGAGTGGTAGAGATGAGATGTGGAGAGTGAGTCAGTTAGAAGTTGAGAGTGAGTCATAGAAAGTGGGATGTAGAGAGTGAGGTGTAAAGAGTGAAACGCAGACTGTAAATGGCAGAGATGAGACGTTGAGAGTGAGCCATAGCGAGTTAGACATTGAGAATGATCATAGAGAGTGGGGTGGAGAGAGTGAGATGTAGAGTGAGATGAGGAATGAGGGGTACAGAGTGAGACGTAGCGAGCGACAAGTATAGATTGAGATGCAGAGGGTGAAATGTAGCGTGTGGGACGAAGCGTAGAGAGTGACTCATAGAGAGTGAGAGGTAGAGAGTGAGGTGAAGAGAGTGAGGGGGAAGATGAAAGGCAGAGGAGAATATATGAATTGAAAATTAGATGATCCCACATAGCTATGCAGCAACATGGTTGCTGTCAATACATAAACAACAGCACTGGAGTGTGTGTGTGTGTGTGTGTGTGTGTGTGTGTGTGTGAGTGCACGTGTGTTTCTGCTTCTGTGTGAAGTCAAAACAGAGAAGATAGTAAACTGACTTGGCACAGCATGACTAGGCGATGGTTCTACTATAGTCAAACACAAACATCAAGGCTTTGCACGCACATGTTCACTGTACAACACCACAGAGAGAGATGCACACAAACACACAAACACACACACACACCCTCACAAACATTTGCACGTGTGTCGAACAGACAGCTTTGCAGAGGAAGTTGACTGCATGATGCAACACATTGAAAGACACCTGATTATCATAGAGATTGGGAGGTGTTTGTGGAGGGGACTTTGCATTATGTGTGTGTGTGTGTGTGTGTGTGTGTGTGTGTGTGTGTGTGTGTGTGTGTGTGTGAGAGAGAGAGAGAGAGAGAGAGAGAGAGAGAGAGAGAAAGAGAGAGATGGTCAGTGAACGGCATGATGCAGTTGGCAACCTGCTGCGTAGCTTAAATGAAAGATGAAAGACCCCCTCCTCCTCCCATTTCTCTCTCCCTCTCTCTCCCTTTCTCTCTCTCCTGCTCTCTCCCTCTCTCTCTCCCTCTCTCTCTATCTTCTCTGCTATCTATTTCAGTATCTGCATGTCAACTCCAAACAAATCTGTAAGGTCAACGTTCAAGGAAGAAGAGGGATTTAATAAGGCAATGAGGAGAGGAGAGGACAAGAGTAGAGGAGAGAGGAGAGGAGAGAGGAGAGGAGAGAGGAGAGGAGGAGAAGAACTGACGATAGAGCAAAGGGGAAGAGAGGAGAGGAGAGGCATACGATGAGAGGACAAGAGAGAGGATGACATGAGAATAAACAAGAGGAGAAAGAGGAAAGGATGAGGGGAGAGGAAATGAGAGGAAAGGGGGGAGAGGAGAGGAGATGGGTAAGAAGATCAGAGGAAAGGAGAGAAAGGGGATGGGATGAAAATAGAGGAGAAAAGGAGTGGAAAGGAACACAATCTAACAAGAGGAGGGAGAGCCAACTGATGCAGCTAGATGAAAATGGACTTAAATAGATAGAGAGGAAAATGGAAACCAAACATTAGAGCCATGAGGACATCAGGAGTTATGCTTGTTGCTCAACTCCACAAACGGATATCGTCATTCTCTCTCTCTCTCTCTCTCTCTCTCTCTCTCTCTCTCTCTCTCTCTCTCTCTCTCTCTCTCTCTCTCTCTCTGTCCCTCTCTCCGTGCATGTGCACTCCACTAAGAGTCCATAGTTCTGCATGACTGTAGTTTTGATATAAGCACTGAGTGGCTGAATGACCCTCCCACAGAAGCAAAGGGGGATGGATAGGGGGAGGGAAGCAGAGGTAGGAGAGAGAAATAGTTAAACAGAGAGGCCATTAGACAGAGAGAGGGAGAGAAACAGAGAATGTGAGAGAGAGGGAGTTTGTACCTCATTAAATGAACACATGAAGTAAGATCAGTGGGGAGCAAAATAAACACAATGCTGTTATTGCACACACAAACACACGCACGCACGCACACACACACACACACACACAGACTCACACCATATGCAGTTTTTATGTTTTGTACAATTTACATCACTTTTGCAAGCATTGTGTTGTCCTGAACCATAGATCACCAACATTAATTGTATGCCCGAATAAAGAATGCTTGGCTTGCAAGACTCCTGGAGGAATCCATAGGGTTATAACATAATGCATCAAATACATCAATGTAACTTGAAAATGTAGATCCATATGGGTTTTGTATTTGAACGTTT
>JACYXH010000278.1:507477-519977 GCA_026745465.1 Lota lota | reverse complement strand
TATCACAGGGAGTGCAGCGCCAAATAGACTGAAGGCTGGGGGTGACAGACGGCGGACAGAGAGAGGTATGGAAAGAGAGTGAGAGAGAGAGAGGCAGAGGTGATAATGGAGAGCTTGTGCTAGGAAAGGAGAGAGACAGTGAGAGATTAGGAGAGAGGGATCTTGTAAACAAACAATATAACAGCCCAATAATAAAAGTAATAAAGGGGGAAGGAAGTGAGGAACGAAGGAAAAAAAGGAACAATAGGAAAATAAAAGGAAGAAAGGTGAAGGAGAATCCAGACCAAGTCATAGCTGGATTAATAGAGAAGCAACACATCAATCAACAAAGATGAAGACGGCAAATTAAAAACCTCAGGAACCGCGACACACAAACATGACGAAATTGCGGAAGCCCTGAGAGAAGAGAGGGGATGTGAGAGTGAGAAGGGAGAGGACGAGGATGGACGCTGAGGCAGGGGGGGTAGGGGGTGGGAGATACAAATGAGATGTAATAAGATGTGATGTTTTGAGACGAGTGCAGTCAGGCCCCGCTGCCATACCAGCATGACTCTAGGACCTCCTCAGGCCCTGCATGCCACATGTCACAGCCACAAAGTCACAGTGGTCTCTCTCTCTCTCTCTCTCTCTCTCTCTCTCTCTCTCTCTCTCTCTCTCTCTCTCTCTCTCTCTCTCTCTACCTTTCTCTGTGTCTCTACCTCTCTCTGTCTCAATCTCCCATGCACATACAAACAAAACAAATCAAAACACATACAGACATCGCCCACTCCCAAACATTCAAATGTATGCAAATGCCTGTGTGTTCACTTTCCCTTGACACATGCACGTATACACATAAACAAACACACACACACACTTTGTGTGCATGTGTGTGCGTGTGTGTGTGCGTGTGTGTCTTTGTGTGTGTGTGTCAGCTGGCCCATTACCTGAGAAGGATGGGCCTCTAAGGTACTACACAGCCTGGTACACTCTGTGCCGTCTGTTAGATTCACTCTGAAAACACACAGTGTGTTTGTGTGTGTGTGTGTGTGTGTGTGTGTGTGTGTGTGTGTGTGTGTGTGTCTAATGGGTCTGATGTGTGGGTGTCCCTGTTATGTTCGCTGGGGAAGGTGTGTGCTCATGTGTGTTAATGTGTGTGTGTGTGTGCGTGTGTCTAATGGGTTTGGTGTGTGCGTGTCCCTGGTGTTCTGTGCGAGCGGGACAGGGGGGAGGAGGGTGAGGGGAGATGAGGTGAGCGCTGGAGTCACCCTCCTCAAAATAACAAGCCAGCGGTCTCCCGCAGGACGGTGGGCTGGACAGCCATCTTGCAAACTGCATGGCCCTCAGGTGCCCTAGTTCACTTACTGCATCCATCTCTCTCTCTCTCTCTCTCTCTCTCTCCCACTGTCTGTTCCTCTCTCTCTCCCTCTCTCTGTCTCTCCCACTGTATGTTCCTCCCTCACACTCTCTCCCTCTCTCTCTCTTTCTCCCACTGTCTGTTCCTCTCTCTCTCTCTCTTCCACTGTATGTTCCTCTCTATCTCTCTCTCTTTCTCTCTCTCCCAATGTCTGTTCCTCTCTGTTTTGCTCTCTCCCTCTCCCTCTGTCTCTCCCACTGTCTGTTCCTTTCTCTCTCTCCCTCTTGCTTCCACTGTCTGTTCCTCCCTCTCACTCTCCCTCCCTTTTCTCCCACTGTCTGTTCCTCTCTCTCTCTCTTTCTCTCCCAATGTCAGTTTCTCTCTGTCTTACTCTCTCCCTCTCTCTGTCTCTCCCACTGTCTGTTCCTCTCTCTCTCTCTCCCACTGTATGTTCCTCTTTCTCTCTCCCTCTCTCACTTCCACTATCTGTTCCTCCCTCTCTCTCTCTCTCTTGCTCTCTCTCTCTCTCTCTCTCTCTCTCTTGCTCTCTCTCTCTCTCTCTCTCTTGCTCTCTCTCTCTCTCTACTTGCATGGAAAACATAAGAGCTCTCTCTCTCACCCTCGCTCCCATCTGCCTCGGTTGCTCTCTATCTCTTTCTCTACTCAGCTCTTTCTCTTTGTATCTCCCTCCATCTCCATCATCTCTCTCCATCTCTCTCTCCCGCGTTTGTCCTCTCTTTATCTCTGTCTCTCTCTATCTCGCTCTCTTCCTCTCTTTCTTTTCCTCTCTCCCCATCTTGCCTTCTCTTCAGTCTACTATTTCCACATATAGAACATTTAAATGTCCTGTAAATTGTGCGCACATGGCTACACTTAGCTAGACATGTGTACACATATAGCTAGAAGATATATATATATATATATATATATATATATATATATATATATATATATATGTATATACAGTATATATATGGCACAGCAGCACACATCCCTTAACGATGTGGACCACCTCCAGCTGGGTCTAATGAGGTCTCCCGCAGCCGATTGGCCTAGAAAAGGCAGCGGTCAGCAGCCCACACCCCCTCTACAACCTTCATCAGACCCAGCTCTGTAGCACAAAGACTCACTCTCTCTCTCTGGCTGTATCACTAACTCTCTCTGTTTCCCATCATCCCTTCCTCCTCCTCCTATTTCAACCTCTATCTCTCTCTCCCCCTATATCACAATCTCTCACATCCTTTCTCTCTGTATCTCTTACGGTGTCTCTGTGTCTCTCTCTCTCTCTCTCTCTCTCTCTCTCTCTCTGTCTCTATCTCTATCTCTCGCTGTTAGACACAATTAACAGTCTCTGTGTTTCTTCATGTGGGAGAGCAAAAACACAGAGGAGGGCATAAAGGAAAAAAAGGCCTGATGCTAACCAATGCCTTTAATTACATGTTTATAAATTATAAAATAGTGCACACATTTGTAGGGGTATACTTGAGTGTATATGGGCATATGAAGACACATTCACACACACACACATTTTAGATAATATGTGATTTTACAATCACATATGTGCATGTGATTGTGTGTATGTATGTGTGATTGTATGTGTGTGTGTATGTGTTTGTGTGTGTGTGTGTGTGGGTGGGTGGGTTTGTGTGTGTGTGTGTGTATGTGTGTGTGTGTGTGTGTGTGTGTGTGTGTGTGCGTGCACTGGAAAGGTATGAGCCATGGGTGCCTGGAGGCAACCTGGCTGTAAGGAAATGAGGGACAGAGGAAGGAAGGAAGGAAGGAAGCGAGGAAGGATGGATGCGAAAATAGAAAGAGATGAAAATTTGAGAAAATATGGAAAGAGCCATGGAAAATAACAGACCCAATGATAAAAGGAGAACGAGAGTGAGGGAGAGAGCTGGAAAGAGAGAGAGAGAGAGAGAGAGAGAGAGAGAGAGAGAGAGAGAGAGAGAGAGACCCAGAAGCCTGTGCAGAGATGTATAAGAGAGAGGGGGTGGGGTGGGGGGGGTATTGTAAATGGTGGCTGGGAGTAGGGGAGCAAAATAGAGGAAGGGGGACAGAGGAGAATGCTATATATGGTGGTGGCGAACAGGAAACATCTCAAAAACATGTTTTTGAGATGGTTGAGAGAGAGAGATGAGGGAGAGAGATGAGTGTAAGAAAGAGAGAGAGAGATGGGTGAGAGAGGATGAGAGAGATAGAGAGTGAGAGGAACAATAGGGGGGTACAGAGAGAGAGAACGGGAGAGAGGGGGAGATAGAAGGGGTATAGAGAGAGAGAGGGGGTTAAAGACAGAGAGACAGAGAGAGAGAGAGAGAGGGTAAAGAGGTCGGCTGTAGCAGTAGTAGGCTAAGGGTGCAGCTATCACACAAACTCAGGCCCAGGCGTTGAGCCCACTGTGGCACACTCCCTCTCACACACTCACACACACACACACACACACACACACACACACACACACACACACACACACAAATACAGCCTGACATACACACAATATTAGCACACAAACTCACACAAACACACACAGTGATGGATCAAACACAAGGGCACTGTCTCTCTCTCTATTTCTCTCCCTCTTTCAATGTGACAGCCTGTCTGTCTCCCTTTCTCACACCTACACAAACAAATATACACATTAAGAAATACACACACGTAAACACAGCCTCCATAGTTCAGACAGCTCATGCAAACTCCGCACACATGCATATGCACACACACACACACACACACACACACACACACACACACACACACACACACACACACACACACACACACACACACACTGACTGGCATAAATGCTGTCTTTCATGGGGTTGGAAAAGACAAATGCATATGCAAGTAGTGTGTGTGTGTGTGTGTGTGTGTGTGTGTGTGTGTGTGTGTGTATGTGTGTGTGTGTGTTTGTGTGCTTATCGCTTATCTGTGTGTGAGTGCTCATAGTAGGTTTGTGTATGTGTGTGTGTGTGTGTGTGTGTGTGTGTGTGTGTGTGTAGGTGTGCTATCGTGCCAGTGCTGCCAGAACAGAATGAGGGACAGTGTCTCAGAGTTGCTGCTGCTAATAGCCTGCTGACTGGAGGTGACAGCCCCTCTCTCTCTCTCTTTCTCTCTCCCTCTCTCTGTATCTCTCCCTTCTGCTTAATCTCTCTCTTTTCTAATTCTATCCATCCACCTCTCTCCTTCTCACTCACTAAACTGCTCAATCTTGTTATTGTTATTGTTGTGTCTCCCTTTCTCTCTTCCCCCTCCATCCCTCTTTCCCCTTCACTCTCTTCGTCTCCCCCTCTCTAGTGTGTTGGTGTCTGCTCAGTGCCTTCTGTCTGATTTGCAGTCAGCATCTGTCCCGTGCTCTCTCTCTCTCCCTCCCTCTCTCTCCTTACCCCTCTCGTGTTACAATCCTCGGCTGCGCCCCCTCCTCTTCCTCACCTCTCACACTCCCTCACCCTTAACCCCTTCCTGTAACCCCACCCTCACTCCCTCTCTCTCTCTCTACACACACACACACACACACACACACTCACTCACACCCTGTTCCTCTGACACTTTCATCGTCGCCCTTCATACCACTCACTTTCTTCTCTCCTCTCTCTCTTTCTCTCGCTCTCTCTCCTCTCTCATCTCTCCTTTCTCTCCTCTCTTCTCTGTCCTCCCTCCTCTCTCCCTTTTCCACCTCATTCTTTCTCCGGTCTCCCCCCCTCACCCTTTATCATCCCCTCTCTCACTCACCATATCTCTCCTCTCTTCATCCATTCTCATGGCGCACAGGAGACAGCTTGTGTGTGAATGATTACGCACACACAGACACACACATACGCACGCATCAGAGGGGGGTAATAGAAAGCGCTCATGCATTTTGTGTGTGTGTGTGCGCAGACATCTGCAGGGTATGAGCTAAGTTATCATTCTTTGTGCGTCACAGTTTTTCAGGCCAGGATGGTGAGATGAAACAAAGACGAGCGACACACACATGCAGATGCATACACACACATGCACACAATCATACACATATGCTTACAAACATGTCCACGTATACAAACACTCTTACCCAAGCTCAGACTCACACAGATAAGCACGTAGACACACCCACACACACACACAGCCGACACACACACACATCCACACACGCTCCTCTTTTCTTAGCCTATATTTCTGCAGTAGTCTCACGTCTGGACTGTCCACATAGAAAAAGCAAGAGAGAGACAGATTGAGAGAGGGAGAAAGAGAGAGAGAGAGAGGGAGAGAGAGAGAGAGAGCTGTGTGTTTCAGACATCATATTACCCCCGACAGGATAAGTGTTTGTTTGTTTGTGTGTGTGTGTGTGTGTGTGTGTGTGTGTGTGTGTGTGTGTGTGTGTGTGTGTGTGTGTGTGTGTGTGTGTGCAAGGACTTACCAGATGATCTGGGGCACCCTACCTGCTAGGTGTGTGTGTGTGCGTGTGTGTGTGTTTGTGGTGGACAAAGGGGTGGGGCATGCTGTGTGTTATCCTTCCTAGAGGGGCAGAGTTGGCCTGTAGGAGTGGGGCGGGATGGGGGTGGGGGGGGGGGGGCGGCTTGAGAAGGAGGAGGGGAAGGGTGGGGACACTTCGCAGCCAATCATCTGTGGTCTGCTGAGGCAACCATCCATCGGCGCCACGGCAACAACAGCACCGCGGCAACACCAAGCCTGTGTGCTGCAGGGGGAGAGGGACAGGCGAGGGATGCTCAAAGGGACCTCTCTCTCTCTTTCCATCTCTCTCTCTCTCTCTCTCGTCTCTCCCCATAGGATCCTTCTTTTATTGTCTGTCTCGTCTCTTGTTTTCATCTTCTGTGTGTTCTCACACTGTCTTTCATCATGGGCCACTTTCTTGTCTGTGTCCCTCTAGCTCGTTCTATCGCCTTCTCTCTTTTTTTCTGTGAGTGATATTTGACGTTAATGGGGCCTTCACGGGAGCTCTCTTAGGTGTGACCTAACGGCCGAGAACAGAGAATTGAAAGAGAGAAAGAGAGAGATAGAGAGATATAGGGTGAAAACGAGAGAGACAGAGTGAATATATTGGTGCATATGTGTGTGTAAGTATGAGTGTGTGCGTGCATGTGTACAGGTGTGAGTGTGAGTGTGTGTGTGTCTGTGTGTGTGTGTGTGTGTGTGTGTGCATGGGTTCCCTCTAGAAAGGTCTCTCTCTCTCTCTCTCTATCTCTCTTATTTCCATCAGACTTCCTGCCTGCTTGTGTTCCTCCCCTGCCCTCCTCTTTCCCACCACGCACAAGCTCCCCTTTCTTTTTACCTCATATGTATGCAAATGAGGTGTCATATGCAAATGAGACAGGTAGGAACTTGCAGGGAGGAGGAGGAAGACGGGGGCGGGGCAAAGACAGGAGGGATGAACGGAGAGGGCGATGAAGGACGGAGACAGTTGGTCAATTACCTCCAGGATCAACGCCTCGGTAGCACTGATGTTAGCTTATCTATAGCATCAATACACCAAAACCTAAGATAGTCGACTAACCATTCCCAGCTTGCTTGTTGGAGGAGGCATTTCAAAGTATACCCTTGCGCTAAGCTGAACAATACTAGCTATAAGTCACATTGCTAGCGCTTTCCTATGATAGAATGTATGCTTCTATGTGGTTTTCTGGCCAGGCTCCAAGAAGCCTGGCGTGTTGCTAGGGGCACTGGATAGCTTGCCGCTAATAGGCCGTGGGTTGCTAGGTGCTGGCTAGCGCAGATAAGAATTTAAATGTGAGATCGATGGATGGTTCGAATAATTAGTTTCTTGCTAAACATATTCACTGTGTGTCAATGTCAAACCCAAGCCTATTATCTGTCCACGATGTGTGTGTGTGTGTGTGTGTGTGTGTGTGTGTGTGTGTGTGTGTGTGTGTGTGTGTGTGTGTTGGTAGAGAACTTCTGCACAGAAACACAGTACAAAACAGTGGCATCATCGCATTTCATGCTTCACTGAATGCGTGTATTGGTACATGTCTGTTGTGTGGGCGTCCCTGAACGTGTGTGTGTGTGTGTGTGTTTGCATTGTGCATCATTATAACTGATGTGAGTGACATCGGGTGGGTGTGTTCTTTAGTGCACTTGTGGCCTGTTTGTCAGTGTGTGAGTGCATATTTAGTTGTGTGATTGCATCCCCAATAGCAAACAGCAAGCTCTCTTGATCCAGATAAAGCTTCGGAGAGAGAGAGAAAGAATGTTTGTGGCCAACGTTATCATCGGTGTTAGTTTTGTGTTCTGTATACTGTGTGTGTGTCATCACTGTGTCACTTTATTAGCCACCCCAAGGTCCTCTCATTGCACACACACACTCACACACATTCCTCCATGTCTGGGTCTTAGTGAGAGTGGCTTAATGCCAGCAGATTTGGGATGCTTGGCTATGCGAACGCATGCATTTGATTTGTTCCAGCGTGGCAAGAGATAATCATAAAAGTACATAGCCACGCTCCCCTCTGGCCACGCTCGGGGCTCTGGCAGCAGACGAGCCGCTTCGAAGGGAAGGGGAAGTTAGCTGGAAGTTAGACGCGGCTGATGTGTCCGGTAGGCCATTTGGAGACATTAGCCTAGCCGCGACTCATAAATCCCATTGATGGACATGTGATAGCAAGAGTGGGAGAAAAGAAAACTAGCTTGTTAGCTCAGAAATGAATGCCCCTTTAATTTTGCTCAACACCTCTTAAGTCCCCTCTACATCCTCTGAGGTCATCTACATTTCTCAGGTCCTAGTGTCGCTCAGACCGTATGGGGGGAGGGGGAGGGGGGGGAGGGGGGGATGAGGTCATATATAACTTCCCCTCCTCCACACACACACACACACACAGTGACTCAGTGCCAGTCACTCACAGGCATATGGGGACTGCTTTGTTCCAGCACTGCTCCCTGCACTCTATCTAGTGCCACACCACAGGGGCGATGCGCGCACACACACACTAGATATTATCAAACAAACGGACAAATCAGGCACACGCACACAAACCACAAACACACACAAATGCACTGAGATCACAGAAGCAAGACAGGCGCGGGGATACAACACACACAATTCACAGCACCAGCCGTGCATGACGGGTATATCCTTGACTGTCTGCCCCCCTTCATCCCATCCTCATTATGCTCCTCTAATGGGAGCACTCTTTAAAATATATTGCATTACCACATAATCACACACAAACAATGGGACAAAATTGCTTTTAACCAACGTTTCACTCTTTGGACAATTTAAGAGTTAGTCCAAAGTATGTTTTATGTTTTACATAATTTTCTGTTAAAGAATCATTGCTACTATAATAATCTATAAATAGCGTTTATGGTTGACTGTTGCTATGCAAAAGTTTCAAACAATGCAAAGCATATCAAGTATCGAGATAGGATCATGCCAACACACTATATAGAGAAATGTACGAATAGGCTACAATACCAGCAGGCAAAACAAAATTATTTTAATGTTCATTCAGAACAAAATATGTTGTGCTCTTTTGCTCAACACTCCCTGGTGTTGGATGACTGGGTCCAAGGTCCGTTTGGCTGGACGGCAAGCCGTTTCCCAGCAGACTCCGTACTCTTGTCACGCTACTTGACTGCCTCTACAAGTACACAGGACACATTGTGAACAGCATAGAAACCAGTGACTTCAATAGCCAATGGCGTGAATTACAAAAGGTTTTCACAAGTCACAGAAAACACAACTTGCATCTCGGTGTTATTTCAAAGCTCACAATCTTGTACTGCCAATCAAGTAATGGGAATACAGACAAATGCCAACAGTAAACCTAAATACTAACTGATGAAAGCCTACATACATGTTGAATGACTTAGGCCACACCTTTTCTCTAGATTTGTTAAGGTTTAAAAGGCATACATGACGAATCAGACACCAGTTTATGCAAAAGAAAAACATTATTAAGTAATGCACAATCAAATAAAATTGTAAAATCCCCACTACATTGAACCTTACTTTTTACTATAGACATTTATGAATACATACATAGTCAAATGTAACATACGCGTACTTGGCCACAACCAAATAAATAAAAAACTGAAGGAATTAAGCATTGATTGCCTTCTATGGATCAGAACAGTCAAGCCATCCCCAAACAGCACCAAACAGTTAGAAGACAATTTCTTGAATTTCTATGAATGAGGCTGAGATCAAGGCAACTGAAATAAATACCAGAGTAAATTAAACAGATCTCAGGTTTGGCAGTATTTTAGGATTTCAATGTAACATATTTAAAATGATACCCTTACCATAGGTTCTAGAAGTTATTGGAACATGTGCTTGTTGAGTCTGAGTGTTTGTTGTTGAGAATCCTTGCAAGTGTGTGTGTGTTCAGCTATAATGATAATTGGAGGGTGGGGCTGTACCTGAAAGAGTTTGTGTTTGGCAAACATTAGGTTACATACAAGTACCATGCAATGTAGATAAAAAAAGGCCCCTGGGTTATATGTGATCATATTAAAGCTACCAATACATGATACTCTGTGGAAGATGTAGAACTTACCAAATGTGGTGAAGATTGGCTGAAAAGGCATTACGTGTACACTGGATTTCTATGGCACATTACATTTTGAAACCTGAACCCCTCTTGCACCAATTAGCATGCAACTTGATATGTCAATAAAGGGACTTCTCCAAACTAGTGTGTGGATCGATCAAATTAACAAGATGGCCGCCATGAGTTTTAATATACTGCTCAAAAAAATAAAGGGAACACTTGGAGTTACATTGTGTTGTTTAAGTGTTCCCTTTATTTTTTTGAGCAGTATATAATAGGCCATGCCCACAAAATATGGCTATGTGACGATTGATCATGCAGATATTCAGATAGGTATAATAAGTAAACAAACAAACACACACACACACACACACACACACACACACACACATTTGCTCAGATATTAGATTTACAAGCACCGCTAAACTTTGAAACTTTGAAACTTTGAAAATGCCAGTAGGTCTACAAGTAGTTCTACAAGTGGGTCTCCAAGTAGGTCTACAGGTAGGTCTAAAGGTAGGGCTACAATAAGTTATACAAGTGGGTCTCCAAGTGGGTCTACGGGTAGGTCTAAAGGTAGAGCTACAATAAGTTATACAAGTGGGTCTCCAAGTAGGTCTACAGATGGCTCTAATGGTAGGGCTACAAGTAGTTCTACAAGTATGCATTCAGCAGCTCAGTCATGTCCTAACACACAGGTCTGATCGCAGCATGACTAATACGTACACGGAACACATCAGGCCCTCCAATCCAACTGCAGAATGTCTTGCATTGCACTCAATCACTTCTAGCGCTGGTATCACCTGAGCGAATCTAACTCGCCATCATCACACATCACACTCCACAACGGTGTACCGGGTTGCTAAAGTGAGTGGAGATTTCTAGCTCTTCAGCGAGGAGCAACCAGTCCTCCGAGTCCCAGCGTGTGAGGTCATCGACGGCTCCCTCTGACCCACCCCCATTACCCGCTATAGGAAGTAAATGAAAAGCAGTAATGAAGAATCAAGTGATGTAGTGGGGAGGGGGGGGTTGTGTGTGTCCATGTGTGTGTGTGTGTGTGTGTGTGTGTGTGTGTGGGGGGGGGGGGGGGGGGGGGGGGGGGGGGGGGGGGGGGGGGGGGGGGGGGGGGGGGGGGGGGGGGGGGGGGGGGGGGGGGGGGGGGGGGGGGGGGGGGGGGGGGGGGGGGGGGGTGGGGGTTTGATGGTCTCCGTCTTGGCCAAGCCCCTAACGGCGCTTCATTCCTGGAGAGCACGGATAAGCAGGTCCTCACCACATGCCGCGCCGTGATGTGAAATGACGAACAACCTGCTAAAAGAGAGAGAGACAGAGAGCAGAGGGAGAGAGGGAGAGAGAGGGAGAGAGAGAGACAGAGAGCAGAGGGAGAGAGAGGGAGAGAGAAGGAGGGAGAGAGAGCGATAGAGAGAGAGAGACAGAAAGAGAGAGAGGGAGGGAGACCGAAATCTGTGAAGATGACTATCAAGGGGCGGCCGTGCACAGACTCGCAAGCACCAAAGTGTGAGCACACACACACACACACACACACACACACACGCTCAAACACTCAAGCACACACTCACCAGACACATTCACCATGCTGAGACAGAACGTTCGGAAAGGGCAGGTGGGAAAATGGTTGTAATTATCGTTAGTTCTTTGTGATTAACCGAGTGCCAGGGAGACGCATGCAGACACACACACACCCGCTTAAAAATGCTCACTGCTTCTGCCTTTGTAGCGTGGTACAAAATGGCGGTTTGTGGGTGTGTGTGTGTCAGTGTGTGTGTGTGTAGTGGGGGGGGGGGGGGGGAAGATAGACAGAGGAGAGAGAGAGAGGAAAAGTGGGAAGAAGGCCAAACAGAGGATGTGCAGAGACTTGGCAGGCACCACGCTGTGAGTGTGTCTTCGTGTGTGTGTGTGTGTGTGTATGTGTGAGTGCGAGTCAATGTGTGTGTGTCTGAGTGTGTATTTGTGATAACATTTAGGTGAGCGGGAACATGGACTTGTTCAGACAGAGCCTACTGTCCCATTAAGTGTCCACACACTTACGCACACACACACACACACACACACACACACACACACACATGCACACACAAACACACTCGCACACACCTAGACACACCTAGCCAGATCATGCAGGGATGGTGCATGTACACACACATAACTACAAGGGCACACAGCACACAGCTGGTACAGAGAAGGCAGAGAGAGCAAGCAATGGTGAAAGAGGGAAATAAGGAGAGAGAGGGAGAGAGAGAGACTGAAGAAAATATTGTGTGACCTTCAGTCCAACTTTCGCTCAATTCAGTTGTTTGTCGATCTCCCCTCCCTCTATCTCTCTCTCTCTCTCGCCCTCTCTCCATCTCTCTCTCTTGCTCTGTTCTCGGTTGTGTGGCAGGTAATTTGTGCGCTCTAAAAGATTAAAGTTTAATTAGGGAGCAAGGAGTAGAATAAAGCATGGATGTGGATGTGCTGTGAATGTGAATGTATGTGTGTGTGTGTGTGTGTGTGTGTGTGTGTGTGTGTGTGTGTGTGTGTGTGTGTGTGCGTGTGTGTGTACGTGTGTGAATTTGCTGCTTTCTCCCCCTCACCCATCAAGGCTCGTCTCAGAAAGAGAGAGAGTGACATGGCAAGAGAGAGAGAGAGAAGATGAGAGAGTTAGAGAGAGAGAGAGAGTGAGA
>JACYXH010000278.1:497477-502477 GCA_026745465.1 Lota lota | reverse complement strand
GGTAATCCGTTTTCCTCTTGCCCACCTCTCTCTCTCTCCCTCTCTCTCGCTCTCTCTCTCTCGCTCTCTCTCTCTCGCTCTCTCTTTTCACTCTCTGACTCTAACTCTCTGGTCCCCTCACATCCTCACTGTCCATGCTGTACTGTATATAAACAACACATGCCCACACATAGAAATATACTTTGCACACAAATGACCTGGTGTGTGTTAATATATATTTAACCAGCTAATTAAGATCTAAATACTCAACTGTCCACCCACATCCCCTCAAATACACACACGGGCACACTGTCCCCCCCACGCACATGACAACAGGTCATCCTAAACACACACACACACACACACACACACACACATATCCTACACACACTCGCAAAAATGATCTCCATCATTCACTTATGATGTGCGCAGTGGCATAGCATTCCTCTGTGAACACACACACATACACACACACACAGATAAAACACAAAATATAACACACGATGAGCGGTGAGCAAAAACAACCTATATTGCGCTGTTAACTCCCTGATTCCCGTGAGAGGCGGTATCCAGGAGACGAGTAGCCACGGCGACGACCCAGCCTCTGGAGCACACAGAGAGATATACATCAGGGAGCACGGCGTTGTCATGCAGCGCGCCGGACGAGATTGCGCACATCAGTTATGTGCGTTGTGCGTGCACCGCTTTGTCTTCTCCCCACTGCCCCCCCCCCCCCCCCCCCCCCCCCCCCCCGCCTCCCCTCCACCATCACCACCAGCACCACCTCCTTCCTCCTCCTCAGCTCGTCTGGTGGCCTGCGTTGCCATGTCAACCCTTGAGTCCTTCAAAAGGGCAGCGTTCTGCTGCTCGGCCACCAAAGGTGACCGCACAGAGGGAGGGAGAAAGGAATGGTGAGAGAGGAAGGGGGAAGGAGAGATAGAGAGTGTTAGAGAGAGATATAAAGAAAAAGAAGAAGAGGAAGAGAGGGGATTATGGAGGAATAGAAGGGTAGGGAAGAGGGAAGAAGAGAGATAAATAGAGCGGGAGAGCGAGATAAAGAAAGAGATTGAGAGGTAGATCGAGAGAGACAGAGATATATGAATTAGGTAGATAGATAGATAGATAGATAGATAGATAGATAGATAGATAGATAGATAGATAGATAGATAGATAGATAGATAGATAGATAGATAGATAGATAGATAGATAGATAGATAGATAGATAGATAGATAGATAATGAAGGTAACAACAACCTTTGAGGGAAAACATTTGAAAGTGAGCACAATGGCAATTAATACAATAACATATAAATAACATGCATTTTTTATTTGAATAACGTCAACAGTCTTGGATATTGCATCTCACATCTCTGGTGGTCCGTCTCACAAAATTGGGCATAGATTGAATGTGTGGGGGTCATGCATGGACTAGAGAGTCGTGGACGACGTTTGGGTGTGTTTGGGTGTGTGTCTGTACATGTTTGTGTGCGTGTGTGTGTGACTGTGTGTGTGTGTTGGACACTACATTGTATCCCCAACCCCCGGGGGTCATCCCTTCAGCCCCCCTGTTCATTACCACCCGCGTGTACTCCAAGGTTCTCTCCCTCCGATGACAGGCTCTGCCACGTTGCCACGGAAACCAGCGAAACGGGGGGGAAGGGGGATGGTTTGGGTTCGGTCGAGTGGGGGTGGCGAAAGGTGGTGGGTGTGGGGAGGGTAGGTGGGTGGGCGGTTTGTTGGTAGGGTGGTAACGTGTCCTATGATATGAGGCTGTCTTTCCGGGAAAGGTCATTGGATGCTGATGGCCTGTCAATCAAAGTCAGTGGACGGGAGAGAATGGAGGGGGCGGGAGAAGCGAGAGAAAGAGAGGGATCATAAATGGAGGGATGTTTGTCTGCTGGAACAAACGTGTGACAAACGTGCACTCTCGCATCACTTTCTCATAGAGAATTTGGTTGTCCTTTGATTTCCAAAAGGGGAGGTTCGAGAGAGTGACAGGATGAGAGAAATGAATCTGTCCCCTCTCTCTTGCTCTATGTCTCTCTTTCGCTCCATCTCTCTCTCTCTTTCTCTCTCTCTCTCTCTCTCTCTCTTGCTCTCTCTCTCTCTCTCTCTCTCTCTCTCTCTCTCTCTCTCTCTCTCTCTCTCTCTCTCTCTCTCTCTCTCTCTCTGTCTCTCTCTCTGCATTGTGCTCTCACAGCCAAATAGGAATCATCTCTCTCACTCCTTGACCTTTATTTGTCTGTGTGTGTCTGTTGTGTTTGACAGAGTGTGAAAGATTTAGAGAGAAGCACAAAGTGTGTGTGTGTGTGTGTGTGTGTGTGTGTGTGTGTGTTTCCACCTGAATGTATGTAATCAAAAGTCTTACTGACTTTGTTTGCATGGTATGTATGCATCTAGATTGTGTGTATGCGTGTGTGTGTATGTGTGTTTGTGTGTGTGCGTGCGTGCGATCTAGTGCAGAACCCTCATAGTTCAGAGTCACATCTTCATCAGTGAACAGACAGCCGTCTCCGTGCACGGTGATGACTCATCCTACACCCGGGAGACCAGACGGTTGCACTGTTCACACACCCACACCCACATCCACACACATACACACACACACACACACACACACACACACACACACACACGCACACACCCACACCCACAGACACAGACACAGACACACACTCACATGCACACACACACACAGTCACACACACACACACACAGACACACATGCAAACACACATGCACACGCACACACGCACACACACACACACACACACACAAATCCACCCTGTTCAGAGCCAAAATGGACCCCAGAATCACACTGGCCCTATAAGCAAGAGATCAAAATAGATGTTGTTTTGTATTAATAATAATAATAATGATACATATTTATTAATCCAAATATATTATAATTAATACCAAAGATAATAAACTAACTGAAAAGTGCTGAACAGATGACAGATACAGTCCCAGTCACATACACACAGACAGATGGACAGATATGTTTTTTAATACAATTTGCTATTTCTATTAACCAAATAAGCCGTGTCTGAAGCATGCCAGACTTGCTAAGCACGCACCGTATGCCAAATGTTTCTGTATCATTTAAATTGGCTTTATGAATACACGGCTCGTTCTGCACGTGCAAGTACTTCCTCCTCCTTTGGCCAACACCACCATTTATCTCCAGTTCATCCAACAGCATTCACAGCAGGATATCCTTCCATCTGTGTGTCTTACTGTCGTTCTGTCTGTCTGTCTATACCTCTGTATGACTGTCTGTCTGTCTTTCTCCCTCCGTGTGCATGTGTGCGTATCTATGTGTGTGTGTGTATGTGTGTGTGTGTGTATGAGCGTGCGTGGGTGCGAGGGTCAGTGGGGGGTCATCTCCCCGAGGAAAATCTCTACTATAATCTTTATGACTGGCTGCCGGTGACCCGGTGACCCCTGGCTACATGCTGTGTCAAAGGGATAGGGACAAATGTCAGAGCAGATATTGGCTTGCTCCGTCGACTAAGCCCCTCCCCTGAGTGGAGACCCCCATGAACACACACCCACACACACACCGAATGGTGCTGCAGAGGCGAGTGGAACAATTGTGTGCATGACGTGTGTGTGTACGTGCATGAATGTGTGTCTACGTGACAATGTGTGTGTTCAAAAGTGTGTTTGATACTGTGTGTGTGTGTTTGTGTGTGTGTGTATGTATGTGCATGCATGTGTGAGCATGAGTGAGTGTGTGAGTGTGTGTAATGTCCATCTGTCCGTCAGCCTCAGCAGAGTGCAGACGCCGTGAGGCAGCCAGCCTGCTGTGGATCCCAGAGAAAGGGCAAAACGTTTCCACATAACCAGGATGACACGGGTGAGGGCTTGGGAGGGTGCAGGAGTTATGTGGGGCTGGAGGATTAATGGAGGGGTGGAGGAGTGATGGGGTGGAGGAGTGATGGAGGGTGGATGAGTGATGGGGTAGAGGAGTGATCGAGGGTGGAGGAGTGATGGAGAGTGGGGAGTGTTGGGTGGAGGAGTGATGGAGGATGGAGAAGTGATGGAGGGGTGGAGGAGGGATGGAGAGTGGGGGAGTGTTGGGTGGAGGAGTGATGGAGGATGGAGAAGTGATGGAGGGGTGGAGGAGGGATGGAGAGTGGGGGAGTGTTGGGTGGAGGAGTGATGGAGGATGGAGAAGTGATGGAGGGGTGGAGGAGTGATGAAGGGTGGATGAGTGATGGGGTGGAGGAGTGATGGAGGGTGGAGGAGTGATGGAGAGTGATGGAGGATGGAGAAGTGATGGAGGGGTGGAGGAGGGATGGAGAGTGGGGGAGTGTTGGGTGGAGGAGTGATGGAGGATGGAGAAGTGATGGAGGGGTGGAGGAGGGAGAGTGGAGGAGTGATGGAGGATGGAGAAGTGATGGAGGGGTGGAGGAGTGATGAAGGGTGGATGAGTGATGGGGTGGAGGAGTGATGGAGGGTGGAGGAGTGATGGAGAGTGGGGGAGTGTTGGGTGGAGGAGTGATGGAGGATGGAGAAGTGATGGAGGGGTGGAGGGGTGGAGGAGTGATGGAAGGGAGGAACATTACACAATTGGTTTGTATTCAAGCGTGTTGTTGAGTTGTCGAGGACCGCGTGAGCTGTGTGTGTGTGTGTGTGTGTGTGTGTGTGCATGCGTGTTTGTGTGTGTATCTGCTTGTGTGTGTATCTGCATGCGTATTTGTATGCGTGTGTGTGTGTGTGTGTGTATGCGTGTGTTCATATGCGTGTGTGTGAATTGCGAACAACGTCAGTGAAGTGTGCTATAATTATTCTGGTGCTAGACAGTGTGCGTGCATGAGTGCGTGTGCATGTGTATTTCCTCTGAATCCCCCCCCCCCCCCCCCTGCAGTAAACTGCCACTGCATGCATAATTAAGCAGAATGACTGGGGAGGTAAACACACACAGGCAGACGCTCCATCCGTTCTGGCTGCATGCATGTGTGGGTGTGGGTGTATGTGTGTGATGAAACAGAGAGAGACAGAGAGAGAGAGAGAGA
>JACYXH010000278.1:392477-492477 GCA_026745465.1 Lota lota | reverse complement strand
CAAAGTGCCTCCCCCGCCACCCAGCCAACACCTACAGGGCCCTTCCAGCTACAGCAACCACATCGGCCCCGGGAGTTATTCAGCCCAGTATATGGCCGAGGGCCAAATCCAGCAGAAGTGGGAAGATCCAGGCCAGCTAACCCAGTATGAGCAGGAGTTGGTGGGCCGTATGGAGCCTGGCGTGCCCCCTACCCCTGGCTCCTCCCAGTACATGGAGCAGAACATGCTGGGCCACTCCCAAGGCCAGTGCCATCAGCCCTCCAACCCCGTCTACACAAGCCCCCACCACCAGACCCACCCCTCCAACCCAGCCCCTTCCCCACTCATGTACCCACAGAGCCACCTGCACTACCCGCAGCACTCCCCCTCCCCTTCCCCATACATGGAGAAGTGCAGCCCTATGCCCCACTGTTACAAAGGCTACAACATGCCTTCCAATTCACAGTACAGCAGACAAATGAGCAGTCACCCAAGTTTGAAACAGGCAGGCTACAGACCCAGCCAAAACAGTTACGGCTATCAGCAGCCTCCCTCTAGAGGCTATGAGTCCCAGCCACCGCTACAGGCTATGCCAAGTACACAGGAGTCTCATTCTAAATACTACGGCCAACCCCAGCAAAACTACTGTCTGTCAGAGCTGTCCGTCAGATCTCCAGAGCAGTATTATCAAACATGCAGCCCCTCCTCTAGTCACTCTCCAGCACGATCTGTAGGCCGTTCGCCCTCCTATAGCTCCACTCCCTCCCCACTAATGACCAATCCAGAGTCTTTTCAGTACGGCCAACCTCCCATGACCCCCGGGGCAGCTTCATCCTCTTCGTCCTCCTCAGCAGCCATGCAGGACCAAGGAAGCACCACCACCATGCTAATGCCCCCACGCTCGCACCCCTCCCCAAACGTGCCCCACATGGCATCACAAAGTTACACCACCACCTCGCAAGGTCCCACCATGAAGGAACGTTTTTCAGAGAAGCTGCTCTCTAACCCCAGCTTGTGGAGCCTGAACGCTCTCACCTCTCAAGTGGAGAACATCTCCAACAATGTCCAACAGCTGCTGCTGTCAGAGGCCCTGGTGGCCAACAAGAAGGGCAGCAAGCGTAGCAGTGGTGGAAGTAACAGCAGTGTTGGCAGTGTTGGCTCCTCTAAGAAGGGGGAGGACTATAAAAGCCCTACGTATCCAGATGGTGGTGGCGTTGGTGGGGTTGGTGGAGGCCCCATGCAAGACTCATTCTCCACGCCTCACCATCAGCCACTACCAATGGAGTTACATGAAGGAGGCTACTCAAGTAGCAGTGATGAGCAACTGGAAAGGGGCTACTACTACTGCAGCCAGGGCAGGAGTCCAGCTCAGCCCCCCAACAACACTCAACTCAGCCATGACACAGGCTCCTCATGTTCCATGACATCCCCAGATGATATGTCTACCAGGTCTGGGGACTCTGGTCTCCACAACCTTACCCCGGATCCTAGGTATCAATCAGGGCAGGGAAGTGATGGCATCAGCACTCCAGCAAAGAGTATAGGGGATGAGAGGTCTCCTACCTGCATGAGTATCCACAGTCCTTTGAAACAAGAGAGAGACTCCCCTCCAGATATACAACGAATAAGTGAACATGTTAAAGAGAATTTTGAAGAATCAGCATGGACAGAGAAGCTGGCTGAAGAAGAGGAAGTGACGCTGCAACAGACTCCCGACCTAAAGGAGAGTTCTGTTGATTCCCCTGAGAAGCTAGACAAATGGTCAGAGGATGAGAAGGGTCCATCTCTCTACGCTAAAATCAACGAAGGCATGACAGAGAAAACCTACTGCTATGATGAGACAGTGTACCAGGGGATTCAGCATAAATATGACCCTGATTCCAGAGATTTTGTTGAACAATCTCCGGCTGCCCTCTCTGACTCTAGTCACAAAGGACACATAGCGCAAGAAATGAAATCGGACGCCTTCAAGTCTGAGTCCCCCACTGCATCAGAGAGCTCGGTGAAAACGTCCCCGTTCATTTCAAGGGGTGACCTTGAAAGGGATCAATACTACACAGAGAAAGATGACAGCTCAGAAAGCAACTCACTATCTCCCAATGTCGAGGCCTTGAATGGAGTCAACGAAGAAAAGAAAGAGAGCAGAGATGACGACGTGGTTGAAGATGAGGCCAATGAGGGAGAACAGCAGGAACAAACACAGCTGCTGCAACATGCTCTTTCCCCTCCTCTTTCGGTAGAGGTTAGTGACGAAATGGAGGGGGGGAGGGTAATGAGCCAGTCATCGACTGAGGGAAACATACATTATCGCGAGCGGCCAGAGGTACCTTCTGGTGATTCCTGTAGCAGGTCAAAGGTCACTGAGACCCATATTGATGCAGAGCCTATGGGGACAGCTACCCACCGAGATGTAGCCTCAACCGCAGTAACAGCAACGGATGCTTCTGAAAGAGAGTCAGCTATCGGTGACACTGTTCCTCAGCCTCAGTCTGCAATGCCTGTTTTCTCGGTTCTAAATGACAAGGCACAAAGCAGGGATCATATCGACCACAGCGATGCCAAGGTTCTGGAGCCTGACTCCCCCCAGCTGCCTGGGAAGTCAATCCTTCCACCAGCCCCCTCCTGGGCAGACACCCCGCCCTCCCCGAAGAAAGGTGATGAAGACATGGAACCAGGCATCAGCTGCTCCAGTGCTGTGACCCCCTCTCCCAAGACAGAGCCCGTGGCCCCATTTGCCCAGCCACGGGCATTCGGACGCAAGCATGCCAGGGGCAGAAGAAGAGTCATGCAATCAGGGGTTGGAATCAGACGCCAGCTGAGCTTGGAGAGGGAGGACGAGAAGGAGGATGAAGCAGCTCCCTTGCCTGAACAAAAACCCTGCATAGCCCTGAGCAAAACTGTTTTGTTCTCAGATCAAATGGACTTAGCGCACCAAGGATCTATTTTGAGCCAGACACCCAAATCATTAGCTGAAGGCTTCCGTTCTAGAATGTGCACTCGCTCCTTTAATGCACCAGATATTGCCACAAAAATTGAGCCCAACGCAAAGAGAAAACCAGGGCCTAAACCATGTTTAAAACCAGAGTCCAAACCAGGTCCAAAATCAGGAGCAAAGACAGGAGCAAAACCAGGAGCAAAGTCAGGTCCTAAACCTGCTGCAAAGCCCAGAACTAAACCAGGACCAAAGCCTGGACCTAAACTTGCTCCAAAACCTGCATTAAAACTTGAGCCGATTTCACCCGATCTGTCCGTTGAAGTAGAGTCACCAGTAAAAAAAAAAACGGGGCCCAAACCTGGGTCTAAAACTGAATCAAAACCAGTACTAAAGCTTGGTACAAAACCGGGCCCTAAACCGCTACCGAATTCAGCAGAGGCTTTACCCCCTAATGATGCTGTACCAATTAAGGCTACAGTGGGTCGTCCTAAGGGCTCTGTATCTAAGGCAAAGTTCATACAAAAGGAAGAAGTGACACTGCCTTCAGTAGCATTGCCACCTAATGGAAAAAATAATCTTAAAGCTACCATGCTTCCAACAAAGGTGGATACAAATGAATCTAAACAAGAACATGATGAAACAAAAGTATCAGAGAAAGATACAAAAAATATGGTTTTAAGATCCAGAAAGCCTGCCATAGAAAAACCTTTAAAGGAGAAAGTAACAGTCCTAGAGGAAGACATTGTTGCACAAGGTCAAACAGAAATACATACCAGTGATTCACTTAACATTAAAGAGCTTAACAGTATTGAACAGAATCTGACATCTTTCCTCCCCATGGCAGATGAAAACAACACAGATGTTTCAATATCTTCACCTGCCCTGCTCACTCCACCTCACCGCGATAATGTGCCTGATGAAAGAATGCTAGTTTGTCTAAAAAGAAAAGCCTGCCCTGAATCCCCCTCAACGCCGGTCAAGAAAAAGAGAGGCCCAAAACCCAAACCAAAACCACCACCATTTGAAACCACCATATTGGAACTGGCTCCACATGAAACCAAGGTAAAGGTTGCCCGGGGCCCAAAAAGAAAGCGAGGGCCACTGAAGAAAATCTTAAGTTTGAACATTCCCCAAACCAAAGAAACAGCTCCACCTGTAGTTGAAAGTGACGCCACAATTGACGTGCCCCCAGTGGCTCCCCAATGCCGGACTAAAACAAAGGTCCTACCACCACGCAAAGGTAGGGGCCAGAAATATGAAGCAATGGTGCAGAAGATTTCTTCTCCCAGCTCTAAGAAACATCTTCTAATGGCACATATCGAAAGCGCTCTAATTGAGGATACACCACCCAAGGTCTCGTCTCAACATGGCTTGAAAGAGAGTGAGACATCGGCAATAGACAGCACAGAGACGTCTCTGATAGATATTAATAAGATGGTTGAAGGACCATTGAAAACCAGTGAAGTGAGTGACAAGAATATCAGCCAAGAGGAGGTGGGAGTTGATAATAAGGAGGTAACTCAGAAAGAGGAGAGGCAAGAGTTTAAGCGAAATGAGTCCACATGTGAGGGTATAAGACAAGATGTAAGAAATGTGTCATTAATACCGGAGGAAGTGAGACCGGATAATAGTGACCCAGAAGAGAAGTGTAGGGCAGAACAAATAGAGAGACAAGGGATGCTAGTTGAGGAAGTTAGTGACAGGGCTTGGGGCTCAGCAGACACAGGGGCTCAGAGGGAGTGGATGCAGGATCCCTCAGCGGGGGTACCCGAATTAGCCACCAAGCCTGCCAGAACCAAAAGGAAGAGATGGGCTTTGGTGGAAAGCACAGATGCCTCTGTGATAAACATGGAAGCAGGGAGCCTAATAGTCACTACGCAGCGGCTGGCGAAACAGAGAGCCATTAAGAACAACCACGAGATGCACCTGAAGCAGAAGAGGAAGCGCAGGAAAGCCCAGGCCTCAGCGGAGGACGGGGAGGAAGTGGAAGAGACAAGTGCTGAGGTGGCAGATCCACCACCAGCACCCCCACCACCAGGCCCAGAGGATGAGAGTGAAATAAAGGCAGCCCCACAACCTACAGAGCCCTGTGTTCCGGTTCCTATTGGCCCCGATACGATGAACAAATCCAGCCAGGTCACCACCACAGAGACCCTCCAAAAGCCCAAGAGAGGAAGGAAACCCTGGGCAAACCCCAGCCACAAGAAACGAGGGAAGGCCCCGCCGGAGCCGATCTCTGGTAAGCCTGGGAAGGTCCACAAAAAGCCAGGGCCAAAGCCAGGCATGAAAGACGCCATGGAAGTAATTGAGGCGGTGGTGAGGGCGGCCGAATGTGAACAGACAGAGAAAGAGGAGAGAGAGAAACGAGAAAAAGAAAAGAGGGAAAAGGAAAAGGGGGAAACTGAGGAGGAGGAAAAAACCCACCAATGTATCGCGGGTCCTGTAGTTACCGTATCCGAAAAACGAACTGAGATAATTTCAATGAAAAGGATCAGGCGTAAACCAGTACAAAAGGAAATTAACCCATGCTTCCATCCACATGTGCGTATCAACAACTCGAGAGAGTTTTCCTCTTGGTGTGCAATCATTAACAGCCCAGAGGAAGCAACGCCCATTCAAAGATTTAAGAAAAAGCGCCTGGCTAAAATGAAGAATCCCATCACGGTGGCAAAAGTAGTTCCACACACCATGGCAATGCTCCAAGGCCCATTAGTGAACAAGACCCTAATCGACAGATGTCTTACATGTTGCCTGTGCGGAAAGCCATCAAATTACAGAGACCTGGGGGATCTATGTGGCCCGTACTACACGGAGGACAGCATGCCACGTAAAATCCTCTCCAGCAGACACATAGTAGGGTTCAGGGGAGTCCCAGAGAAGGCTGAGGACAGTAGCAACAACAACAACAACAACAACAGCAACAACAACAACAACAGCAGCAGAAGCAGCATCGCCGAGGAACCGTCCAGCTCATCCACGAGTGACCCAGACTGTAGCACTGAGAAGGAGGTTACCCCGGAAGGGTCTGCCCAAGGTACTAGCAGTAGCAGTAGTAGTAGTAGTGGACAGCACCACTGGCGCCACAGACGACCTGAGGGGACCTTAGAGAGATCCGGACCAGAGGGCGGTCCACGGAGACTCACGCTGAGTGAGAGGTTCAGGAGAATAAAGCAGCTGCAGGACATGGAGAGGGGGGTTGCTACGGGAGCCACCAGCGACCAGGTGGCCGGCACTAGTGGTCCTAGCTGCGTTGGCTCCTTCCAGAGGCTACGTGAAGAGGCGGAGGCCAACGAGCACTGGGCCCATGAGAACTGCACCATTTGGACTAGAGGTGTCATCATGGTAGCCGGGCGGTTGTATGGACTGACGGAGGCTGCGAGAACTTCTACGCAAATGGTAAGATAAGCACCCCCCCCCCACCACCACCACCACCACCACTACGCACCACAACACATCAACCATAATCAAGCACTATTCTGTTACGGGAATATGCATTTGCATAATGACAAACTCAAAATGAATCATAATCAGGCATAATGTTTTGCTCCTTTTTCCGTCCTCCTCTCTCTCTCTTTCTCTTTATTTCTCTTTCGGTTAATCTTAAAATTCATTTTTTTGTTTTGTCACAATCAATATCTGGACCTTTTCTGGGATACCCTGACTCCCACCAGAACTGCTACAAGTGCCAGATTGTGGGGGCATCCCTCAGCTGCTGCTGGGGAGGCTGCAGTCGCAGATACCACTACATCTGCGCCAAAGAGATAGGTAAGAACCTGCAGCAGGCTGGCAGGTGAAACCAACCAGGGCTGGAGAGAGAGGGAGACAGAGAGAGAGAGAGAGAGAGAGATAGAGAGGGAGGGAGAGGGAGAGAGATAGACAGAGGGGGAGAGGGAGAGAGATCAATGGAGAGAGAGGGAGGTTGGTAAGAAGGGAACAAAATCAGTCGAGAATTGTGAGAGGGGAAATTATAGGTTGATTGAAGGGGAAGGCAGAAAGGGACAAATTAATCAGGAAGAAAGGTTGGAGGAGGAGGAGGAGGAGGAGGAGGAAGGGAGGGTGGGCATGAAAGGGAGAGAAGGGAGGAAAATGTGGATGTGGGTGAAATGATAAAAGGAGGACGCATGGAGGAGAAGCGTGTTATGAAGCGATAGCAGAGATCTGTGAGAGGAGAGGGGGAGGCTGCTGGTGAATTCAGGAGATTATGAAGAAGGGAGAGAGCGAGGCCCTGGAGTGTGTGTGTCTGAGAAGCAGACAGGCAGGAGAGTAGAGGATGAGAGTAAGGTGTGTGTGTCTGTTTGTGTGTGTGTGTGTGTGTGTGTGTGTGTGTGTGTGTGTGTGTGTGTGTGTGTATGTGTGCAGTATTGACCGCAACCCCCTGTGGTTCTCTCCATCCATCCAGCTTGCCTGTCTGGGGCCTGACGCAGAGGATTGTGTGTGTGTGTGTGTGTGTGTGTGTGTGCCTGTGTTGGTTTCACAAAATGTACGTTCACCTGCCTCCTTCGCCCCACCTGCCTCAACATTTTGCTGTGCGCATCGAAAATAGGGGGTTGTGTGTGTGTGTGTCTGGGTGTGTGTTTGTGTCATCATGATCTTCTTGTTATGGTTCAGGCTAGGTATCAAGCATTCAAGTATATGGGTAGTTGCTATTACGTCTTGTAACCATGGTTTCTCGCTTTCTTTGACTCTGAAGGCTGCACCTTCCACGAGGTCGACTTCTCAATCACATGTCCCAAACACGAGGTAAGAACATGCAACAAACACACACACACACACACACACACACACACACACACTTACGCACCTACAGATCAGGAGTGGAAATACAAATCATGTCAAAAAACATAAAATCAGGCCTCATTTCCAATACCCCACTACCACCCGACCACCTCTCCATTACTAGCGCTAATGTACCTCAATGCGAACCAAAAAAAGCCTGAATCCAGGAAGTCTCTCTTTCCCACTCACGTACAGCTGGGCCCCTGGCCAAACAACGGACACTCATTTCCATTCCAAGTCGGGCCGTCCGGTGCTAATTCAAAGTGATTTATCTTTATCAACTCCCACGCCAATGTAAAAATCTATTAGGGTCTGGGATCTTGTCTTGGATTGACTGATCTGCCGTTTCCAGGTCGATTCATACCCGGTGACCTTGTCTGGACAAAGCCGTATCAATCACTGCTGGCAGTTGGTGTTGGCTTCGGTTCTCTGTACAACTTCTGTACTACTACAAGATTCCTATACTATCCTAAAGTCAACTGTCAAACCCATCCTTGGTTGCCTGTTTTTGTTTTCAATAACAACTACGTTCATGCGTGGGGGATGGCTTTAAGGCCGGCGCCATCTGCTGGTTGCCTGGCAACACTGCGGCAGGGAGAGGGAGAATGGAAGGTCAAAGCAGAGGGAGGGGAAGGCAAACAGGGATGCAGGAGGGATGGGTGGGGGGAGGGGGGGCTGACATTCAGTAGGGACCAGCGGTGCATTGAAGCAGCAGCAGCGGTGGTAGCCTCCCTTTGACTCTCTCTGTCTCGCTCTCTATCTCTGTCTCTATCTCTCTCTCCTGTCCCTCCCTCCCTCCCCCTATCCTCTGTGCCGAGTGACAGGGATGAAAAGCTGGCTGCTGATCAAAACAACCCACCCACCACCCCCACTACCACCACCATGCCTGCAATACCCCACCACCCACCACCCTCCACCCTCCGCCCACACCCTCTCTCTCTCTCTCTCTCTCTCTCTCTCTCTCTCTCTCTCTCTCTCTCTCTCTCTCTCTCTCTGTCTCGCTCGCTCTCTCTCTCTCTAGCGCTCTCTCTCTCTAGCACTCTCTCTCCCTCTCTACTCTTCCTTTCTTTCTTGTTCATGCCTTCTCCCATTCCTGCCTCGCATGCTGTTACTAATCTCTCTCTTTCTCTCTCTCTCGCTCTCCCTCTCTCTCTCTCTCTCTCTCTCTTGCCTGCCCCCTTTTCCATTTTCAGTTCTCTCTTCACCCCCTCCTCCCCCCCACCCTCCCCTCCTTCCCTTCTTATCTCTTCTGTTCTTCTCCCCTACTTGCACCCCACATCCCCCCTCACATACACACACACCTTTAATCCCACGTCTAGCATACAAAACAGACAGGGACAAGAGACTGAGAGAGGCAGAGAGAGAGAGAGAGAGAGAGAGAGAGAGAGAGAGAGAGAGAGAGAGAGAGAGAGAGAGAGAAACAGGAGTATGGTCGAGAGATAATGACAGGCAAATAGAGAGATACAGAGAGAGACAGACAGAGACAGCGGCAGAGAGAGAGATAGAGAGGTACAGAGTTAGAGTCAGGGAGAGAGAGAAAGTGAGGGATACAGAGAGGTATAGAGACAGAGACAGAGCTAGAGGAAACAAAAAGAGACAGGCAGAGAGAGCAAGGAATGAGCATATAGCGATTAACAGAGGTACAGAGGTACAGAGAAAGAGAGAGCGAGCGGCAGAGATGAAGATATGTAGCGATAAAGAGAGGCAGACGGATTGAGAGGTACAGATAAAGAAAGGTTGATATAGATAGAAATAGCAAGAGGGAGAGAGATGGAGACAGAGGCAGCAAGAGAGATAGAAAGGCAGAGACAGAGAGCGGTACAGAGAGAGAGAGGGATAGTGAAGCAGAGCTAGAGAGAGATACAGAATCAGAATCAGAATCAGAGTTGCTTTTATGACATCTTAATGTACAAGTACGCAAGAGTAAAATTCTTAGGCTTGAATCCTCAACAGTCACATAGCAGCATCAATACAAGATCACAATAACAAAGTAAGAAATAATAAATAATAATAAGTAGCAACATCAATACAAGTGGTAGTGGTACCAGCCACGGTGGTATTGTAAAAAAGATTTTATAATAATAATAATATAAATAAATAAATAAATACAATTAAATGCTGTGCAAAATACAGAACAATCAAATAATCGGTTGTTGTAGTGTGCGTGGGGTTGGTTTGGGGGTAATGGATTTTTCCAGGATCCTGGCTGCTTGGGGGAAAAATTTGTTCGTCATCCTCTGGGTTTTGGCCCCGAGGCTTCGGTACCGCTTCCCCGACGGCAGTAGCTCAAACTGTTTCTGATTGGGGTGGCTGGTGTCCGTAATGATTCAGAGGGCCTTCTTGACACACCGGGCCTTGTAGGTGTCCTGGATGGAGGGAAGCTCACATCCGCTGATCCTTTCAGCTGTCCGCACTACCCTTTGCAACGCTTTGCGGCTTTGGGCAGTGCAGTTCCCGTACCAGGCAGTGATGCATCCCGTCAAGATGCTCTCCGTTGTGCCTCTGAAGAAGGCCCCCAGGATCTTGGGCCCGATATACATACAGATACAGAGAAAGAGGTACAGAGGTAGCAAGAGACTCAGAGATAAAGTTGGAGAGAGTGGTACAGAAGAGGTAGAGAGAGGTATGGAAAGACACAGGGAGAGAGATAGAGAGGTATAGGAAGTTAGAGAGATAGAGAGGTAGAGATAGAGAGAGGTAGAGAGATAGAGAGAGGTAGAGAGATAGAGAGAGGTAGAGGGATAGAGAGAGGCAGAGAGATAGAGAAAAGTAGACAGATAGCGAGAGGTACAGAAAGAGATAGAGAGGTTCAGGAAGAGGTAGAGATAGAGAGGCAGAGAGATAGAGAGAGGTACAGGAAGAGGTAAGAGAGAGATAGAAAGACAGAGAGGGGTAGAGACAGAGAGGAAGAGAGAGAGAGGCAGGCTGCAGGCTGAGCCTTCATCAGCCAGGGGATCTGGGGCTCTGAATGGGTCAGCGGCACACCATGGAGCCTCATCTAAGAGAACTGCACACACGTGCACATGCCCGCTGCACACACACACACACACACACACACACAAACACACACAGACACACACACACACACGTTCACTCTACATCTAAAAAGGGGTCACAGAAGCATAGCTTGTAAGAGCACACACAGGTTAGGCACAGGAAACTGTGTTTATGATTATGATCCAGATGGGAGTGCACCCACACACACACCCATGCACATGCACACACACACACACACACACACACACACACACACAATTTTAATAATAAGTGGACTTAGTTACCGCTGCATTACATCCACCTCGAGCACTTCCGGAGTGATAGATGAGTGGATGGACGAATGGATGGATGGTGACATAATGGATAGCGATAGAGAGGGGAAAGATGTTTTGGGCTAGGTAGGAACATAAAATAGAGCAGTTACACCAGAGATGAGAGGGAGAGGGAGAGAGAGAGAAAGAGAGAGAGAGCAAGAGAGGGAGAGAGAGGGAAGAAAGCGAACAAGGTGGAGAAACAGAGAAGAAAGAGAAAGAGTGATTTACTCCTGGGAAAGCATAGAGGAGAGAGCGAGGAAGCCAGGGGAACTTGAAAGACAGAAAGAGAGAGCTACACAGAGAAATAGAGAGAGGGAAATAGAGAGAATGAGAGAGAGAGAGAACAAAGCAAGCACTCTGTGTCCAGGGTATGGACGATCGGTAGTTCAGAGAGAAGAGAGAGAAAGTGTGTGTGAGAGAGAGAGAGAGAGAGAGAGAGAGAGACAAGGAGCAAGAGACAATCTGATAGAATGACATACAGAAAGAATGCCAGGCAGTGATAGCGAAATGACCGTGTGTGGTGTGTCTGTGTGCACGGGAGAGTGTGTGGGATGATGATGTGTGTGTGTGTCTGTGGGGGAGGGGGGGGGGATAATAGTGCAGGATCAAGTGAATGTGAGCGAGGGAAAGTGAAAAGAGAGGAAGGAAGAGCAAGAGAGAAAAAGGAATTGAGAGGGAGATTTTGTGTGGGAGACAGAGCAACAGAGAGAGAGAAAGAGAGAAAGACCCTCCTTCCCCAGCCCACCAGTGCAATTAGTAGGCGTTCCCGCTGTGTCTTTCACAGAGGAGCCTGTTCACTGGCCGGCTGCATCCATCACCTCTCTGCTGCAGCACACTTTAATGTCTGGACTCTGCACACACACACCCACACAGGCTGACACACACACACACACACACATACACATACACATACACAAACACAAATGCATTCATGCAAACATATGCTTTACACACATGAGTGTAGTGCACATACAAACGCTCACACACATGCAAGCTCACACATACATACACACACACTAATTCATATACGTATGCTCACACACACACACATGCACTTTGGAACGTTCCACACATACCATGATTAATCTCAGTGAGCACACACTGTACTAAGCGTGCACAAACACATGCTCAGTAAAAATCGACACACTTGCACACATTGCATACGTCATACATCAAGATTCACATAAATAAATAAACAAACACAATCGCACATGCATTATGGTGCATGTGAATAAACACATGCATACACGTGGACAAACCTGGACACGTGGACAAACCATGTATGAATAAACCCAGACTCCGGAATTCATTTTAGATAATCTGCAGCCGCAGGGATTCAGGCTAATGTTGTTGTCTTGCCTTTGTAATGCCAGCAGCCTACAACACATACTGGTTTCAACATACATATATACTACTATACATAGCCTAGATATATAAAGCATACAGTATATTATATGGTATATGGAATATAGTATATCGTATACATTTCTGCATGTGCCATGGCACAAAGAAGGATTGATCCGTTCTTGGTAGTTTTCTGATTTGTGCTTGACTATGGATCTGTGGAACTAACCAGCTTTCCTTCTCCTGTGTTTGTTTATTTGTCTCCAGAATGTGTAAGTGAAACACCACCACCACCGACCACTACCCATCACACCTCCACCTCCTCCACATCAGCCAAGTGTGAGTTGTGCACAGAGGCGGAAAATATCAAACTAAACTAAAACACAAAACATCCGGTCAATGTGCCCCCCCCCCCCCCCCCCCCCCCACACACACACACACCCCACCACTATATACCTGACCAGCGGGCCTGACAAGTGTGAAAGACTGACAGGTATTTCAGCCAATGAGGCTAGGGCCAGGGCCATCCACTGGATGGGGTGGAGCTTGCAGCAGTAAAACCAACACTAGAGAAAGGATCCTCTGAGCTGGGGAGTCTCTCTCTCTCTCTCTCTCTCTCTCTCTCTCTATCTCTCTCTGTCTCTCTCTCTCTCTCTCTCTCACTCGCTCTCTCTCTCTCTACTTGCGAACTGGAAGGGGAAGTTTGGCAGAAAAATGTTTATCCGGACCGCTGGAAGGCATGAGGGCAGGCAGCTGCGCCGCTCAACGGAAAGAAGAGAGAGAAGCGATGCTTCAGAGACGAAGCACCCCGGCGCCAAGGGCAGAGTGGACGGAGCTCAGACGAAATCCACAGCGAAGTGTGTGCGGTGTGCGTGTGTGTATGAGCCTGCGGATGAGGTCGCTATCGTATTCAGACACCTGGCGGACACTCATTGGATAACTGCAGCCCCCCCTCCCCACTCCTCCTTGGCCACAACCTCGTCAGAGGGGCCAAGAGGAGCGTGGGTGTGAGGGAGAATCCTAGAATTGTCATTCTATGGATGCGTCGGTGCACGCGCTCGAGAGTGCATTTTGTCCACGCGCGCTGACGAAAAGTGAGCTTCTCCAACTTGGACAGCGGCCAACCACTGGATGTACTCCATCTTCATACGTGTTGAACAAAAAAACTAACGACAAAAAAAAAAAAAAAAAAAGGAAATTGTATACGATTACGTGCTTTACAGGTTCTAAGTATTCTGACATCGAGGAGTAAGCAAGAAGGAGGGGGGAAAAAGGACAGTATTTTAATATAATGCTCTTATGTTCAGAGATGTATTTTGATGTGCATTCAATGACTATACAAAGTCACTTCATTTTCATTGGTATATACCAGACATTGTGTTATTATTCAGCATAGTATATACAAAAAAATTACGATATGGAAAAAATTATGAAATATGAGTATCATTCTCCACTTTCGCTGTGAATGAGTGTAAAAGTGTACTGTGCATACAGGTGTACAGTAGATACATGTTATCGCTACCTGAATGTGAGCAGGGTCCAACTGGAAATCAGGTAATTTTGTCTCATGTCAAACATATAGTTAAACAGTCATCAAATGACTCAAAGTATCGTGATAGCAGAGAAAGAGTTCACACACACACACACACACACACACACACACACACACACACACACACACACACACACACACACACACACACACACACACACACACACACACACACACACACACAGTCCAGTCCAGTCCAGTCCAATTTCTTGCATTTACGTCTTGTTTGTCAAATGTAGCCCCGGTCATTCACGCCATGCTACATTTCATCGGTTCCCTATGTCTAGGGTAACAGCGAATAGTCATCTCAACTGGAGACATATTTAAATGTTAGCGCATTGAGAGAAAAAAAAAGTCCAACACCAAACTCTTTTACAAAGCTCATTATTTAATGGTGTATATAAGTATTTGATTCGGTTTAAATGTAAGATGTGATGTACTAATATAATTGTGTATAGTATTTCCTAGAGATGTTTATTTTCTATAAAATGGAATCTGTTATTGCTTATAAAAATGTTATTAAAAGAATGCATTAACAAAAAAAGGAGGACCTTTTTTGGGAAAGTCACTTAGGTTGGAGCATGCTGTTTTTATTGATTTCCTTTTCATGTCTGTTGATTTGGAATCACGAGCATCACTTTGTTGGAAATGTTTTTTGTAACGCCAATGTGAAATATACCAGCACCTTTCAATGCTGCCAAGACCCCCCGTCTGCTCTTTGTCTTTACTGAATGTCACTCAGAAAAAAAACGAAATAACTACAGCGGCCACACCAAGGGCACCACAAATAATGCACCAGGTGAAGCCAGCACATTAAGAGAGCAGTCACACCACCATAGTACAAAAACAAAATATTTACTAAAGGTCACGTTCTCCCTGAATACCCATGAGAAAACCCCTCTTCTGAGATTTATTCATCCCAAGAAACTTTGATTTTTCTTTTTTTATAGATCATTAAATCTTTTCATTTATCATTAAAGAGCCTAGCTTCTTGCTCAGGGATGCCAAAAGGTAGATAAAAAGAAAACAATATAGCCTGTTTGAGGGAGGAGCTTAGATATGGCCTGGCTCTTATTGGTCAATACTGTTTCTTACGAAATTGAGATGTCGGCTATGAGTTCAGTTGCTGACCTTGTCATTAGGGAGGACGGTGGCCCTCAGCTTAGCTGCATGCTGATGACCACCGTACCAGAAGCTTGATGTAATACTTTGTTATAGTTACATCAACTATCAAAAAATAAAAATAAAGGTATTGCATTAGCTGATGATTCAACCACATTTCTACTCCATTATAGAAAACAGACAAAACATTTGTTAAAAACCATTTATGTACATTTACGTGGAGAACAAAGAAAGACAAGGTTGGAAGAATGAACAAATTGAGTTGGTAAGACAGGTAGTAGATCACCCTTCCCATCTCAAATGAAGAATCTTCCAGTGTAGCCAATTAATGACATCCTAATAATGAAATAACAAGAGGATTCTAAAAATGCTATTTTACAGTTGTCTACAGTAAAATGTAGTTCATTTAAAAACAGGACACAAGTGAACAAGAAAAATCTCATACTGCATTATGCAAGGAAATGCCAAAGGGAGAGTTGTACGATAAGAAAATTGGTCTTTCGAAAATCGCAAATATTTCAAAAAACTGTTTGGGTGACACAGCACTTCACTGATGGAAATTAATCGAGTTTTTAGGATGCTGTGGTTGGATACTGCCAATTCTTTATATCGTAGTAGCACACTCCCTGTGCCATAGTGCAAATAGTCAACTGACAGATATGTCGTATTGCCCCGACAACACAAACCTGTTACAAAAGAACGGAGGGTGAAAAAAAAGAAAATCGGTTAAAAATACTGATCGATTAAAAGTCGTACAGATAAATACTTCTCCAATAGGTTAAAAATATATACACACAGCAAAACAAAAAAGGGCAACAGAAAAACTAAGTAACCTCATAAAGCAATATAAAAAAATCGATAAGTCTTTGAAAATCCGCCTTGCCAGGCTAGTGCAGATAAATGGACTACATCTATACAACCTCCAAAGTTGTACCAAGTCCGGATTTTGGTCAGGCCATGAGCAAACACAAAACAATGCGCTCTCAGCCAATCAGAACAACGAGGAACTTCACAACAAGCCAATCATCATCAAGTGCTGCGCCCATACAAGGGTTGCATCTTGTTCCAAATACTGGAGTACATAAGATGAGAAAAACAAAACAAAACGACACTAGTAAGTCATGTCCCAAAAGGATGTGATGGCACCTCCCTGTGGCCAAGTAGTGTACGTACAACAACAACACACCCTGGGGAATTCACCCCAACCGAATTCAACAGTATGAACTACATTCCGGCAATCACATTGAATTAGGTAAATAAAATAACAAAAATGTATAGGGGCTGATTTACTACCAAATACCTTTTTTGGCGGTAACAAAAGGGGCAAACTGAACCAGGATAGGAGATATGAGGTGGGGTGGAAGGGGGGGGCGGGGTACTCATATGGCGCAGAACACGCTCCATGAACAAAATGTCGGTGTGTGTGTGTGTGTACACGGGTGTGTTGGCAACCGTCCATAACAGTTAAAGACTCTTTTTGTATGCGTGGATTAAAACCAAAAAAAAACAACCCGATTTGTATATACAGTGTAGTGCGCATGTGCTGCCGCGTACCCATGCACATTGGTCTCTCCCCTCCCCTCGCTCGCCCACCCACAGAGACCTCCTGCTCTAGCTGGAGGTGACGGTGGTGCCGCTGCCCAGCTTGATGATCATCTGCTGGCAGTCGTGCAGGGTGCGCTTGTCCCCCAGCATCTCCAGGGTGCGGGCTGCGTCCGCCAGCATGCCCACCCGCTGGCCCGGCGCCGACAGGAAGGAGGGGGGCAGGTAGCGACAGGCCAGCACCGCTGCCTCCGCCTGCTCCCGCTGGCCGGGTTGCGCCTCGCACTCCTCTGTTGGGGGGGGGAGCGAGAGCGGCTAAATGTTAGCGGTGCAGCATGTAGCGACAAACACCCCTCACGGATGGTTTAAAAAAGGCGAATCAGGGGATATATGGGTAAATAGACCAAAAATAAAACACATGCATCCGATAAACTAATAAATCAAAAGGAGAGGAAATAAGAAGACAAGCATAAACAAATAGAATATCATTTAGATAAAGGTGGCATCCATCCAACAAACAAAACAAAGAGCAACCAAACCATTGACCAAAACAAGTCTGCTTCCAGCAGATGGATATTCTAATGCTGCAACACACACACACACACACACACACCTGTCTTGGTTCCAGAGGTGGTCCTCCGTCTCAGAGAGCGGTCCAGGAGCTGGTGGGTGCGGGTGGGGCTCGCCCCTGCCATCAACCGGGCTGTCGCCTCGTGGAGGAACAACTGGGGAGAGAGAGAGAGAGCGAGAGAGATATTGGCAGAGAAGGAGAGAGAGTAGCAACAGCAGGGGATGCGGGATGAGAGAAGCAATGAGAGCGAGAGGGGAAGAGAGAGAGAGAGTTCCAGGATGACTCACAGGATGTTCACATCTAGCACGGGGACTTTGCAGCTTAGCGTGCAATTAAACAGAGATCAACACCTGCCTCAGGGCTGGGGGAGCCAGGGTAAGAAAGACATCATTAGCACCACATAGCTAACACTAAGCGTCCCCTCCACCTATGGACACTTCCGCCCCCACACGTCACCGCCGCTAATGGGAAGGTTAGCATGATGGTAACTAGAGCTACGCCAGAAGGGCTTGTGGACTGACTGGACATTATACTAGTGCCGTTGCCTCTCCCTGATAATGACTTGGACATTCACTGTGTTCTGATGGTGAATAATGACAATATAGGTAATATATATATAGTCTGGAATAAACAAGGGATCTGCTATGTGCTAATGTTTTAGATTACCACAAACTTCCCGTTGTCTGAGAGATGTGAATGTATACCAATGAATATATGCACATCTACATATATTTGTCTTCACGGTAATACATGAGCCATTGTGTCTTTCGTTGCCTTTTAACCACAGAACAAACAAAATCTCCAAACCCTAAGCGCACCTCCCCTCTACATCAAGGCCATGTCATTTTCCTTAATTGTGAATTCAAAATCAAAGTCATCAGGATCCCACACGCGCACACACACACCATGACCTGAACAATAATGCATTCATGGATGCATGTGGACACACATATTTCTCTTCATTGTGACGACATGATTGACAGCCACGTGACCTACCCGTCTCATGGCGGGCCTGAAGCTGTGGGCCAGCTTGCGCAGGGAGCTGAGGTCCTGCTGGAAGCCGTGGAGCTCCGGGGGCGATGCCTGGTGGACGGCGCCGGTGGGGGTGGTGGTGTTGTTGCCGGTGACGACGGCAGACCCGTTGATGCCCTGCTGCAGGTGCCACACGTTGGTGCGGATGACCAGCAGCAGGTCGCACAGCAGCAGCTGCACCACCTGGAGAGAACAGCGGGTTTAAGGTAAGGTGACCAAAGACAACAGCTTTGAAAAAAGGTGAGGTAAAAAATGTAAAGAGCCGATCGCATAGAAATCCCATTGGGCAAAAAGCAGGGTAGCCATTCCGTGCTCTTCTATACAGGGAAAAGGTTTGATGAAACAGACAGAAAATACAGCTCAGAAGGCATCAGCACCACAATAACTGTGGCACAGAGGAGGTTTTTAAACTCCCCCATGTCATTACCACAGGCCAGCTGGCACATGGACTTCAGTAACCCTTTAGCACTTCATAATAGGATACACAAAGTCTTGTCAGTCCTAGAACTTGGATGGGAGGAGTCTGAAAGTGGAACAGCCAGGCAGGCAGGTCTAACTAGAGCATTAGAGCATTAGACTAGACTACGGTCTTTCAGTCAATGGAACGGTTTGAAAAGAGCCCTGCATTAACTCCTCTCATCGTCTCCCAAAGAACACGCTGGGCAGCATTGTCTTCCCTCACACGCCGGGTACTTAAACGTTGTTTTGATGACCGTTGCCAAGCGACGACATTTAGGCGTTTGTTGAGGTCGCGAGTGGCCTGGTTCTGTGTTGCACTGCAGACACATTGCACTCAGCCGAAACACATGCAATGCAACTACAATGCACCACAGCCCCGTCCGTGCGCACACGCACACACACACACACACAATGGAACGGCATCACATAAAAAAAAAAGACATCACACAAAGGGGAGCTGTTCTTTATGCTCATGAACGACTTGTTGCCTGTAATGGGTATGGTAATGTCCAACGGTTTGTTGCAACTCGCACGCGTCACTCGTGTTTGCGTTTGATTTAATGGGTAAGCTGGGTTGTGTGTGTGCGTACATCTGTTATTTTAGTGTTTTAGTGTCACTGTAATGCAGAAATCTGTCAACAGAACTCCCCCTACAGGAATAATACAAATGGACCTTACGACTTTTACTGACATGCACATCTGCTCTTGTGTATGCATGTGTAAGTGTAGGTATTTGTACGTGCCTGTGTGTGCGTGTGTGTACCTTGTCGAGGCTGGAGCTGTGGCAGTGGGGTCCCAGGTTAAGGCTGTCCCGCAGCAGGGCGCTGGCCTTGTCGGCGTGGCTCAGACTCAGCAGACAGTTCTCTGGCCTGGACAGCAGTGCCCGCACCGCCCGGAACGTGTTCAGAGACGCCTTGGGCAGTAGACTCCTGATCAGGGGGCAAGAGACACACAAGGGACAGAGAGAGAGAGGGAGGGAGGGAGGGAGACGGAGAGACAGAGAGAAAAGTTGAAGAGGTGGCATCGGAATCAGTGTCTGTGTTCGTGTGTGTTTGTGTGTGTGTCTCAGCCTACGCCTCCATCTGTGCTTGTGCCTGGACACACAAAAACCCATGTGTTTATGTGTTGTGTGCGAGTGCCTGTGTCCCGTCTGTCAGCGCAATTTAACAGGGATTCATGACCACTGCCATTTCGCCATGGCAGTGTTCAGTGCTGGGCCTGTGTTTTTAGTATCGCCCTTCCACATGTTTGGGGTCCTCCTACTTACTCTGCGGTCTGCAGACTGCGGGGCAGGTGCTCCACAGCTGGATACAGCCGCTCTGCTGCCGCATCGTCGCCTTGGAGCCAGTTGATGATCACCACGGCCACCGAGGACCACCACTTAGAGTGTGGGTCGCAGCCTGGAGGGAGAGGAGGAGGAGAACAAGGTCAATTAGTCATCAGTCTCATACTTGAGTGTGTGTGTGTGTGTGTGTGTGTGTGTGTGTGTGTGTGTGTGTGTGTGTGTGTGTGTGTGTGTGTGTGTGTGTGTGTGTGTGTGTGTGTGTGTGTGTGTGTGTGTGTGTGTGTGTGTGTGTGTGTGTTTGTCTGTGTGTGTGTGTCCTGCACTCCAAATCATCAATCAGTGTCACAAAATGCCGCGGGAACACAGCCATTTTGAGGACTCCCAAACATGAGCGGGTACCTCCATTTGACTAGTCTCTCCCTCTACCAAATTGACAGCACTGAAGATGGATGTCAGCAATCTGCTGGTTTCTTCCTCAACTCCTCCCTCTCCCCTGACCCAGCTAGGCCTGAGGACCAGCCATAATGGGACAAGGCAGAATGGCGGGGGGATACAGGGCAACTGTCGGCCCAGCGGTGATCAAATTACTCAATCATCTGAGGAAACAGACCTTACTTCATCGTGCCCCTCCCTGATATTCTGAGATCACATCGAGGAAGCCAGCTGACTCATGTAGGGGGAAGGGGCGGGCATAGGAAGGATGGTGATGCAAGAAAAACAAGCCCCACCCCAAACAATAATTTCAGGAAAATAAGATGGGAGAGTGATGAATACTTGACTACATATTAAAAAGGGACTGAGAGTAGCAAAGAGGTCACTATGTCACTATGGGCAGATTTTGAAATGGCTTGTAATGGCTAATCACACTCACACCTTTAAAGGTTGCAGTTGATCAAGCTAGCTTGTGTTAGGCAGGCAAGATACAAACTACCTGACTTGTAGCTGAACACATCCAACTATTACACAACAGATTTGAAAATAAATAAAGCTCAAATTCTAAGCTCCTGGTTGTCATCTGGAATTAGAAGAAACCCGCACAAATACTCTTGTTTCCAAATGTAAATTTAGGAGTGCTTCATTACAAAACAAAACAAACTATCTTCCTAAACCAAAGTTAAAACAAATGTACGCCTAAAAAGGAATCCCCACAGGACAGTGGCAGTACTGTGCAGGTGTTCATGACATCTAGATGCTAACTCAACTAATGGGTGAGGGAGTCAATGGAAGTGGGTCATTGATCTCTAATGTCTTGAGGGAGAAGCCTGCGTCTAGGGTCGTCCCCCCCACACTCCCGAGTACTTACCAGTGACGGTGGCCATGTTGGAGCCAATGGCGAAGGACTGGGTGGTGGCGCCAGCTGCGTCTGAGGCGCTGGTCAACAGCTGGAGATACTCCAGCGCATCGGCATATTCCCTAAACACACACACACACACACTTAGTCATATTATATCAGGGCCCTACTAATCTTAGTTTGAATATTATAATTTATAAGCATTATAAACAGGGAATAGGACTGAGCGCTAGGAGAGCTAGTGTAAGTGTGGGTCCCCTACCCCTCTCCCTGGATCTGGTTCTTCTCGCCATGGGGCTGGGCCACGCAGTACAGAGCTTTCTCCAGCAGGTGCTCCCTGAAGGCCTGGGTCACCTGCGCCAGGGGGTCCACTGCATCCACACAGATAGAACAGAAAGAGATTAGAATTCAGAACAGCTACATCGAGATCATACTAAGGTGTATTAGTTATATAACCATGATGTACTTTTGTCAAATATTTTCATTTTCAGTCATTTAATTTATTCCCATTTGTTAGATTTTCATTCTTTTTGCTCACATTTTTTAAACATTTACATTGTCAGTGGTTTAATCTATTCACATTTGTACTACATTTACATTGTTGGTAATTTCATTTATTCAAGTCTGAATAAATGCAATAATGACATTATCTTTCTTCTTCATCCAATGCATCACTGAACAACCGATCCACGAATGCATGCATTCCCACCTCAACTAACCTGCTCGATTTATACCCAAAGTATTCTCTCTGTCGAGTCTGTGTGTGCGTGCATGTGCGTGTGCGTCCCATGCCCACTGACCGGTGTTGCCGGCCTGGCTGTAGATGCTCTCCTTGGGGGTGCTGCGCACGGCCCAGTCCCCGTCCACGAAGAAGCGGTGGCCCAGCGGGTGACAGAGCCACTGCATGGCGGGGGGCACGCTGCCGCTGGTCAACAGACACGCCTGCCGCGCGCTGCTCAGGAACACACGCTGAGGACGGAGGGAGGACAGGGGGTCACAGGTCAAACTAAATGGGAGGACCGGAGTGTGAATGATCAGAGTTGATCATGTTGCACTTTATGTCATCTTAGGATCTCTTTCTGTAAAATGTAAAAAGAATGTTGAATGCCAAAGATTGTAAAATATCACGAGGGTAAAATATCAGTAAACCTCATTCTCTTTTCCAATTCAAGGAGTAAAGCAACGTGGTTTGGAAAGACTATGCTTCACGCATAGTTAAACCATGTTAAGCCAAGATGTGCGAGTGGACCCGGGGCCCAGGAGGGGACCTACCGAGGTGAAGTGGAGGATCCGGGGCAAGGAGGCTTTGACCCTCAGGGCTGCAGAGACGTACACTTCGGCCAGGGTCACCACGGGCAGGCAGGACCCGGCGCACTCCGCCAGGTTCACCGCACTCAGGGCCTTGTGCACGGCGGACAGGTGGCTGCCGTTCAGCTTGCCTGCACACACACACACACACACACACACACACACACACACACACACACACACACACACACACACACACACACACACACACACACACACACACACACACACACACACACACACACACACACACACACACACACACACACACACACAGTCTATGATCTGGTTTACATGAGATTGAAATAATTGTTTAATTTTAAAAAGGACTTCTACCTATGACTCCAAAGGGGTCATTACTGTAACATCGTCATCAGCTTTTTAAAAACCATGCACTACATTATGAGGAAATTAACAATATAATTAACCTAATTAGCTAATTTCAGGCCGACGTCATTGGAATCATTGAAAAAGGATTGATTGAAGGCATTTTGGAATCAGATCAAACCCAATTAAAGCCCCCTTCCCTCAAAAAAATAATAATCATACATTAGTATTCCAACCACAGCACTATGAATCACTGCTGGCAGTTTTCCCCAGCGTAAGGCCAGCGTACCGGTCATGTGCAGCTGGTGGAGGCGGTGGTAGACCAGCGCGGCGTCCCGGCTGCTCTTGCGCGCGTCCTCCTGCAGGGGGCGGTCAGAGCGCAGGCCCCCAGCCTTGGCAGCCAGCCACCGGCCCACCCAGAGACGCTGGAGGCAGAGGCGAAGCAGGGCCCACAGGGACGCACAGGCCAGATCAAGCTTGGAGGTGGGCAGGGGGCGGCCCAGTGCCTTCAGGCAGGTCCACAGGTTCTGACTGGCCTGGGCAAAGTCTCCCTGAAGATGGAAATAGAGAGAGAGAGGGTTACAGAGAGAAGGATCAGGTTATATTTATTAAAGTTAAATGTTTGAACCACTGCCTACAGACGTCAAGGGTCGAATTTAAATATACCCAGAATTGAAACCACATAAATGCAAAGATGTTGATAATGGACTCAATATAATTGCATGTTTTGAGTCGGATGATACAGAGTAGGAAACCAAGGGATTGAACTGTCAGGCAGTAGGCCTACCTTAATGTTTTCATGTATAGCTGACAAATCCATTCAGATCAATATATCAGTTACAGGCAGGTCATAGGCCTGCCTGTAACTGACCAAAAGATTCTGATTATCAAATCAACCAATATATCAATGACTGGCTAGCTCCTACTAACTGTTAAATGTAACCATTTACACCCATTCAAATCTATGTTAAGAACTGAGCCTCACCCGAGCCAGGTCCAGATCGGCCTGCTTGCGGTGTCTCCAGAACAGGACGGAGGAACCGGAGTGGGGTCTGGTGACGGGCTCCCCGTACACCAGCAGTCTGACCAGGACCACCGCCACTAGCACGCCGTTTAGCAGCCAAACCAGCAGCGTTGGCAGCATCCAGTCCATCACACCCCAAGAGTCCGCTAGGGAGCGAAACAAACATTACAACTTTAATAAAGTCATGTGCCATCATCTGGTTCTCCTTATGGTGACATTCTCACACACACACACACACACACACACACACACACACACACACACACACACACACACACACACACACACACACACACACACACACACACACACACACACACACACACACACACACACACACACACACACACACACGACCCCAACTTGCACCACATTCCGTGGTTAGTAGTAGTTCGCTCATGTTAAAAATCATTAGGCCGTGTTTGTATGTACAGGTATATACAGGGGACCCTTCAAACATACACATACATTTCATTTGAATTGTTAGGACTTGCACATCCAAATTTGTAGTTGTGGTGCATTAGAGTGTAAACGTTGAAGATAACTCCTGCACTCAGCAGCTTACTTTGCAGAACCTTATTTGTGGTTACGTTTCAGTCAAAGACCTAAAACCGATCATTCTGACAAAGATATTTTAGACCTAAACATATTTACATTTAATTTAATAGAAAATACACCATTTAATGTCTACAGCGTGTATGTCAGCCATCTCTGGCAGCTACCCATTCTCACCATCAGTTGACCCCAAGTGGGCTCCCTGACCTGGGGCCACAGCACTACAACCTCTCTCTGAATCCTCCCAGGTGTCGGTAGCCTACCTGTCAGCCCAAGCATGTTTCTCCCGGTGCTGCGGGGCGAGCCACCCCCCACGTCCCCAACACCAGCCGAGCCACAGAGCAACGCTGCCAGGGGGTTCAGGGAGAGGAAGAGGAAGGTGAAGGCACACAGAGCCATGCGCGAGCGGTCCAGCATGCCCCCGACCCCGCCCCCTGCAGAAGAGGCGTCCAGCGCACCGTTGAGTGGCTGAAGAGAGAGAGAGGAGAGAGGAGAGAGAAAAGAGAGAGGGGAGAGAGAGGAGGGGAGAAAGATGTGGTTACGACAGAGCAGGGGTGCAATCTATGAATAATCTTATTGAAGGTTAACCTATAAATTACTGTTTTGTGATTTAAATCGATTGTTTAGTCTACCAGAGACATAGATCGTGTTTTAAATACAATTTTGTATAACGGAGGAGATTCGATACGAGAGAGATGGTAGCATTTCTGAAGCTTTGAGTAGAATACATATGGCATCTTTACTTAGTGAATGAGTAAAAACATGAAACGGTCAAAATAATAAAATGATTTATTTATTTGTTACCAACTAGTTGTTTCAGTACTACAACGTCAACTAAACGCAAGATGTAAGCCTCCACCACTGATGAGACCTAACTGCACCGTGTTGCGTTCAGAGACCCTGGTCGTGTTAAGAGTGCAGTACCTTGGTGTCCTCCCCCATAGGGCTGTCAGGTTCAGAATCGCTGCTACAGTGGGAGAAGGAGGTGGGGGAGCCCACATCCGAGGCTGGGGGGGTGGGCAGCTCGCTCTTCACCTCGGGGCCATCCACTTCCATGGCAACAATGTCTTTGAGGGACTCTGAAGATTTGGTGACAGGTGGAATGGAGAAAAAGGATTTGAAAAAAAAAAATATATCAATAATGATAATTTGCAGCCATAACAAAAAGGTAAAGAAATTACAAGGAAGGCTGAAGGTTTAAGGCTGAAGACTCACTGTTTTTCTGGGCGGCCATTTTGAGAGCAATGTTTTCCTGTTTGAGCTTCTGGTTAGTCTGCTGTATGTAGCGGATATAATCGATCGCTTTTTTGAGCACAGCAGACTTGTTGAGCTGCATTGGAACGGGTAAAAATAACTCAAATCAGTAAGAAAAAGTTCAAACTGTCAAAGTATTTCCCCATGGTGTACAACACCGGAAAAAGCCAATGCCTGTTTGATCGAGTCGAGTCGAACAACTTAATTCTTCAATTTTAGGCCCTCGGGCGCTCACGACTCTCAAATAAAAGCGGCTTTCATCTCGTCAGACGGAGAAAAACCCCAAACCATTTATTTTTGTTAACCGCTGCATGTTAACAAAAGCGCTGTTTGAAAGCCACTCCAGTGGACTGTACCTTGGCCTCAGTGCCGGCCACCAGGTCCTTCAGCTCCAGGATCTTGTCGTTGATGGACGAGCGGTAGCGCTTTTCGATGGCGTTGTGCGCCGTGCGCTTCTCCCCCTTGGGCGGCAGGCCCATGGGCTTGCTGTTGATGGTGATGCGGTTGATGGGCAGCTTCTCGCCGTCCATCATGATGGGCATCGTAGTCAGGATGGTGCCCCCGCTCATCAGGGCCTGCCGGGGGAAAGAAACAGTGGGGCCACAGGAGATGGGGAACGTCAACAAGCATCAGGTCAGCCTTTCTGTCTCATGTGAGCATTAAGAAGAAGAAAAAAAAGGATTATAAAAGTAAATCTAATATTCTCAATGCAACAGGAATGACTGCTGCTGCTGGCTGCTTCTAGTTAAGTGTAGGATTCCATAAAATGTCAGTTTAAAACCCAACATTTTAGACTAAAGGCACCGTAATGTATACAGGCTAAATAGTTCCCATTGCATGTCTATGTGATTATTATACTCTTATTGTAGCTAGGCTGTTGGAGACAAAAAAAAAGGAACCAAGCTCGATCCCACGTATCTAATTTCTTTTTGGATCAAAGTTTCTGCTTGGTTGACTGGAACACACAGTGACACAGGAGACCAGCAGGGTAGTGTGGTATGGTGTGGTGTGCTGGTCTGACCTGCAGCGAGGTGCTCTGCACGGTGGCAGAGGTGGTGCCCAGGGAGGTGGGCGAGGACACGGTGGTGACGATGCAGGGGTCGTGCTTCAGGGTGGTCAGTAGCAGAGACTCTGCCTTGATGAACTGGGGCTGCAGCAGCACCTGGGGTCAGGATCACGCATTTCACCATGTATTCCTTGAGCAGATGCTTGTATTTGATTCATGTCGTTAATGAGCAGGTAGGGGTAGCGGTTAGGTCACGGACGCTTCACAAGCAGTGGCGGCGACCATAACGTAAAATCTAAGGCTACCTCCATGTTTTTTGTTCTTTGGTGTAAAACGATGTTGTAATTGGGCAAAACATTAGGCAAATATACTCCGACATCATGTAAATATACAGGAAAATGATGTATATTGTTGTGGCAATATCAATCCATAGTGACATTTATGGTGCAATAGTGCAAAATGGTTCAAGCTGTTTGCCAAAAATACACACACAAACACAAAGACTCACACTCACGGGGACCTGATGTACATGGGGTGCGATGGCCTGGACCGTGGTGCTCCCCGAGGTGGTCAGGAGAGAGGAGGTGGTGGTCAGCCCGTGGATGGATGTCTGGATGGTCATCGGTTGGACCGTGGCGTTGGAGGACGACAGGGTCTGCACTGACTGGCTGACTCCCGCCTGAGTCACCGCTATGAATAAGAACAATAATGTGCAATAAGAACATGTGTAGGAACCAACCATAACAATAAGGAGCATTTATAACTAGGGATGCACTGATACCGATACCAGTAATCGGGCCCGAAACTGTGCTCATGTACTCATACTCGTAAAACAACAACCACCCGATACCACTTTACGCAACGTGATGTAACATTCTTTTATTTTTCAACCGTGGTAATTTGTCTTATATGATCGTCAACATATGCCATTTTATCACTGTTACTGAAAGAAGTCCCCAATTTAGTAAAGAAAAAGGGATACAATTCTATGTTTTGGCCATTCTCCCCAAAACACTATGTGAACGTTCCACTCTGCTGCGAACACAGGTGGTGTTCTTTTCGTGACGTCTGAGTGCCTTTTCCGAGGCACTCAGACATCAAGACCAAGGGGCACCAGCGACGCAGTTTGTGTGGACCTCGGCAGTGGTGGACTGCGGCGTTCGAGGGAAAGTTGAGCTTTTCTGACACTTATTGTATACCACTACGGTGTGCGTGGCTGGTGAAGCTCCGTCTGAGCATCGAATTATTTAATACCCGCGTCCAAGGGATAGGCTTCCCGGACACATAGTATATCGCTACGGTGTGGCTGGTGAAGCTCCGTCTGAGCATATATACAGACAACAGTGTTTACTTGGTCAGCTATTCATCGCTTATCAGCGCTAGTTTGTGGTCAATCTGAAGGCAAGGCTAGTTAATGTGTATCTGAATCCTCATTAACCTACAAAACCCACATGGTTGAACTCACTGTTTATATATGCAAGTTCTAGCATTCCACCAGAGTAGTGACGTATACATATTTATGGTAGCTAATAATAAGGCCAGTGTTTGTACGCATGCGTGTCCATTACACACTAGGACATCCAGTGGACCTGAGGCCTTCCCTGGCTATCTGGGATAAAGAGTCTAGACCAGATTAGAACCAAGCCAGGCCTTTAGAAGAGGTCACACTGGGAGAGTAATACTCCGTGTTCACTTAGATGGTGTTTTAGGTGAATGGTTGATTTCTTTAAATCCATGTCAGCCTATTTTAGCCATTTCTGAATGCCTGACATAGGGTGAGGACAAATCCTGCAAATAATGTGAATAAGGTGTATCCCTCTATTTATTGTTAGACTCCTTGATGTCGAAGAGAAAATCTGGAAGAATTGTATCTTTTAGTTTCAAAAAGGCATGAGGCTTGAGAGCATGCTTGGGTCACAGGTTTATGGGATTATTTTGTTTAAGTGTTATGTCGTATATAGTATGAAATGAGATTATGAAATGCATTTTCAAAGACGCCATAGAAACCAGACGGTGTGCTGTTGCAGGTACAATATTATGGCTTTGAATGTAGTCATCGCAACAGCTGCTGTGTCTTTGTTTTATCCTACAGCCTCTGGATGTTCCTACTCAAGTGTTGTCTGGTATTCTCCAAGTTCACAAAAAGTTCCCCAACAACACATGATGGTTACAGTTGCATGTCCCTTGTGTGTTTAACTAAACATTAAAAAAAACACATTCCAAATTGATTATACTGTAACATGCAGAGGGCTCCCTTTTAATACAGGATTCAAAACACTAAATAAAGGAATATAGCTCCTCATTGAATATCACAATACCACAAGGCAGAACATTATATTTGATATGTGGGAACAAAGCCTTACTTATGTAGCCGTTCTGGTTGCTGTAGGTGATTCGGGCCTGAGGGGACTGAGCCTGGATTTGAGGCTGCACCTGGGACGGGGCCTGCTTCTGCTGGGATGTTGGAGAGTTAAACAGGGCTTGGGGCGTCAAGCTCAACGGCGGGCTCTGTGTCGGCGAGCCAATTGGCGAAGTAAGCGACACCGCCACGGGGCTTAAAACAGGTTGGGGCTGCTCAACTTTGGGCTGCATGAGCCCCTGAGCCTGCTGCGGGGAGGTGGGCGGCAGCTGCTGCTGCTGCTGCTGCCTGGAGCTGGTCGCCTGGGCTAGAGGAGACTGCTGGAAGCTGTGGGGCTGGAAGGCTTTGTCGGGACTGGAGGTGCTACGGGTGATGGGAGGCCCTAGCAGGGCGTCCAGGTGTGGGCTGCTGCTCAGGATGGAGGACGACGAAGAAGACGAGGGGGAGGGAGAGCAGGAGAGAGGGAGGGTGGCGGTGCTAGTTGTCGGAGGAGGTGGTGCTAGAGCCACAGATGGGGTGAGGACAGGGAGGTCCTGTATGCCGGGAGGACCAGAGTATGAAGGGGTGTCGAACAAGCCAGGGAACTCCATGTCCTGGTTGTTGATAAGCTGCAGCATGTCTAGGGGAAGAGAAAAAACACAAAAATGTATTTTATTCACCCAGTAAGGAAAATGTACAGCACATTACCGCATTATTAGGGACACCATTAAACTTCCTAATCTATTAATGTGCTAGCATAAACATTTTAAACAAGAAACCACTGGGGCACTCACCTCAGACAATGACCATATGACCAATGTCCATTATGCCATCATCATTGGCCAAAGGTCCATAACTTTATCATAAGCTGGACTCTTATGTCGCAACTGGCTGAGACGCTGATTGATTAAAAGGCCATTAACTGATCATTTCAAAGTTGAAGTTAGAACTGTGTAGTGTAATAGTTTATGCACGTTATTGATATTCTTTGTAAGCTGGGTATTAAAAGGGGGGGAGGGGGTCGGTCAGTCTGATATACAATACAATAAATTAAATATAAAATAACTTCTGTTGGATAATACAGTTTAAATTTGAACCACACATTTTACTGTGACATTGGTTATCATGGTTATTGTGAGATAAATCACCCAGCTCTAAATGTAGTACTATTGTATTCATGGTAAAAGTGTGTGTATGCACCAAGGGGATGCAAAGGCCTGCATTGTGACATTCAAAGGGAAACCAAACTTGAAAAAGTGTATGTTTTACATAGTAGAAGAAGCACAGGTTGGGAGCCAAATGCTTTATGGAATAGCTAGGACCTTACTGTAAAATGTGTGGCAATATGTGGCCATTAGAAATGACCAAACCACTAGTATGCACTGCATCTTTGTGGCTGTCGTTTTTGGCTAAATTACCACAAAAATAAGGACTGTATCCCTCTTTAGTAATAAGAGATATATGGCATTTAAAGAGAGTCGTGCCCACGGATGTATAATTACAACTGTGTCGGAGAAACACGACAGCCTGGATTTGGAAACCAATGTTGTGTATGAGGTGATCGCGTCTAGCCAATCACAGCCTTGGAGACTCAGTATGCGGGGCTGCCCCCAAGACAGGGAAGAGAGCGAGCGCTTGTCTGTTGCGGGTTACTATCGAGCACGTAGACGCGGGTTACTCTCGGTCACATTTTGGGAGGAGAAAGTCTGACAGGTGCTGCAAGAACGATGGGGTGCGTGTGTATTTGTGCGTGCATGTTGCACGTGAAGCAACTGCATGTTTCTCTCCTGAGCACTATTAAAATACCTTCGTTAATAATAGCCTTTAACTGTAGATCAGCAACCTAAATACTTAACTTATTAAAGTTGTGAATTCTTGAGTAAGTAATATGCAAAAACATTCAGGGATTTGATTACTAATCCCATTCATAAAGCTCACATGTATAAAGCACTGGTTACATCGGTCAACTGGGGTGGTGTGAACCGGATAAGGAGGAATGAACCAGGGTAACCTCTTTCTCTGGCGATACTTGGGGGCGGGTTCCCAATGCAGACACAACCATATAGCCCCTTGCTCGCTTGCATTGGCCAACAGCCATAACAGGGTGACAGGAGCACGAAAATATACCCTATAATGCTAACGTTACCAAAGCGACCTACACAACAAGCGATACTATTACTGTATTACGTATTTTAACAGCAGGGTCTATCTGATGAATCCAAGTATTGGAGCTAAGTAGCTAAAGTTAGCCTTAGCTTAACATTGGGATGCATTACAGACAGCTCGAAAAAGTTATCCCGTGAAATAAAAGCAACAGGCCAAAAGCTGAAATGTGTATTTATGTTATTTGATCATGTAAACAAACGAACTCGTAGACTTGGGGCTACGAAGTGACAATAAGAGCTAGTTGTGTACACAATATAGCCAGAAGTCTTACCATCGATGTCATTTAGAAGGGCTGTGTCGATGTCGCTTGGGTCGTTTAACGACAGCGTTGCATCCAAGTTATCCAGTGAAGGATCTTCAAAAGCCAAGCTATTCATTTTAAAAACCTCAATGTATTCCAAGTGCACGTGAAATAAACACTAACGCTAGCTACATAAACACAAACCACAGCATTTCAAACTCCCACAGTCACTGCATTTGCAAGAGTGCCACGTACAAAGTGGACTTAAAACAGGCGTAAAGGAAACTCCAACTTTTTGTATTGATCTTTATAGTAACTCATGTCCACCATGAATCGGAACTTGACAAGCCCAACTTAACAGTGTGGTTATTTGAGAAACTAACATGCTTATGAGGCTAGCCACCTGACACAGATTGAGTGGCAGCCGCTCTGGCCAATCACTCCCCTCCGCATTTTTTGTGTTGACGTTGGTGAACCTTGGAATGTTTTTGTATCGATGCCGCTTCCAAAGGTAATATAGTATTTAGTAATAAGACCTATACATCTTTATATATATATATATATATATATATATATATATATATATATATATATATATATATATATATATATATATATATATATATATATATATATATTCTGAAAGACAATTTGTGTTGCCCGCCCATTTGTAGAAATGTATTACACAATTTACCAAACGTAAACAATTATTCAATATTAGGTTAAAATCTTATTATCGAATTATTATTCTACTTTTACATGCTTCCGTTTGTGGAGGATTCGACACAAACAGCCAATCAAAAACGGGTAGGGGTGGGTTATTTGCAGTTAAGTTTGCGTGACTCTACGTTTTAGCTCCTCCTGTAGAACCAGAGAAATCAACCAATCGCCAGCCGTGAAACCGAGTGGGGTGATCAAGCGTCACATCTCTTGCTTCAGCCATTACATCATGTATTTCCCCAGTCCACGAGCGCCAAACGCAGTGGTGATTAAAAAAATAGGTATGTTTGAAAGATGAAAACGGACAAAGTTAGAGTACATAAACTATGGCAGACCATTTAAATGAACTGAACTAGATCGTTCGCTACAAAGACTATATCATGCATTGCATCAATATATTCGCCATCTGCTTTGCAAAAAAGCTGATAAATAATTTGTTTTGTAATATTGCATCATATAAATGATATTGACATAACACACATACGGCCTCGTGAATCTGCATACGGTGTTTCGGTAAGGTAGGTGGTAGACCTTGAGAAATACAACAAATGCCTGAAAGAAAGGTGTCATGCATTTGGTTGCTGATGGGTTTTTTGTAGACCTAACGTTACTTTTTTTGGAACGCATGTTCCTTGCTTCCACACATGCTGGCAACCTGCCAGTTGACGTCAATCATCTTCATCAAACAGAATAAAGTACTTATCATGCAGTACAAACTGCATTATAAGAGGGACGATGAAGTAAAACTGGAATACTCGCATTTTCACAAGAGCTGAACTGTTATTACATCACTATTTTAATGGGGGTGGGGTCTCCCTTCAATTCTTGACTGGAAAATAATGACCAATAAGCAATGAAAGTTGAGGTCACATGTTGCTAGTGTTTTTATTGGGCAGGTAACATACGTGCACGTGCATTGGGTCAAAAACAACGCATCTGAACCATGTATGTGATGGCAGCAGACAGCAAAGCTCAAAAGTCATGGAACACTGCAATGACAGAATACACCAGAACACTTGCCCCAATTGAGTTTGCATTAGACATTCTTCACCATATAAATGGACATTCAGTATAGGCAGAATTTTGACAAACATATCACAACTTCAACCATAAAAAGGGAAATCTGAATATGCAAGTTGTCAAACCAAAGGTACACGTTTAATTATATTAGACATGGTTTTTAAATAATAACCTTTAAGACAAGATAGTGTCTTCTAAGTGTCAAAGTAGAAACAACGTTTATGCAAAATGTGATGACATTATTTTGACTCCAGCAGACCATTTTAGGTCTACAGAACTCATTATAATGATAGTATTATGGCAAAACAAACTAATTGTTTTTTTAATGTAATTATTCAATCATTATGATTATGTCAAACCCAGTTAAAACAAATTCAAATTAATTGAGTCATCATTGTTAAACTGTAAACTAGTTAAACGAAAACAAATACAAAAAACCATTAGCCTAAAATGTAGCCCAACATTGTATTAACGACAAGGCTTTAGGCCGTAAAATATTGTCTGACAGTTTTTAATACAATATTATTAGTATAGGACAAAATAGTTGAACCCGTGATGGAATAAAACACAATATTTACCAAAGGTCTTATTTGCATACAAAACTTGATTGAAAGCCAACATTTCTACACTCTGTTACAACACGTGTGACTCATGAATCAATAGAAAAATAATACAGCAAGTTAATGCAGATTCATAAGGGATTGAACAAGCCAGCCATTCATTCTAAATGCTACAGGAAATACAAGTGTTGGTTTGGTCGTGTGTAGACTATCAAGGAGCCCCACTTTTATTGAGTGGATGCATAGTCTTAACGACCTAAAAAGAAATACTTTAAGATAAAATGAAGAGGTTATTTTCACATACATTATAAAATTAATGTAGAATGCAAAATCAATGGATGAAATAGCATACATGTTACTTAAGAGAAATCAATGAGGTACATAGAGAAAATATCACTCTGGCAATATCTATATACAGAATCCATTCCTACAATTGTATCATTGTAAACACCTTTTCCAACTCAATATTTTTACCACAATTTATTTCCCCCTTTCTTGCTTCCACTTTGATGTGATTTTAATGAATTTCTAAAAAGGTGTTGTCATGGTAAATTTGTAAAAAGTAGTTTCCATCAAGCTATACACCTGTGTTTGGTATTGTTTAACATGACTGCAGTTAAAAAACAATGTGCAAATTTATGTAAATTAGGACTATTTACCACCCACTAGAAAAATAGTAACCATCTTGTAAACACAAAGAATATAAACAGATTTATCTTTGCTGAAAAGTGCATTAGGAAGGAAAGTGTTTGTGCTATTGTAAAAATGATAAATGCTAAACGGTATTATTTGTCCATTAAGCCACAATGTTTCTTGGAATTGCTGTTTCACACCAGCTTGATGGTGATATCGTTTTAAAGTCATTGTAGTAACCCTTACGAGGAATCGAAAAACTACACTAGGCCCTTTCCTTCCCATTAGCAACAATAAACAACAGAGAAGACAAACAGGTGCCTTGTGGCCATTTTGTTTTGTGGTCTCTTGGACTCATAGGAAAAGCAACGCACGTTCGCACGCACACAAAGCCTTTCGATATTAACTTTGATTTAGCTAGCATTTTTTTCATGTTAGCAATATTAGCCTAGGCAGCAACATAAGCCTTTCTCAGCACAACAGGAACTGACCGTTCAATGATGAATAACAACTCAAGTGTTATTATATTGTTCAACACTAAGCAAAAAAGTAAAGAAAAAATGCATTAGCAATTATAAAAAGTATTAGATACAATAGGCAATCATTCTAGCTTTCTGGATCAAATCATATTGCCTGAAAGCCTGCCATGCAGAAGGGATTCTCATTTATCCTTGCTACTAGGATAGCATTATAAAAGAGACAGTGCCATAGCATATGTTCTTCAGAAACAAAGCTAGCAGGCTAGCTAGGATACTTGTCTTTGGTGGTACATTACAGAGGACTAAGAGGGGCTACTAAGAGAAGCCACACAGACACGCCAAACAAAGTACAGGAATACAAGACATGGCAAGCATGTTTGTCTCTGAATTGCAACACTGGTAATCTGATGACAAGGCTACAGACAATATATCTGTTGCAACATCACCCAGGGGCAGCAAATTAAATGGATGTTGGGGTTCTGAGACAGGACAGTGCTTGCAATGCTCCCAGACGAGGAGGAGAAGACGAGCAGAGGATGCAAGCGAGTCTACAGGGCAAAGAGGGCGTCCTCCGTCCGCTCCGCCTTCTTGTGGGAGCTGCTAGGAGCCCCGACGTGGGGCCCGGGTCTACCTCTTAGTGGGGGAGAGGATCCAGAATCTCCCACCTTGGCTCGGTCCTCTAGGAACTTATCAAACTCTGGCGGAGAAGAGATAAATAATAATATGGCATCAGTGATAAATCGCTAGGGTTAAAGGAATAATTCACCCTAACAACATAATATTCTAAAATCAGTTAATGCATTTACTCTTGAACAATTCTAAATAGTCTATAACACTTAGCTATCAATAGTGCTACACTTTGCTGTTTTAGCTGGGGGAGTACACAGGCTGCCCAACCTACGCAAAAGTAGGTTGACTTTTTTTACATGTTTAAACCCATAGTTGATATACTTTTAGTGTGACTTATTCCTTTAAGTAATCGTTTTTCAGTTATTAATTTCCTCTAGGTGATGAGACAACACAGTTACAAGTTAATACCTTCACTGGTGACTCCTTCCTCTGCGCCATCTCCTTTCTAGTTCAAAGAAGAAAAGAAGCGTAAGTCCAAGGAAGCCAAAGCCAACAGCTACTAATTATAACCCATAATGTATACACTGTATATATTTAGTTGGAAGGATCATAACATATTAGTGGGTTTATGATCACAGCCTCAAAACGTGCCTTTGCACACCATCATTCACACACAATCCAGGAGCAAGTCTCATAAACAACAGTGGATCTTTAGAGCATATAACACCTCTAAACACATTTTAAATATTATAGTTATATGATACTTTTGTAAGCAAATCTATATTTGAAGGTACATGTTATTAGGCATACATGTGATACACAACATAGATCCCACACATATTTAAAGTCATGTTAATGGCTAAATTACTGAAGTTTAGAGGAACACGAGAGATGAGAAAGTTGAGGTGGGAAGAAAAGCAAACACCCAAAACCTAGTTGCATGCGTTTGAAAAAAAAGTGATGCAATAAAACCACCAAGAAAAAAAGAAAAAAAGATATATATCCCATGTGGGGAGAAAAAGATAGAAATCAAGATTAAAAGTCTCACCACATCCGCACAGAGCCATTCCTCTATGTCATCCATGACAGAGGACTGCGATACAGGGATCTATGAAGAAGGGCCAAGGACCCAACCAAACGGCCAGACAAAACACAACCACGGAATGACGACCCAAAGAGGACAAAACAACAAATAAAACAAACACAAATCATGTTTTTATGAAATTAACAGGAATCACCAAAGAAAAAGATGCCACAATAAAAGGAAACACATTTCGCTATATACACGTGAACACACACACAAAAGTTTAGAGTTCTCCTTTCTCTATTAAACTCCATTGAGTTCACCGTGCTATGTCGATGGTAAGCATGGCTTACCAGCTGTGGACCTAAGTGACACGGCAGCGCTAATTACCTCATATCATTAGTTAATTAGAAACCCGTTGGCTTGCCATTAAGGGATTGAAAGGAAGAAAAGGTAGGAACACGAGGGCCCTGGAGATTTAGTGCAGTAGAGCGTGCACTGCCAACACAATGCACACTTCAACTGTTCACGTACACTTAAACTATTTCACACACACACACACACACACACACACACACACACACACACACACACACACACACACACACACACACACACACACACACACACACACACACACACACACACACACACACACACACACACACACACACACACACACGAGCCTGTGATGATGTATGCCATGTTGCAGCAGATATTTGGATTGGTGTTTCCTTTTTTGTATATTTACGGATGTCAAGGGGGGGAGAAGAGCTACCATATGTGGACAAAGGTTAGGAAATATCCAGTATAAATAAATCAATTGCATCACGAGATCATGAAAAGCAGAAAGATGCTTAAAGACACTTATCGGGGGAAAAATGAGAGATGGCGTTCTTAAAAATGTGACACACAGTCCAGAGTCCATGTTTGATTTGATATCTAATGTTTAGTAGAACCCTCCTTCTGAGTACCAGTGATAAACAATCTGTGTTTGGGGTTTCCCCTTGAGATCACAGCCATACAAGAACATCATCAGGTAGACTAAGGTTCACTCATAAAATGCATTGTCACAAATGTACGATCACATAGATAAATGAGCAGCAATAAATATATTAGTCAAGAGACATGTATCTTGTTCAAAGTCACAACCTCTATTGAAATACTGCATACATAATATCACTTGTGTTAATGTGTGTTAGAGTTAAAATGTTTTGATTATTTCACTATTATTCGATTATTATTTCACTTTTTAGAAGGGGATTTCCAAGCTAGCTAGTAGTGAGTAAGTTAGGAGTATACTCTAATCTTGGATGAGAAAATGTATTGCCAGAAATACAAACTGCCCCAGATAAGCCTCAAACCAGCATGTATGAGCCTACAACAGTGAAGAACCCTGGGCATCGACTACTGGTTTGGGACTTAAGTGTAGAACAAGTGTTGCACCTTCCTACAACGATTTGTCAAAGATTTGTTAAAGAGCAGCATGTGATTGATGGAAACCCCAAAGGGACTTCTGGGGCCATATTCAATCCATACAGCAAAGGGGGTGAGAGGGAAAACAAAAACAAAATGAAGAAGAACCAACAGTAGAGAAGACAGTCGTGAACGCCTTATGCACACCACTGGTGAAGTGAAGTCCATGAGCAGCATATTTTATGCGCGTAGAAAATAGGCGCATAAAATATGGCACAAAACAAAAATTCTGCAGTCGACTATGTAAAGGTGTTTATAGGGTCATGTTTGTCTTGTTACCGCCACACTCTCTCAAAATAGAATCACAACATCCTATTTTCTTTTGATTACAAAATTGCTAACCCTCCCTCCTCCTAGCAACAACATATTTCTGTATGCAAGTTTTCTAGCTAGTTAGCATTTGTTGACATTACAATCACATTAAAATGATTACGCATATATTAGACAGCCTTCAGAACGTATATTTGTAGATTGCATTCAGATCCCAATGAGCCTCTATCCACCCACCCTGGTGACAACGAGTGAAATTTGAAAGGGCTTCAGCTCTTGGACTGCACTTAGTAGGCGTGGCGTAATTTTAGAATGGAGGCTGACCTAAGCCAAAGTATAAGATGTACAAGGTGTGTGTACATGCTTAAGTGGTCCTCCTAGCTCAACGGGTAGAGCACGGCATTAACACTGCCAAGGTTGTCCCCGCTGGGGCCGGCCCATGCTAAGACTCACTCACGGTAAGATGCTTTGGATAAAACAGGCATCCACCAAATGGCATATCTATAGATAAGAGTATGGATTCACCTTGAGAGGTCTGACCATTCTACTGTTGGCAGCACTGGGCCTATTAGGGATAGGAACTGGAGATGATGGGGTAGGAGCGCTTGATGAGAGTTAACATGCGATGTGAGTGGAAGAGGGTGGGGTGGAGTGAGGAGGTGGTAAAAAGAGTGGGCGTTAAGAGGAGGGGGGGGTGGTGGCTGGGGATGGGATTGGATGGAGGAGGACACACTAACGGGATGGGGTCCTCACCATTCCTTGGGTAATAAGCCAGCTGTCTATGGGCAGCTCCTGATCTGCTGGGTTTTCATCCCCTTTTAACCTCAGCTGAATCAACAACAGAACAACACCTTAGCATAAGAATCAGAAGACAGGTGAGAGAGGAGTCCCGCCAACGCTGCACCAGAGCACACACACGTGTGCAGAGTGGAGGGGATGCCTGATGTGCAAAAGAAGATTGTCATTCAGAGAAGGGGAGGAGTCAGGAGACAGAGGCAGATAGACTGAGTGAGGTGAGGTCATGAGAAAGAAGAAAAAAGATAAGCAGAAAGAAAAACAGACCCAACCTTTAAAACCTTTTCCTGGAAGTGTGTGTGTGTGTGTGTGTGTGTGTGTCTTTAAAATAAATAAACAAACACAATATATATATGCGTACATTGTAATAGTTGAGCCAACAACCAGGGGCTTGTGTTGGGGAACGCGCTGATGAAACCAGCATGTATGTTAAGCAAGACACCTAACCCTAACTGCTCCTGACGAGCTGTGTCACCATGTGTGGTTGACACCGCCGTCGGTGTGTGAATGTTTGTATGAATGGTTGTAAGTCGCTTTGGACAAAAGCATCAGCTAAATGCCCTAAATATAAATAGAATATGTATGTGTTTATGCTTTTGTTCCCAATGCAAAGAGACCAAGTTTGGTGCATGTGTCAACAAAGATTGGATTAAGAAGATCAGGTGACCGAAACAATTCACAGAAGCCAGTGAAGAGTGAAAGCGCCATTGTTACAGAACGAATCTGCTATGAACTTACCGGAACAAATGTCCTACCTACTTGATAAGAATAAGGAAAAACCAAAGTTGTGCTGTAACTTTATATCTTGAGTTGCGCCACAAGATCGCTACCCTCGTGATTAAAACACACAAACAAAACTCCAATGCCAGTGGTCCAGTGAGGTCACTCCCCCAGCAGCACAGGGTGGACCTTGACATGCATGATGATCACTGGAACCGTGCATGGGGAAGGCCTGGAATGTGCCTGGAGAGCACTGCACTGCCGAGGCATACATCCAGCATCGCCCCACCCCCATAGAGACTCCGACTCACCCCTCCTCCTGTGTTCTGCTGTCTGACGTCCAGAGCGGAGGCAAGGCCACCCAGGGCTTGAGGGTCTTCATACTTTACACTGTAAGCACACAGCAGAGCACATTGTTCAGGGCAGTTATTCACTATGATTACAGGGTTCTCCCCGAGCAATGGATTGGTGGCGCTGTGGCCACCACGCTCCTTCACAGCGCCACCATGTAACATTTCAAATTAGGCCTGTTGCCACGCCGACATCTAGTTGAGGTCATCATTTTTTTCCCCCATTTTGTTTCAGAAACAGTTTAATTGGTTTAAACATGTTTAATTTGAGCATTTCAAAAAGCTAAACTGGCACCGTCGTGAGTGCCATCATTGGAAACATGACCCACTTAAGTTCCAATTAAGACACACAGCTTTATAGGGTGCTTCATATTATCATATAACAAAAGGGTTGGTTTTTACATTTCTATAATGCTATTATCGCGATCACTAGCTCTATTCAAGAGCATGTGAAGAAAAAAAACACTATAGTGGATGACGGATTGGCAGTAATGGTAAAGTAACAAAGTTCCACCCCCCCACCCTCACCCTGTGAATGAGGAAAACCCTGGATCATAGATCCTTCTATATAATTTATTGTCTTATATATTGGACATTGGTATAGGATATCGTCATATCAATTATTTTGTAACTATTTGACTATTAAGTAAAAGCTTCTATCGCAAGTGATTTATAGGGAATTCTATTATTACATATTTTACACATTAAAAAGCAGGTAGGGGTGTGGCATCTTGAGGCAATCACTATACCAACACTAGTATGTGCTGTGACATTTTGCATACGCCCCATAAACCCACGCGCTCGTGAGTCCTGTTGAATGAGTGTACCGTGTTCCAGAAAACACCAGTGCGTTGGGTTTTCGCAAGACGCCGCTTACTTCTTGCGCTGGTCGGCCAACGAGCTGCTCCGGGTCTGAGCGAACATGTCGAAGTCATCGGGGTTCCGGCAGGAGATGGAGGACAGGGTGCTGCTCACGCTCTCCGTACCAACATCTAGAGGAGGAGGAGGAGGAGGAGGAGGAGGAGGAGGAGGAGGAGGCAGATTAGATGACGCAGAACTGCGACGTGTCAGTCAGTCAGTCAGTCTGTCCGTGTGTCTGTGTAGGGGCAGTGTATATGGACGCCTCATGCCTGCAACACGTGGTTTCATGGTAAATGGATTGTATTTCAGCGTAGCGTCTTTCTGTGTGGCGTCCATTTTGCTGCGCAGCCCCTTTTGCCCTCGTGTGTCAAGCATAAAAACAGGATGGGGTCCCCCCCCCCCCCCCCCCGTGTTTACCCTTAAAAAGCTGTCTACTGGACCGACCACCCCTGTGGGTGTGGACATCTTTTCGTCTTTCACCACTACGGCACAGCCAATGAGATTCTCTTTAACCCCAAAAGCAGCAGCACACTCTTGGAGTGGAGAGGTTGTTTTTCATAGAGGGCAACGGGGGATTTGAGGCAGTGGTTGGGGGCTACATGAGGTATGTAGTGGGAAGGTTTTTGTCTTTAGTCGCCAGATTAGGAACCATTTTTACATTCTGCTGCCTTTCTAGTGTCGGGTCTGCAGAGACCCGCTGTGAGTTATGAGCCCTGGGTAAGATGTGAGCGCAAGGGTGCTGTGTGTGTGTGTGCGTGTGTGTGTGTGTGTGTGTGTGTGTGTATTGATGCTGTGGTTTACAGGACCGACCACATATTTACTTCTGGTCTCGCACAACCACAACAACAACAAATACCTATACCTAATGCTAAACTGTGCACTTCTGTAATTCCATACTTACTGAGTCCGCCCAGGGCTGATGATAGCGTGGTGGTGGTGGGGGGGTGTTGGGGAGGGGAGGCGGCGGCCCCCATGAGGGCGGAGGCGGGAGGGGGGCTGGCAGCGGCCCTAGGGGTGACCACTGCGGGGGAGCCGGGGCCCAGGTCTATCAGGTTGTCCTCTGTGGCCTCACCCAACATCTGGGAGAGAGGACGGGAACACAAAGGTATTTGATTTAATGGAGCATGATCATGGAAAGACACAGAGGCAGCATTTACCAAGCATCTTAATCAATGAAGCAACCAATGTTTGGGACTTTTATGTCACATTGCAGGCACAAACATCAAAGGACACCGAGAAACTCCCCAAAATGGGGTTCTCATGGTTTTTTAAGTATTTAGGTGTGACAGTGTATATAGAAGCAAAAGGTAAAAGCAAAAGGGATTCTCACAGTCTAAACTGGGAGCCTAGTTAATTGACAATACACATCTTGGCTACAGTGGTGGTACAAATGCAAACTAACGTAACATCTTTCAAATGGAGTGAGGAAGGGAGCTACCTCTAAGTGCAAGGTGACTTTATTCAAAGCGTGTTAAAAGAACTAGTAATAAAGTATTATATTATTTGTGATATTATTCTAGGTTATATTATTTGTGATATTATGGTCAGATTCCACGACAATGGCCATACAGATTGCTATGGAAGGGTTGGTGCATGCTCAGGATTTCCAAGTCTGTCTCCCTCTCTTGTGTGTGAACAGAAATCAATCACAATTAGCAGACGCGTTCATCTGAAGCAACTTAAAGTGACTTTCTTGTTGTTGATATCGTCACTAATCAAAATTTATGAGCAAGTAGGGGTTAGGCCTTTTGCTCAACGATGCCTGCAGGTGGACTGCAGACAATGGGGTTCGTGCCCAGAACCTTTTGATTGGGAGTCAAACACCCTAACCGCTATCGCCTCCTATCCCTGCAATTAACGCACACACACACACACACACACACACACACACACACACACACACACACACACACACGGGGGGGGGGGGGGGGGGGGGGAAGAATGGAGTGACTATTATAATCCAAGATGGCAGACTAACAGAGAGACTAGCTCACAGTTAGGGGTTGCAAGCCAAGCATTAGGGTCTTGTCTTTCAATCCTTCCAACTGGGGGCTGATCAAGAACAAGGTTGTAAGGGAGACGACAGAGAGGGGCCCAATTATGTGACCAGACGGTGGTTTCTGCTATTGACACTCGCCATATGGGTGTAAATACGATCCCTATTTAAAATAGAAATAACAAAAAACGGATGTCAACATGAATCACTGTTGTTCCGACCAGGGAAAGAACCCTCTGACTAAGCAGAAGAAGAAAAATGATATCCTATAAGTGGAGTGAATCAGCCCCATCAGACAGTCATTATGGTAAACCAGAATGCTTGACCGTGGCTACGGCTACTGGCAGGAGTTTACTGTAAATAGCAGATGAATGGTCTTCTCCCGAGTTAATATGATTAGCGTGAAGCTGTGCATGCAAGCCATGTTCTTCCCAATAACATCGGGGTGCTTTATTGCATTCAATGAGTTCAACATTTAAACAGGTCAACATTTTACTGCCAATCAGCATTAAGCCGCTATTCAAACAAATATTCCAGTTAAACAAATATGTGAGTATTTGGATTTGCATGAAAATATGGTGTTTTGGAATATAGATTAAATTATTCAACAGACCTTGGAAAATGACCAACATTCTATATTTGTCTCATTCAATCAATAAAGGATCATTTTTGTGGTGTTTTATGGATGTTTTGTGTACTCACCCCATTGTTCTGTCCAGTTCTACCCAACCGGTACCTTTCATATCTGTGAACAACACAATGGGCCACAACAAACCTTTTAACCATATCAGTTCCTATGAGTCGTTATCTATTTCAAACAGAAGGCAGTTTTATTTCCATACAAACGCGGATTGACAGTTTCCTGACTTTTGAACATGTGCATTTAAAAGCAAACGCACACGTTTGCAGACTATTCCCCCATAGAAAAGCAGTGATATTCCAATAATGGTGGGAATATCGGCAAGTTGGCCAATGTATGATGTACGAGACTGAAAATATTGAAAACTCCATTAACATCAGTTATATGCAATTTAACGTCAAGCTGTGCACAGGGATCATTTGCCATCTACCTAACAGTGTCTATTTTATCCTGCTGCTTCCATTATAACCAAAACATCCGCAAATGACACCATTAACACAAAGCGTTACTGTAATTTCTACATATAGATAACAAATACTCATAATGCCAACCAGCTAGGGGGGTTTCTTTTCAATTATTTGTACATGCATTCAACTAAGTGAAAGAATTTGTCTGGAGGGTTAAAATAAATAATTCAAATCATAATAGTATAACTATTCGGTTAACAGTGAATATGATGGATATCTGAGGACCACACACTGTGTAAAGGTAAGTGACCTTTACACAGCACGTGTGTGAGTGTGTGATTGTGTGAGTGTGTGATTGTGTGATTGTGTGTGTGCGACCTCTCGTAGCGCAGGAAGATGTTGTTGAGGTCATCGTTGACGTGCAGCAGTTCCTCCGTCACCTCCTCGTTAGAGACCCTGGAGATCAGCTCTACCACCCTCTGTTGCATCGCCCTGCACGTCCTGTTCAGCTCCTTCACACACACACACACACACACATTTTATTCCTGTAAAATAATGGCCGCCGGTCAACATGGCCCATTACTCTGTTCAGCTCATTAAATTAATTGGCTGAGGAGACAGAGCACATTCAAGGACATGATAGCTGAATGAAGACACTAACACCCATGCTATTGGTGGGAAGATTGTCTGAACAGCCACCAAGAGAGAGACATCTACATCATTGATTCAATCATTTCCAAGTCATTGATTTCATACGTTGATATTATCTATTAATGAACAATAAATTGCCTGGTAAAAGTGGCACAAGTATTTAAACATTACAGTTGTGCTAAAGAATGAGTAAGAATAGTTTAAAACGTATTTCGCCTTCCCATCTTGACAATCTACTTTAAACACAAGAAAGGATTTAGCCTAAGCAGATTACCTTATGCGCCAAGATTTTTGGTGCCACTGCTTAAAAGTCAGTTGTAGAAATTCTACCAAACCTTGTGGGTGAGGTACTCCTGCAATAACTGGAGACACTACTCCCCCTAGTGGCAGCAAATAAATCAAAGCGGACTAAACACACTTGAAAACTGCCACCTTTTTCTAAGTGAGACAGAAAACAGTGCCACCCCTCAGACACTGTGTGTCTAACTCATCATCTTCTGAGTGAACACCGCCCTCATTATTTATGAAGTTGTTATTAAGTGCTTACTAAGTGGTTATTAAGTGATTATTAACCTGCAGCAGCTCCAGATCGGAGGAGGCTTCCTGTCCGGGAACCATCTCGGTCAACATCTCAGACATGACTTTGGTGTTTCCTCTCACAACGTCCAGCTCACTGCGCAGCCGGGCGATCTGGAAGGGAAGAGAAGCGGTTCAAAAGGGTCACCCTCAGCTGCAGGCGTTCCGAAGAGAATTCAGTTTCTGAATCAGCAAACACGTCATGCTCATTTGTGCGATTATTTGCAACGGTAAATCGTTATCAGACACAAGCGGCAGCTAAATAACAAACAGATGCTTTAGATAAGATCTTCATTTATAATACTGGCTACACCCAGACCGTCATAGTGACTAACCACTGTTTGAATACGACACACCCTCCACTCCACTTTCAAAACTCTTCCTGTCTATCAGGAGCGAAGTTCAAAGCGCTCGGAGGTCATCACAGCGATCCCCCACCTGTTCAGGGTTGGCGGTGATGGGGCCCGAGGTGTCCGGGACGTGGGGGATCTGCGATGGAGAGACGTCGGCCGCCGGGGGGACAGCGATGGGCCTCGGAGGGCCGGCGATGGTGGGGATTGCGAGGGTGATGGGGGTGGTGGTCATAGTGGGGGCTCTGTACTTCAGCAATGCCGGGTCCACCTCAGGGATGCCCTGTAAGCAGAAAAAACAACCAAAGCTCAGGGGGCATGGTAGCGTACAACGCTAGGGTGTTCCACGCCCAGCCCAAAAGGTACTCGGTTCGATCCCCAATGTCGACATCCTTGGGCAAGATGCCCTCCCAAACCTCTGAATTCATTGTGAGTCACCAAAGTGTCTGCTACGCTAAAAGACCAAATCACTGACCTTCCCTTCTAATACATCGCAATGCAGCACCTGAATGAGAGCCAGTACTCTGTGTGTGTGTGTGTGTGTGTGTGTGTGTGTGTGTGTGTGTGTGTGTGTGTGTGTGTGTGTGTGTGTGTGTGTGTGTGTGTGTGTGTGTGTGTGTGTGTGTGTGTGTGTGTGTGTGTGTGTGTGTGTGTTCACCCTCTGTGGCGTGTGTATGGGAGACAGGGCGTCCAGGTCGGCCATGGGGAACTCCACCCCTTTCCTCTTCAGCTCCTCGTAGATGTGGACCACGCCAGTCAGGTCGGGGCTGCTCCTGAAGGCGTCTGCCCACGCCTGCACGTCCGACACACACACGGAATTCAGAATGACAACATTGAACTTTAAATAACCGATTAAAAGAAAAAGGGAGGTCTATGGTTTTCAGCCCAACGTTGATGATACATGCAAAAATAAAATGTATCCAATGTTCCTCCATCCACCCTCATTTGACCTCATAGCATGGCTTCATCAGCATCAGAGTGTAAAAAACAATGTCACACCAAAACAGACCCAGCAGGTCCCAAGTTCAAACTGAAAATGAAATGTGATGCTCATTAAATTAAATGTGTGCCACGGGACTCCATGCTACCAAATAAAGCATCCAACTGAGGATCATAAATAATAGAGCGAGCGAGCGAGAGAGAGAGACAGAATAAGAGCAAGGTGGTAGGCTAGGGTAACATGATCATCGAGAATAAGAGAGAGCAGTAGGAAAAGTAGAGTAGGACACCATCTGTTGCCTGTGGCTGCCAGGTAAGCAGATACCAACCAGGTACCAGCTATGAACATCTGGGACGCAGGGAGCACTGCACACACATGGTTTGGGAAGACCAGAGATGTGGCAAAGGCCTGGGCTTACTGACCCCTGTCTTTCGACGCTTCGAATACACTGCATAAGCAATCTGGGAGGGTGAAATCATAGTCAATACGACGTCAGCTAGCCTAGAAGCTCACACTGGAGCTACAGGACAACACCCTGTCACACTGAGCTGTAAAGCACTTTCCAGTTGTTGTTGGGAGTGTCCGTCAATGAACTCAAATAAATAAAATAAGTAATCCTGTCAGTGATGAACTAAAAATGGAAATAAAGGGAAATGACTCCACACACCAGATTTTGCAATATAACCTATACAGGGTGGACCATAATGTCCCGTCTAACTCCCTACATGCTCATTAATTACATGCATCTAAACAAAACATCTCCGTAAGTCGCTTTGGATAAAAGTGTCTGCTACAAGAGTATGCCCTGTGACTCAATAGTAACCGATTCAAATCACTTTCCCTTCTAATTCAAACTAATCTGGAATCCACCAGTCCTACTCAGTTGTAGCAGAACTTCTAGGGGGAGACGGCAGAGAGCCTGGACCAGAAACCACCAACTGAAACGGGGCAGATTTACGCCATGTTTCTCGTTGCGTATGTTTAGTTCTACAATGGCCAGTCTACACTGTGTGGATATGAAGCCTTTACAGACACTTTTTTACAGTTTACTACTGCTGGCATAGTTTGTGTTCGACAATGACACAGTTCCCCGCCTCCATAAACATGATCGGTCAAAACAAATAAGCGAAAGAAAGTGAAATGGCCCCTTAACTCAGATTTGATCTCATCTGCCATCAGACGTTAGCTATGAATCTGATAAGAGTCCGATTTGTGAGACTAAATACAAGCCGACGTAGCCAGCCGGTGTACCTGGATGAGAGCCAGTACTTTTTCTTGAACGATGGTTGGGGGATTGGTCTTGGGGGAGATGATCTTGACCAGCACGCTGTCGATGAAGTCCCGGTTGGCCACGTGCACGTGGAACCTGTGGCCGCAGTTCTTCACGCACGTCTCCAGCACCTAGCGAGGGGAGGGCAAGGGAGAGAAGCAGCAATGAATGGAAGTGGTAGGAGGAAGTGGCGATCCAGAAGGATGCTTGTATTTGAAGACATCCAAGGGTTTCAATGGACAGGGGTGGGTCTCCCAAAGCATCTTACAATACTGTGCGTGCGTACATTTTAGCACGGGTGGTCCCGGTGGGAATTGAAACCTATAACCCCTGAAATGTTAATGCCATGCTGTACCCAGGACCACAACACACGAACGACACAGGAATTTAGGTACACAGGAATTTGGTTTGAAATGCAAAACAAATGCACAGCTTCGACAGCTTCCGGGTGACAAACCAGAAGAAAAATAAATAAATGGCACGATGGAGAAGATGTGCGGCGATGAATACACTGGGCGGGGCAACGCAACTTCTTCGGTTAGCATTCCTGGCTGGCCAATAAAGCAGTTTTTCCTCTTTAATGAACTATTCACTGTCATTACCACGGCAGCCAATCCATTCCACATCTCACCGTGAGCGCGAGCATCACCTCTCTGAAGTTCCTGTTCCCACTCAGCCTCTTCTTCAGGGCCCGCATGGCGTCTTTGGGCCTGGGGGGGGGGGACAAGAGGGCACAGGGAATTAGAAAACAGCCTGGCTCAACGTGCAAGGAGGAGCCACTTTTCTTCTGAACTTTGTTGGAATGAATGACTCTCAGTGGCACGGCAGCAGCTGTCAGTCTGTCTCGACGGCATAAATCTTGCGGCACTGGACGAGGAAGACAGCACCACAGGAACACAGTTGGTCTGCCCATCTGTTAGTCTCTCTCTCTCTCTCTCTCTCTCTCTCTCTCTCTCTCTCTCTCTCTCTCTCTCTCTCTCTCTCTCTCTCTCTCTCTCTCTCTCTCTCTCTCTCTCTCTCTCTCTCTCTCTCTCTCTCTCTCTCTCTCTCTCTCTCTCTCTCTCTCTCTCTCTCTCTCTCTCTCTCTCGGCAAGATCAAAGCTAATCATGTATAAAGAGCTCAGGTTAGCCCACGCCATGCCAACACACCTGGACTGCAGATGAGACGCAGCTGACTGCATCTATGTGATCCTCAATCACAGCATGGTGTGTGTGCATGAGTGAGTGTGTATGCATGTATGTGGACGTCTGCATGTTTGCATGCATGGGAACATCTGCATGTTTGCATGCATGTATGTATGTATGTTTGCATGTGTGAGTGTTCATGCTTATGTCAGTGTGTGTATGTGCATGAGTACATGTATGCCACTATGCTGACATACTTTTTGAGTGAGTGAGTGTGAGACAGTGTACGAGTGAGAGCGAGAATCTATGTACGGTTCCAAAAGGAGTGGGTATGAGGAATCTGAGAGATAGCAAGAGAGACTTGGCACACACAGTACGATCTCTCTGGGTGTAACCAAGTAGCACATGTCTATCATATGCTGACTATATAAAAAGAGAGGATGGCACTGTGTGTGGTGTGGTGTGGTGTGGTGTGCTGTGCTGTGTGTAGTTATCCAGTAGAAAGTAGTAGTGCAGCAGATTTGAACAAAAAACTAGGTTAAACCAATTAAACCTCATTAGTATAACGATCTGCGTTCCACAACAACAAAGTCATCAGATGTTATAGATTGTAGGGAGGTGGTTGTGTGTGTGTGAGACTCACCCCTCCTCAGTCTCATTAATGATGTCACAGATCTCCATATTGAGGGTCCAGTCCTCGTTCTGCAGCCCTCCGTCCGTGGCCCGCTCTGGGCAGAGACAACAAGCAGATCAACAGTCATGTATTGATAGTCAACCATTTAGATCAAGGGGTTTGAGGTTCTGCACCAGGTCCTTTTGTCTGATCATTGCTTGTGCATTCAGTGTTTCAGACAGGGGATCTGATTTATGAGCCAAAATATAATAGTGCCAGTTTGATTCTACAGATGGTGCCAAACGCTATATGTGTAAATTGAACAAATCCTGCCTTTTGCACAAACCTTAATGTTTCCACGGAAAGACCACATTTGTACCTAACCCAGAACCACTCTCTAAAAGATGTAGGCTTATAGCCTAAGTCTCAAGCTTAGTCAAAAGAACAATTGGAGTAATTAGCATTGCTTTGTGAGTCACACAAACTTAGATAGAAACAAAGCTAAGAGTGCTGTATAGGTGTTCCTTGGCAGGCCTGTGGTTACAATCTGAATGAGTGCGAAGCTCAACTTTACTTACCACCGAGTATCGGAAATCAACATTTCCGTCAGAGCCAGTGCAGGACTGGCTGTGTTTTCCAAAAGACCACTTAGTTAAAAACCAGACTGGCTTACATAACACTAAACGCATCTAGTGTGGTTAAAGTTACTGGTGTACGTGTGTTCATCACACTGCATTAATGTGTTTCTTCTTAAAACAGATTTTGTGAAAACTGTTTATCAATTGGTTGCCTGAAATCTGTCAAACGCATGAATAACAACACTGTGCAGATTGTCGGAAGGCTAATGTTATATGCCACTTGAAATTAAATATTCATTGAAAGAAAGAAATTGAAACAAAAACAAACAAACTTGAGACACTTTCAGATCTAACTGGTTCTATGATGAAAGCATGTGTAAGCAAGCAGTACATTTACTGAATCCATTTCTCCCATGAGACTGAATTCACAAAATGGAGAGAATGGCTGTGATTGAGATGTTGTGACAGACTCCCTGTGACTGACTGATACTGCCCACCAATTGATTTACATTCACCAGCCCATTGTGGAGCATGGACAGAGAGAGTGTTGCTGTCCCAGCAGCCCCCAGGGCGAGGGCCAGTACAAAATGGCTGCAGAACAGCAGAACTCTTTATGGGCTCTGAATGGAATGGAACACAACTGCACACAGACTCATAGATGACTTACTGAACCAAGCAACATACATCTGTGCACCTCCAAAGGGCTCTGGTCTACCAGAATAATGACCACAGGATTATGGCAAAACTCTGACCAATAACAAATCATCCATTACAAATCAAACATGTTCTCCAAGGCTAACATAGTAGCTACATCTAAAGCAACTATCCAAACGTTGTGATGAGTAACACTAGTTGGAAAGCATTATCCAGCAACTTCCAACTAGGACTATCCCAAGTAATCTTCTCAAGCGGATTGCCAGGTAGAACTGGAGACAGAGAGGGAGGGATTGGCGCGGGGGGGTTAATCTGTAGGCCAAAGGTGTCCACAGTTTACCTGTAGGCATCCTTGAGCAAGAGGCCTAACCCCTACCTGCTCCTTAACAACATGCTCACATCACTGTAAATTGCGTTGGATAAAAGGCACTGCTAAAATGATTCAATAGTAAACAGTAAGATAAGGAAGATCTAGCCACCATCACTGACACAGTGTAAAATTCTGTGTTTCACACAAGCATCTGGAATGATGGGGTCTTAACAGAGTGGATTTCTGAACATGCTAGCCTGTCCACTGTCCCGCTCCTGGGAATGGTCGCCCCACTAGTCAAGCCAGGCGGGTCACATGGGTGTAGAGGGTGCCAGAGTGTGCCATCCTCCGTCAACAAAGCCACGTATCTCCATCCTATCCCACCACCTCCGCCTCCTCACTCTCTTCTCTTAATAACACACCCTCTCTTGATGGTAACCATTTCTGCATGGACCCAGTACTTAAATCTATATTTTTTTTTTATAACTCATTGTTTTTGGTTTCTCCTTGATTTTACTCACACTTCCCTTTTCTTTAAAACTATCTCAGACAGCCAATAGAGCTTTAATAGAGTTTGCATGACGTATCCACGTTTTATTAACATTTTGAAAGAAATTTTTTTTACTGGCACATTTCTGTGGAAAGAATATTGAAAAGATTATTAATGGCCCTATCATTTTGTATTACAATAATGAATATATATAGCCTATACTATGCAATGCATGTTGTTAAGTGATCGCTGATTCGCCAAACAGACCAAAACCATTTGTCAATAATTTAGAGCATAATATGTTCATATGTATCATTTTGCAGATACATGCTATGAATATGGGTCAAGGGTCATCATCTTCAGGAGCACTTTGCATCATTTACAATCACTAGACATGCTGGGCATCAATTTAGCTATAGCATATTTAGCATAACCTTTATTTGGTTGGTTACTATCGGTTACTAAAATAGTTGTGAATTAACCATTCAGTGGATGCCATCCTACTGAATCAGAGTATGTTAGTGAATAGGGAGGAAAGAAGAACGATTAATATTTTCCCTACTGAAAGGGAGTGTTGACAAAAATTGTACCAGTAAAATAGTTTGCTATCCAACTGCTGTGAAATTCAAGACGTGATGGTGCAGAGTGCACCTTGTCCAATGGAGGATGTGATATGGACTGTTTCTATCTGTATTACAAGTTGTTTTTAGTCCTGGCAAGTGCCGTTGTCGTGGGGCCATCTTGAATGACTTGGCACTTAGCAGCTTGTCAGTGGGTGACAATGAGGGCACGCCCTGTCCAAGGCCACACTGAATGGCCGCTTCTGAATGCCAAAGACACAACACTGTCCTCCCCCCTCCCCCAAGAGCTGTCTGCCTGTCTCCATCAAATTACACCCAAGGTCATGACTAACAGATATTGATGGCTATTGTAGCTCACCCAATTCCATAAATACCATCCAAAAACAAGTTACACGTTCTAGATGAAAATGTACTGAACCACTCATGCAAATGTTTTTTGAGCTTTCCAGATATTATGTTGTGTGCCCTGATAAACTTGGTGGCTGGTGATTCATGAATTTGCCTAACCCAACAAATGCAACTGTAAACAATGGCATCTCTGATTCCCTCTCAGTTAATCCATTCAAATTCGTTTTTTCATTGGATGAATCATGCAAACTCTATCCATAACTATATCAGTGGGACACTGTCACTCTCATGGCTGGTGAAGTCCACTGACCTTTCTCAGACCCTACTCAATAACAGACTGATCAAAATGTACCACACTGCAAACCCTAAATCGGGACAAGATACCGTGATATGTGAGTACCATCATCTCATCACTGAGGGCATTCTCTATACATTGCATCACTAGTACAGACAACAGCTGAGGATCTCCAGCTGCATGTGTATGCTTTACCTCATTTAAAAGACACAATATGTCAAATGAGTAATTTCTGACAGCAGCTTAGAAACATTTGGAAAACGGTGAGCAAGGATAGTAAAAACACAAACAAATATAACATTCAATGTGCAGTTACCATGTGGTTGAGTTATCATCAACCCTATTTTGCAAACATATTGAGCACACCTTCGATGACAAATCGGTGCTAAAAAGCGTAGCGTTTGCAACAGCCTGGCTGAGTACCTTCCAATTCAAAACACAGGAAATACTACTTGAACAGAGCTCCAACATGTCCAAAATACACTTCAAGTTTATTTAAACAAAGTGCACACACCTTATCCAAAATAAAAAATGTGTAAACAGAAAGAAAATAGTGATCTCAAATAACCATAACAGCATCTTTACAGACATTTAAACAGGAGGAATAGAGGGCAAACCCCAGCCAATGCACATCATGGCTAACCAACCTCATCCCCGTGACATTATAGGGAGGCAGGAAAGATAGAAAACATGTATATTACTAGCTTTTTACAGTTAGATTTATTGTGAGATTACCAGAATATCCCACAGACTTCTTGACATAATTTACCTTTAATGAATTATGGTTAAAGTGCTGCAAAGCCTTAAAAATAAAATGTGCATGTTTTATGAGTTATTGGGGGTGAGGGAAATAATGTAAATGTAGGGTTAGGGTTAGAGGTCCAAAAACAACCTCGTTAATCTGTCTGCTGTACATCATCTAGCATGTTTTGCCAGACTGTATTATGTGTAACACTTAGCTTTAACCTATAGGCTTAATCCCACATAAAGGCAATCATCAATGTAAGCTTGTGCAGTCATGACGTTTAACCACGTCTCTGGAAGAAGTTACAATAACAGCCCATTGCGCATCAAACTAATAAAACGTATCTGGTTAGTGTCCGCATTAAAATAAATACTTTTGAAATATTTTAATTGTATATTGCTTACCTACTAAAATATAAAGGCAACCATTTGCATCTAGCTAGCCGACAGTCATTAGCAAAAACAGCAGAGTACCGCTAGCTTTGCTGTTGCCTTCTTAGCATCTTTTTCTTTTACTCCGTTTTACCTCTCGGCATCCAAGCATCACAAAGTTGACCCATGACATTGTCCTTATCTTACCTATACATTGGCCCACGGGAGTGCTGTACGGATTGCCCAGTAAAAAGTCCATCTCCACGACAAACAATCCGTCTGGGAATGACAGCAGCTGAGATGGAGACGAAATACTAGTCCCACCCTCAGTGTTGCTATTGGCAGAACACGCTTAAAGTTGAATATGGCATGCTTATATGAATGGCGGGTTGATTATCAAACTGTTCAGCAAATGTTAACAAACTGTATGTGTACTATGTATATCTAATGTCTGTATTCTATATTATTAGGACTACTAATATCGCTACATTACAAACACCTAATCTGGCGCTACCGTGATAAGCATTTTTTTTGCGATCGATTTTTTAAACTAAGTAAGCATAACGTTCAACTGAAACATGACCCATGAATACGATTTTTTTTTATTTGGTTGTGTTATGTACGTTTTGTTCAAGGCAGCCTACATCAACATCTCAATTAAATGTTCTCAACATCCCATCTATTGAATGCAGCTCAGACGCATCCCGTTGCTAAGCGACAGATACACACATTGGGTTGCGAATGTAGGCATGAGACGTAGAACTCTGACGAGAGTAACTACAATATTTGGAATTTTCTACAATTTACCCGGTTAGTGTATATATGTAGACACAGTGTGTACATGTATTGTGTGTACAGTAACATATATAATAGCAGATAGAGTTGACAAGATTTTAGCCTTAATCAAGTCAACACAAGGCGCAGAATGATCAGGCTTTACGGTAAAGTGGAGCAGAGTGTGATGGACGAGAAGATGCTGCAGGATGCAGTAGAGGAACAAGGCCCAAAAGAAGAGGCAGGGCAGATCTCCAAGGAAGAGGGCATCGCATTCAATGTGGTCCTCCAACTTCGCCTGGAATACAAAAGTAAGTAATGTAGATTAAATAATGAATATAGGCTATAATAAGTGTCCATTTGGGTTGAGGTTACAGTATTATTTTTTTTTTTACAGACATCCTTAAAATTGAACATTTATGGGAGTTCACATCCCTTACTAAACTGCAACTGAATAACAACCTCATACAGAAGATTGAGGGACTAGCAAGTCTTTCTAATATAACATGGCTTGGTAAGATATACACATGTACAAGTATTTTTAATTTCATTTATAGAATTCTAACAAAAATAATAATATATATATTATCAATTCCTATATGTTGAATAACTGTAGACATATACATGTTCCTAATGGCTCTGCCAGATCTGTCATTCAACAACATAGAGAAGATAGAAGGTCTGGAGACCTTAACGAAACTGGAAGATCTGACTCTGTACAACAACAGGATCTCCTGCATCGAGAACATGGACACACTCAATAACCTCACCTTCTTCGCCATTGGAAACAACTGCCTGGGCCAGTTAGACAATGTAAAGAACATCATCTTTCATGTTTATAGACCTTCTTGAGATTATGGTATTAAATAATCAAACATGGCCTAGGTTGATTATAAATATATATATTGATTCCCCAGGTAATCTATCTGAGAAGGTTTAAGAACCTGCATACCCTCAACCTGGCTGGAAACCCTCTTGCTGAAGAAGCGAACTACAAACTTTTCATCGCTGCTTACCTTTCAGATTTAGCGTATCTGGATTACAGGTTACTCAAAAAAGAAACTGTAAGTAGTAAATGTTGTAGTGCATTGGTATGCACTGTGGTTCGCTAAATATGCAGAAATGACCAAAACAGCCAAAAGGCATTTGATTCAAGAGTTTACAGATAATGGGCCTTATTCACTACTGGCCTAGTAAGCTCACTGGAAATTTAATTGAGAAACACACAAAAAGCCTGTACACAGTGAAAATTATTTGCAATCAGTTCTGAATTGACTGCACCTCTGATTTAGTTTCCCCTATGGCTTGTCTCTTTACAGAAGGAGCAAGCTTTTGCCAAATACCAATATGCCATTGAAGAGATACAACACAACGAGTTGCAGACACTCAAGGCCACGGAAGCTGAACAGAGCCGGCAAGATGAATTACAACAACACAAGGTAATGTAATTTATATGCAAATATGACCCATTGTGTAGGCCTACATTCTCCATTGAAACTTTCATGTTGACCTGGCTTGCTCTGGGTTTTCAGGAGGCCTTTGTGGAGTACCTTAATGGATCCCAACTGTTTGACAGCATGTTCGCCCATGACCAAGAAGCACAGAAACTAGGCCAGCTGCCTGGAGTGGCGGACCTAGTACAGACATATCTTTTATTAATTCACTTGATTGAAATGTATGCCACTTAAAATGTTTGGTGATTATGTCAGATAATATCAATATGTTTTTATTTTTTAATTGTTGTACCCATCTCATTTATTTTGTTATAACAGATTTAGTTTGTATAGACCTTTTAATATACAGGAAATGTTTTGGGTGATGTGTATCCTATTGTTTTAATTCTTATAGTACATTTAATTTGGTTTAACACTCAATCATTGAATAACATTTTAGCAGTGTATTAATTATTCAACAATTCTTACTTGTTTAATCTATTTAGTTTAGATTTGAAATATTTACATTTACATTTAGGGCATTTAGCAGACGCTTTTATCTAAAGGGAGGTAAGAAGGGAGGTTATGCAGAGTCCAGGTGAACTCTGAACAAGTGAGTCTTGAGTCTCTTGCGGAAGCTGGTGAGCGACTCTGTAGTCCTGACATCGGCAGGGAGTTCATTCCACCATTGCGGTACCAAAATAGAGTTGTGACTTTGTTGTGCGACCTTTGCTTGCTCTTAGCAAATATTTAACATATTTGACACGCCTGACGTCCAGCTCAATTTGCTCCTTGACTTACATTCTTCTTACGTTCGAGCATCAGCTGGTGGGTCTCTGCATACAAATGTTCGAAAGCGGCATCGCTGAGCAGAAGCTGAGAGAGGCGGAGATCAACGCTTTCTTTGAAGTTCTTCAAGAGGCTGCGAGGGAAAAGCAGCAGAGATCTGCACAACTGGTTGCAGATTTTGAGAAGTACCGGAAGAAGGTGGGCAGGAAGCAATGTGGGTTGAACTGGGACCTCGCTGGCTGTAGATATTATGCTGGATAGGCTGGTGGGAACTACGTCAAACCCATTACTGGCTCATTTTACCAGATTTTAAGGATCCAATTAATGGGCACACTTATATACAACACACATTGAATTAACGGGTCATAGCTGACCAACCGGATTTACTTGCCAATGATCAATCCAGATGCATACTTGAAGATTCATTATAGCCCTTTACATGGCCATGCATTTATTGGGAGATTAAGAGTACACAGTAATGGTTTTTAAAGGTGTAATCCTATTAGCCAGGCATATCATAGATAATTGGCTTTATGCGGCCGCGACATAGGCTAATCTCGTTTTATATTAAACCAGGTGCTTCAATCACATATTGTCTGAAAATGCATGGATTATCTCTTACTTTAAATTGTTACACCCAGGTTGATCACTTTTCCTTCTAAATTTGCTCAGGATCATTGGTTGAGTCCCAATGGGTCGCCATCTCTTTAACAATTTATCAAAAAGGTCATTGTAAAGGTTTATACTTTTTATACTAACCCCCCTCTATATAGAGGATATTGGATTTGCAGCAGGTTGAAGATGCGGCCCAGCAGGAAGCTCAAGTGAATCAGTACATGATGGACATCAAGACGCTCTGTGACAGCTGTATGCTCCTGGAGCTGCAGCTAGTGGACCAGCTGGAGGTTGGTTGGTGTTTGTATGGGAAGGACAGGGGAGCTCCAGTGGTTTGGAGAGGCTGGTGATTAAAGTAGTATTGAGTGGTTAAAAAGCCAATACAATTATATCAATAAACATTGTATGTCTTATCTGTCATCGTTTTTCTATATGGTTGAGAGGTAAGGATAAATATAGTGAGATGTTTGAGAAAGCTTTGGGGAATGGGTTGAATATGAGTTCTATCTAAAAAAGTGACAACATATTATTATTACATCTTATTTTTTATGAAAGTAGGCTTTACTACTTTAGACCTATAAAAAAACAAGCTTATGAAAGTTTTGATGTTTTACATTTAAAATTCTTTGAATTGTTCACTCATCTTGATTTTACCATTTCTGTTGCAGGAGATTATTAAAGACTTTGAGAGAAACATCACAGATATGGTTGGCAGCTTCATTGAAACAGTTCAAGGAATATATCCTTTTCAGTTTCAGTTTTTCAGTTTTCAGTTAGAGCTCAAAGTCAGATTGGCGGGTTTCCTTGACCAATAAACACATTTGCCCAGTGTCGGGATTTGGAGAACCACCTTCATGAGAAGATTAAAGACATCGCCATGGCAACCTTGGAAAAGGTTGCCAAGAATGAGGTGGAGGACGACCTGCCTGAAGATGTTAGAGCGGTCAGTGTTTTACATTGTGATAGTGGTCAGTTGCTTACAATCTACAAATCAGACGATAGAGTCATATCTAAAGTCTGATTCAAATCTTGGTGAACCGGCGTTTCACTTTCTTTCACTTCATATTTGTTTCGACCATTCATTTTGCTGAAGGCGGGATCTGTAAGTGCATAATTGGCAAAGTGTCTGTAAAGGTTTCAAATCAACACCGTGTACTATGGCCACTGTAGAAAAGCACATATTATATCCCCTTCTGAAAGTTTAATCCACTCACGCATATTCGTTTTCTTCAGTAGAATATCTCGTAACAAAACAGGAAAAAAATTGTAACTCTGCCCCTTGCAGTTTTTGATTTCCTGTCCAGGCTCTGTGTCATCTCCCACCTGAAGTTCTGCTATAACATAGTTGGAGTGCTGGATCCCAGATTACTAACAATGTAAAAATGGTCAGTGTTTTAAATTGAGACGATAGACATTGTTGGAATGGTCAGTAGTTTACCAGAGTAGGATTTTGTTGTCCCAGTAGTGGTGACCACAACACTGTAAAAAGTGTTTTGTAACATAAAACCAGTAGAACTACTTCCTCCCAACAAGACACCACCTATTTTTGTCCCCTGCAGTTATTTGTGGACAAAGAAACCATCATGAATGCAATAGGCGCCTCTCATGACTCCCACATCTTGAGGATTGACAATCGAGAGGACAAGCTGGTGACGCGCATCAACGCCTGGATGATGAACCTAATTAAAAGGGTACAATTAGATCATAATTTTATTAAATGATTGAATGAGTTCAGTTCAATAGGAATTAATGATCCTTTGCTTCTGTTCTTTATGCATGACTGAAGATCCAGGATGAGGAAGTATGGCGGAATCGCAAGTGTATTTCAGAGATCCGGAATTTCAAACAACATCTGAGGAATCAGCTGGAGGAGGTGCTGCACCATGAGTAGCAAGGCAATCAGGGTCAAAGTGTTCTAACATTCGTTAATTTTTTGGTATTGCATTGTGCTTGAATTATGTTTCACTCTCCTTAAATTACTAAATATTGCATTGCTAGCCACATTTAAATATATGATGTCTTCTGCATTTTGCATATTTCTTAATAAAATATATTAAACTAATACATTTGAGGAAAAAAAGCAATACTTTGGTTATCAATAATTCAACGTTGTTGTTTTTTAATTGTTGGCTTCGTTTATCCATAACTATTGTATCTACATTTTATTAGGATCAATATGACGAATAGAAAGCGCTGATGTGACTCACTGGAAACTATCCAATGAGGATCTTGCTCGTACATGGGATGAAGCTCACCAGCCAATGAAAATGAGTGAAGCTGTATTCTCAAATGCGACGTCTCACTTTTAGCACCCAGCCCCATGGAACGCTAAATCGAGTTCGAACCAGGTTTCGGACTTGGACATTTCTTATCTTATTGAAATGATAAGATAAGATATCTTACCTGGCTATCAGTCATTAACATTTAAAGCGTGGGGTTGCTCTCTCGATAGGTTCATGACTGTTGCAGTGGGTGACACTCAAACATTAGCGTTCACAATGCCTGTCAGAGCTGAATGCTGCAAGAGAACAGCTTCGGCCTGTTCAACACCGGACTCTCTTACACCCCCTGCCCCGATAAACACTTCCCAACCCGGCGTTGGCACTACACTGCTTTACAGCGGCTCACAATTTCGGGGATATCAGAAGAGCAAAGGAAACTCGTATGACGTGGAGGTCATTTTGCAGGTAACTTTCATTCCTTTAAGTTGTATCATGCGTCCGTTTTGATGTGTTGGCTCGGAGTGTTTTACATATTTGAGTTATGTTTCGAGTTCTGTTTACTAGCTAGTCAACGTTAGCTTATTTGGCTATTTATGACTGTCATTCAACACTGACACTATGACCTAATTTAGTGACAAGCCACGTAAATACTAACCAACCAATGGTTTGGAAACATTGTGATTGGAAGAAGGCTATCCTACACAGATGTAATTATAAGTTCGATCTTATCAAGGAAAAACTGATAATGTGGGGCAATTTCTCTTTTTTGCGCAATAGAAATTCCTGGCATAATTAATGATCCAACAGCTGTAACGACTGCTTCACCACCACCAGACTAGAATCTAACACCTGTATGTGTACACATACCACGATTTACAGTATTGTATGGAACAAATTGTCTTTTAAATGCAAGTATAATCTATGGGCCCAACCATTTGTGTTTTTATTTTGCACAGCATGTGACCGTAGAAGACTCGTACTTGTGTGGTTACCTCAAGATCAAAGGCCTGACTGAGGTACGCAGCTGAAATTAGTCCAGAGTTTGAGGTTTTTATATCTGAACGGTGCACGAATATGACGCTGTGTGGAACCCATGTATTATTTAACACCTTCAGCACCTGGTGGGGGGTGGGGCTTGTAGTGCTTTGATGTAATTATGAGTGACAGCCTATGATATTAAGTATGTATGTATGTGTGTGTATGCTCTCACGGGAATCTTTCACTTTTTTTTGGGTTGTATAGTAATAGTTGAAGGAACTTATTGTAAGTCACTTTGGACAAAAGTGTCTGCTAAATTAATGTAAATTTATTTTTACTTGAATGACTACTATCTTATCTTAAATACGTTAATCTTTCGCACGTTATTGACTTATTACTTGTCAAAAGGGAAAACTCGGCACAGGCTATTCTAACCTTAATCCTGTATCTATCTTTAAACTCAGTCAGTCGTAGCTTTCATGCACAGTGGAAGACTATGCAAATCTAGCTACTAATCATCAATCTCTACTCTTGATCTCCCCGTTCCAGGAGTATCCAACCCTGACGACGTTCTTTGCTGGTGAAATCATCAGCAGAAAGAGGCCTTTTTTAACAAGGAAGTGGGACGCAGATGAGGATGTGGACCGAAAGCACTGGGTATGGACCCCTGGATTGAGGTTGTGATCTATTCCGGACCAGCACATCTGCAAGTCTCCAATTCTTAGTGATTTTATTGTGGTCTCTTCTTTTTGTTACCAGGGAAAGTTTCAGTCCTTTTACAAATATGCCAAATGTTTTAACTCGGATGAGTTTGACTACGAGGCGCTGAGCAACAGCGACTACGTCTTCATGAGATGGAAGGTTGGTTAGCATAAACGACAAAAGTGAAACATAGACGTTTCTTGCTTCTACTGTGTTATTCATGGATTCTAACCTATGATCTTGACCACCAGGAGCAGTTTCTGGTACCGGACCACACCATCAAAGACATCAGCGGTGCGTCCTTCGCTGGCTTCTACTACATCTGCTTCCAGAAGTCCACCGCCACCATCGAGGGCTACTACTACCACAGAAGTTCTGAATGGTAATTACCTTGCGTATCGGACAGAACAACTGGCCTCTAAAGGCTTCCGAGGCCAAAACCAAGGCAGAAAGGAAGGAAAATGGGAGGATTCTAAATGGCACTCACTGAATAGAGATGAGAAGGGCGATTCTTAGGGGTCTTGGCATGCAACTAAGATTGTCCCACTATTAGTGGAAAAAGAACGGAAATTTTGTGGTGTGTATGTTCATATTTTTATAGGAACTTTGTATCCGATGTCCATATCCCAATATGTCAATTCTTGTATTTTATTTGGTTTTGTTACAGGTACCAGTCTCTAAACCTCAACCACGTCCGGGAACACAGTGTGCCCATTTATGAGTTCCGGTGACAGCAGAACGCCGTGTGCGTTATTAACTCAGAGAGCAAACATTGGACTCGGCCCCCCGTGGACTTAAGGAATCTGGATGGTGCTGGTGGTACCCTCCATCGGGCAAGCATCCCCCGCCAAGAGTGGAAGTTGAACTGGTTTCCCTCTTAAAGAATGGGATACATGCAGGGGCAAAGAAGGTGGCCATGGTACTGTTGGGCTGGAGGAGGCAGGGAAACAAAAAGAGATGAACATTGGTAACAAATGGAACAGATCTTTCATCTGAGGACATTTAGCCTTTTTTTCATTTGTTCCTTTTTTAAACTTATTTAAGAAGTTTTTCTTTTTAACTTTTAAATGTGTTTTTCTGTCTCTTGCTGATCCCCTTGTTACCCTTTCTTCACCTTCTTTACTCCTCATGGAGATGCCAAACCTTTGAACAGTCTGCCTTTTAATGAGACCACGCTACTTGGTTGGATAATATATTGAGGCTAATGTTGTTATATTTTAAATCTTTGTCATGTCATTTCATGGAAGGGAAGATGAAAGATGCTGGCAATTTTCTTTTAAATCAGAACCTATGATTGCTAGCCAACACACCTGAAGTGCTAGCCTACTACTCCAGGATGACGTGTTGTAATGCTATCTGTTTGATAAACCCCTGATCCAAATGTGACACGGGGGGGCTAATTTGCTGTGATTTATCAAGTCCTTAGTAAGTCAATTGGTTTACAAAACACTAACAGGACTAGCAATCTCCAGTTGCTTGATTTGTAACCAAGCATTTCAATGCTGCTGCTACTATTGTTGCTGTTGCTTTTGTAAGCACCTATTCCCTGCCCTCATCAGAAAGATACTGCTAGCCAGACACTCTTCACAACTCTCTATGCAAGCAGAGTGAGACCCTATGGGCCGTATTCACCTAGCGGCCATTTTGTTTCCATCTTGGTTCTGAACGCTAATTGGGTGGGGGGGGGGGGAGAAACAGAATGTGGAGGTTGGCATTCAGTTTCCCCCCAACCCAGCTAGTTTTCAGAACCAAGATGGCCACTAGTTAAAATAAGGCCTGTAGGCCATTGAATCCAGATTAGGTTACATTTTATATTCAGGGGACATTTTAAAAGGGTAATGTTGCAAATGATCTTGCGCCAGGTAGTCCGTTAGAAGATGGAGGAAATGTGTGTATGTAAGATCATTAATTTAAGTCGGTTTGTGTGTGACACAAAGCTACTGTGATATGAATCGATAATAGAAAAAAAATCAAAAGTTTAGTCATTAAACTTTAGATTTTAAGACGTCATGTCAGAGCTTGACATGACAAGAGATTTGTTTACAAAAGTATTGGATTTAGACAACGTGGGGAACCTCAGCTCACACTTGAAATACAAAGATCGTGTGTGTGTGTGTGTGTGTGTGTGTGTGTGTGTGTGTGTGTGTGTGTGTGTGTGTGTGTGTGTGTGTGTGTGTGTGTGTGTGTGTGTGTGTGTGTGTGTGTGTGTGCATTGGATTTCCTCGGGATGGGGGGGAGGTGTTATATTTTGAATTTGAAATGGGGCTGGATTAACTCCAACCTGTGTGAGGAAAATGTTGATAGTTAATGTGACGGATTACAGATCGATTATGACAATTAACTGCCTAATAACTACAGAACTAACAGCACAGCAGTTGAGTTTGTGTCAGAGTCACAGTTTTCACCTCCTATACTCTTATATTTCGTTCCACCCAGAGTTCAGAGGTTACTCGGATGGGTAAAATTGCAGAGTGGGGAAATTCTTAGAAAAAAGTAAAACCTGATGCCTTGTTTGTGTTAAAGTATTGTACTAAGCACCGGTATCTAATAGCTTAATCTTTTTTAAATACTGTTTATCTTTCCTTCTAAGAGGCTAATATTATTTGCAGGTGTTGTTGTTTATGTGTGAATTTTAATTTGACTTTTGTGGGGAACATGCAGGAATGAGGATGCAATATGGTCCTTTTAGGATTGCTTCGAAAAGTGTATTCAAAAGTACAGTTGCCTACCTCGCTGGCCAATCTTTGTAGCTTATACCAGTATGAACCACAGCTAGCTATAGCTGGATTTGCCAACAGCTTGGTCAGTAGGCTTGATGGTATAGGCATAAAGAGAATGCAATGCACAGAGAATGTCACATGAATAAAGGACTGATTTAAAGTTGATATTTGATATATACATGGAAATTTAACATATACGATGTGTAAAAGATGTCTTTTAAGATGACTTGTTGATGGATGATTAAACACATATTGAATAATCGTTTTTCATACATTCTGTGAGTCGATTTCATTTGTTTCTTAGAAGCACAGCCGAGATTCACCATCTATATTCTTTATATTTCTTCCGTGCAGCCAATGTGTAACCGAAACAGCGGACACCACCACTAGATGGCAGTATACACCAATAGTTGACCGACGCATCTGGGAGGCCGAGTTGGAGCTCGAAAGGGTGATAGAAGAGAGCTACACGCTTATTTCTCTTCATTTTCTAGGAGCCATACCCTGTGGAATGTTTTCAGATGGGTAAAAAAAGCAGTGTCCACCTTTGTGACCCCAAAGAAAGTCCACCAAAAAACAACCCGTGAGACATTAACTTCATCATCACGTTGTGTTTTGTAAATTACAACAAATGTTGTAGGCCTGCACGTCTAACTGATGTTAAATCTATATCGGAAGTAACTAGGCCTATACATTTTCGGGCTGACTGATACATAGACATGATAGCTCTTAATGTGAAGATGACCTTCAACACAATGTCAGCAGACACGTTTAGTGATAAGACATTGCCATGAAAGTTATATGCGTGAACACTCACGCGTCTTTACCCTTATACGTCCCTGGTTGCTGAGAATGAGTATGAGTAGGCCTAATAAACTGTTTCATTCATGTTATCAGCATCTGGAGTTAGTTAAAGGCGTTTGGCTTACGTCATATACAAATTAAACCTATCTTTGGAAACATAAGGAGAAAGAAACCGAAATGGGAAACCATTTTGGTGGTAGAATGACTCATTTGATTAAAAAAAAAAACATTTGAAGACATATATAGATATACGTAGATCTATGTTTGAATCGAAAAGTAAAACGAGATGTACTTTCGGAATACAATTTAAAAAATGAATAAACAGAAAAGGGAACCCCCCCCCCCCCCCCCCCCCCCCCCCCCAAATAGGCCTATACTATTGAATTTGGTCAATTTGTAACGTTCATATCACAATAGCTTTCGCCATAACATTTTCCTTTCCTTTTTTCTTTTATACTGATTTGTTTGGGCCTATTTGTTTATTTTGTGTAATATGCTTTCCCCCTTAAAGTGGCTGTGTGAAGCGAGGTGATTGCAACGTGTACGTTTCGATTCCAATAAAAACTGACTTCATTGGAGGTTTTCCTGGATATCTCGATGACAAACTGTAACAGGGGCAATAAAACAATTAACTGTCGACAAAATGTTTTGGAAGCACCTTTTCCGCAAGCCCAAACACACACACACACACACACACACACACACACACACACACACACACACACACACACACACACACGCACGCACGCACGCACGCACACACACACACAGGTCTTTGTTGCGATGTATTAGAATTTGCAGGACGTCCCTGTTCCCGATTCTCTGCCTACGTGACTCTCGAGGGTTACACCTCACATCGCACGTTCAGCCTGCTATATAAACTCACGCGCTCAGCGTCCTGGCATCAGACCTGCTGCAAGCCGAAGCGAACAGATTGGACCTGTTTCTTGCTTCCTAACGCCTTCGCCACACATTAAAAAAAAAATTGTCCACGTTGCCGCCAAGGAAAAAAGACAATGAACGAGCAACGATATCCCATCAGCGTGCGACTCATTGGAATAATGCACAAAGAGAATAGCAAAGTAAGGATTTCTGAGTCTCTGCAGCCTGCAGATGATATGAAAACAGGCCTAGTCTATAGCGGGGACTCTGTAGTTTAAATTTACACACAGCATGTTAAATGTGCATTGTGTTTTTTTTTTTTATACAGACCTACATCACGTCGGTGCTTTGGTCCGACCAGAACGAAATTGTTGTTTACCGAAGCTTTCCGGAATTCAAGAAAATGCATGTAAGTAAAGACCTCAATTATTAGGCTACAGCAACTATTACTTGCTTGTCAGTCAAATACATTCTTAACTCTTTAACATTAATGCTCATCATTATTCAACAGAAACAACTGAAAAAAGCGTTCCCATCTACAAATGCATTGAAAACCCCCACCAGAATCATCCCTAAATTCAAAGGTAGGTGCTACATAGTCTGCGTGCCTGTCACTTATACGTAAGTGCCTTTTGGGGAAATGCGCTTTAATTCGTTGCGATTCCTCCTTGATTGATTGCCCCCCCCCCCCCCCCCCCCCCCCCCCCCCCCCCAACACACACACACAATGGTGCCATGCAGATCACCAGACACAGGGTGGCGGTCAGAAAAAGGGCCCCAGCCGATCAGTCCTCCGCCTCAAGTTCCTGGAGAAGTACTGCGACGAACTTCTGAGCTGCGACCCGCGGGTCTCCCAATCCGCGGAGCTCATACGGTTCTTCCACCCCACCGCCCAGGACCTTGAGCCGGAGTACGCTAGTAACAGGTAAGCACGAGTCCCCCATTATTTTTGAATTATGGATTTTTATCATTTTTGCTCTATATCTCGTTAATGGATTCGCCTACAACATTTCCAATTCTGTTTTGGGTATTCGTGCGTTTTTCTAAATCGAATGAAAAGCTTAAAAATGGCTTTCATTTAAAAGCATCATGGTAATGCCTTCGGACGACGGCATCGGCGAGAGAAACCAGGACAGGACACACAGCGCGGGCAACGTGACGCAGCCGTTCGTGACGGAGACCTACCGCTGCGTTGCGTCGTACGAGACCAAAGACACGAAGAACAAGCCCTTTAAAGTTGCCCTGGATGAAAAAGTGGACGTGCTTATCAAAGATAAAGCAGGTGAGAGAGAAACGGCGCACACAAAAATGTTTCATAATCGGAGATTCTATAACACTCAAGCACCAAATCAAACACATGTAGAAGTATTAGGCCTATAAGATCCTGGTCATCTAATCTGCCACCATGTGTGTTCAGGATGGTGGTTGGTTGAAAATGAAGATAATCGTTTGGCCTGGTTCCCCGCACCGTACCTGGAGAAGTTAGAGGACGGAGAAGATGACGAGGACGAGGACGATGACCAGACAGACAGCCCTACTGGGATAGGTGCGTTGCTACAGCAACTCGCATAGCTTTCACACAACCAAAGTGGATTACTTATGCATACGTATTAGTTGTGCCTTAACAGTGTCATGAACGATATATCGACTCTCTCCCTGTCCACCCTCAGGTGCGCTGTACACTGTCGTGAAGAACTACAAGGCCGCCAACAGAGACGAGGTGTCTGTGAACATTGGATCTGTGGTGGAGGTTCTTCAGAAGTCTAACAACGGCTGGTGGCTCGTCAGGTGGGCACAGTTCCTCAACACTGGAGGAGGGGGGCAATTGTCAGTCATATGTTTATTGATGAAATGGTGAATATTATTTGAAAGCTGTCCTCCCCTTCTCCGAACAGATCTGGTGGCCAGGTGGGCTACGTCCCCACCCTCTACCTGCAGCCCTACAACAACCCCCGCATCCGCATGGCCGCCCTCCAGCAGGACCTGCGCGGCTCCAACGTCAACCTGTCCCAGCTGCAAGCCCCCCGCCTCTGGCCTGGGGGTCTACAACCTCCACGAGCTTCCAGAAGTCCACCGCCACCATCGAGGAATACTACTACCACAGAAGTTCTGAATGGTAATTACCTTGCGTATCGGACCGAACGACCGGCCTCTAAAGGCTTCCGGGTCCAAAACCAAGGCAGAAAGGAAGGAAAATGGAAGGATTCTAAATGGCACTCACTGAATAGAGACGAGAAGGGCGATTCTGAGGGGTCTTGGCATGCAACATGGCATGTAAGATTGTCCCACAATTAGTGGAAAAATATTGGAAATGTTGGGGTGTGTATGTTCAATCTTTGTATCCGATGTCCATATCCCAATATGTCAATTCTTGTATTTTATTTGGTTTTGTTACAGGTACCAGTCTCTAAACCGCAACCACGTCCGGGAACACAGTGTGCCCATTTACGAGTTCCTGTGACAGCAGAACGCCGTGTGCGTTATTAACTCAGAGAGCAAACATTGGACTCGGCCCCCCGTGGACTTAAGGAATCTGGATGGTGCTGGTGGTACCCTCCATCGGGCAAGCATCCCCCGCCAAGAGAAGTTGAACTGGTTTCCCTCTTAAAGAATGGGATACATGCAGGGGCAAATAAGGTGGCCATGGTACTGTTGGGCTGGAGGAGGAAGGGAAACAAAAATAGATGAACATTGGTAACAAATGGAACAGTTCACAGATCTTTCATCTGAGGACATTTAGCATTTTCTTCATTTGTTCCTTTTTTAAACTTATTTAAGAAGTTGTTTATTTTAACTTTTAAATGTGTTTTTCTGTCTCTTGCTGATCCCCTTGTTACCCTTTCTTCACCTTCTTTACTCCTCATGGAGATGCCAAACCTTTGAACAGTCTGCCTTTTAATGAGACCACGCTACTTGGTTGGATAATATATTGAGGCTAATGTTGTTATATTTTAAATCTTTGTCATGTCATTTCTTGGAAGTGAAGATGAAAGATGCTGACAATTTTCTTTTAAATCAGAACCTATGATTGCTAGCCAACACACCTGAAGTGCTAGCCTACTACTCCAGGATGACGTGTTGTAATGCTATCTGTTTGATAAACTCCTGATCCAAATGTGACAACGGGGGGCTAATTCGCTGTGATTTATCAAGTCCTTAGTAAGTCAATTGGTTTACAAAACACTAACAGGACTGGGAATCTCCAGTTGCTTGATTTGTAACCAAGCATTTCTATGCTGCTGCTACTATTGTTGCTGTTGCTTTTGTAAGCACCTATTCCCTGCCCTCGTCAGAAAGATACTGCTAGCCAGACACTCTTCACAACTTTCTATGCAAGCAGAGTGAGACCCTATGGGCCGTATTCACCTAGCGGCCATTTTGTTTCCATCTTGGTTCTGAACGCTAATTGGGTGGGGGGGGGGGGGGGGGGGGGGGGGGGGAGAAACAGAATGTGGAGGTTGGCATTCAGTTTCCCCCCCCACCCAGCTAGTATTCAGAACCAAGATGGCCACTAGTTAAAATAAGGCCTGTAGGCCATTGAATCCAGATTAGGTTACATTTTATATTCAGGGGACATTTTAAAAGGGTAATGTTGCAAATGATCTTGCGCCAGGTAGTCCGTTAGAAGATGGAGGAAATGTGTGTATGTAAGATCATTAATTTAAGTTGGTTTGTGTGTGACAAAGCTACTGTGATATGAATCTATAATATTAAAAAAATCAAAAGTTTAGTCATTAAACTTTAGATTTTAAGACGTCATGTCAGAACTTGACATGACAAGAGATTTGTTTACAAAAGTATTGGATTTAGACAACGTGGGGAACCTCAGCTCACACTTGAAATACAAAGATTGTGTGTGTGTGTGTGTGTGTGTGTGTGTGTGTGTACATTGGATTTCCTCGGGATGGGGGGGAGGTGTTATATTTTGTATTTGTAATGGGGCTGGATTAACTCCAACCTGTGTGAGGAAAATGCTGATAGTTAATGTGACGGATTACAGATCGATTATGACAATTAACTGCCTAATAACTACAGAACTAAGAGCACAGCAGTTGAGTTTGTGTCAGAGTCACAGTTTTCACCTCCTATACTCTTATATTTCGTTCCACCCAGAGTTCAGAGGTTACTCAGATGGGTAAAATTGCAGAGTGGGGAAATTCTTAGAAAAAAGTAAAACCTGATGCCTTGTTTGTGTTAAAGTATTGTACTAATCACCGGTATCTAATAGCTTAATCTTTTTTAAAAACTGTATATCTTTCCTTCTAAGAGGCTAATATTATTTGCAGGTGTTGTTGTTTATGTGTGACTTTTAATTTGACTTTTGTGGGGAACATGCAGGAATGAGGATGCAATATGGTCCTTTTAGGATTGCTTCGAAAAGTGTATTCAAAAGTACAGTTGCCTACCTCACTGGCCAATCTTTGTAGCTTATACCAGTATGAACCACAGCTAGCTATAGCTGGATTTGCCAACAGCTTGGTCAGTAGGCTTGATGGTATAGGCATAAAGAGAATGCAATGCACAGAGAATGTCACATGAATAAAGGACTGATTTAAAGTTGATATTTGATATATACATGGAAATTTAACATATACGATGTGTAAAAGATGTCTTTTAAGATGACTTGTTGATGGATGATTAAACAAATATTGAATAATCGTTTTTTATACATTCTGTGAGTCGATTTCATTTGTTTCTTAGAAGCACAGCCGAGAATCACCATCTATATTCTTTCCATTTCTTCCTTGCAGCCAATGTGTAACCGAAACAGCGGACACCACCACTAGATGGCAGTATACACCAATAGTTGACCGACGCATCTGGGAGGCCGAGTTGGAGCTCGAAAGGGTGATGGAAGAGAGCTACACGCTTATTTCTCTTCATTTTCTAGTAGCCATACCCTGTGGAATGTTTTCAGATGGGTAAAAAAAAAAGCAGTGTCCACCTTTGTGGCCCCAAAGAAAGTCCATCAAAAACAAAAACCCAAGAGACATCATATGCTTCATCCTCATCACATTGTGTTGTGTAAATTACAATAAATGCTGTAGGCCTACACGTCGAACTAATTGTAAATCTATATCTATATTGTATATCCAATGTCAACAGACATGTTTAGTCATAAGACATGTCCGTGATGCATGGCCTAACACATGCGTGCACTCTCACGCCTCTACCCTTATAATAATCTACTAATTATGAGTATGAGTAGGCCTAATACACTGTTGAAGTCGTGATATCAGCAACCAGAGTTGGTTAATAGATGCATTTGACTTACTACGTCATGTACAAATGTAACATATTTTCAGGAAAAAATAGGAGCAAGAAACTGAATTGGGAACCAATTATTGGGCTAATTCTTCGGCAATTAACCTCGTTGATGCAATACAAAATGACTAATTTGACAAAAAATATCACATTTTAAGATAGTTTCGATATGTGGATCTATGTTTGAAACGAAATGTAAAAGGAGACCTAATGTTGAAATAGAATACAAATAAAATTGTATTACCCCAAAATGGGAATTTCCCCCCTAAATAGGCCTATTATTTTTAACGTTCATATAGCCCAACGCCCAGTAGCTTTCGCCATAACATTTTCCAGTCCTTTTGTCTTTTGTACAGATTTGTATAGGCCTACTTTGTTTTGTGTAAAATGGGGTGTGTTTCAATTGCAATAAAACGACTTCATTGGGTGTTTCCTAGAAGTCTCGATGACAAACGATTACAGGAGCATTATAATAACACTCAACAATACATTTTTCAAGCACCTTGTCTAAACGCACACGCCCACACGCACACACTTTTGTGTTTTCTTTCCAGGCTGTCCCAGTTTCCGACGGCCGCACCTCCTGTACATCATCGGGCGTTCAGCCTGCTATATAAACTCACGTGCTCAGCGTCCTGACTTCAGACACCCACCTGCTGCAAGCCGAGGCGAACAGATCGGACCTGCTTCTTTACACCTTAACTCGGAGTAAAGAAGACAATGGACGAGCAACGATATCCCATCAGCGTGCGACTCATTGGAGTAATGCACAAAGAGAATAGCAAAGTAAGGATTTCTGAGTCTCTGCAGCCTGCAGATGATGTTTAGGACAGACATGAAAACAGGCCTAGTCTATAGCGGGGACTCTGTAGTTTAAATTTACACACAGCATGTTAAATGTGCATTGTATTTTTTTTTTTATACAGACCTACATCACGTCGGTGCTTTGGTCAGACCAGAACGAAATTGTTGTTTATCGAAGCTTTCCGGATTTCAAGAAAATGCATGTAAGTAAAGACCTCCATTATTAGGCTACAGTAACTATTACTTGCTTGTCAGTCAAATAAATTATTAACTCTTTAACATTCATGCTCATCATCATTACTCAACAGAAACAAATGAAGAAAGCGTTCCCGCCTACAAATTCTTTGAAAAGGTCATCCAGAATCATCCCTAAATTTAAAGGTCGGTACCAGTCTATGCTCATCTTATTTTTATTTTATATTTTTATTACTTTGTTTTCATAAATTTGGAAATATGTGTTCGCTGCGATTCCTCACCTCCCTGCCCTTCTGCCATGCAGACCACCAGACACAGGGTGGCGGTCAGAAAAAGGGCCCCAGCCGATCAGTCCTCCGCCTCAAGTTCCTGGAGAAGTACTGCGACGAACTTCTGAGCTGCGACCCGCGGGTCTCCCAATCCGCGGAGCTCATACGGTTCTTCCACCCCACCGCCCAGGACCTTGAACCGGAGTACGCTAGTAACAGGTAAGCACGAGTCCCCCATTATTTTTGAATTATGGATTTTCATCATTTAGGCTATATGCTATCTCGTTGATGGCCAAGCCTACAACATCACAAACTCTTATTTGGGTATTTGTTCGTTGTTCTACAGCTTAACTAATGTAAAACGTATCAATGGCTTATATTTAAAAGCATCATGGTAATGCCTTCGGACGACGGCATCGGCGAGAGAAACCAGGACAGGACACACAGCGCGGGCAACGTGACGCAGCCGTTCGTGACGGAGACCTACCGCTGCGTTGCGTCGTACGAGACCAAAGACACGAAGAACAAGCCCTTTAAAGTTGCCCTGGATGAAAAAGTGGACGTGCTTATCAAAGATAAAGCAGGTGAGGGAGAAACGGCGCACACAAAAATGTTTCGTTAACACTCAAGCACCAAATCAAACACGTGTAGACGTATTAGGCCTATAGGATCCTGGTAATCTAATCTGCCACCGTGTGTGTTCAGGATGGTGGTTGGTTGAAAATGAAGATAAGCGTTTGGCCTGGTTCCCCGCACCGTACCTGGAGAAGTTAGAGGACGGAGAAGACGACGAGGACGAGGACGACGAGGACGATGACCAGACAGACAGCCCTACTGGGATAGGTGCGTTGCTACGGCAACTCGCATAGCTTTCACACAACCAAAGTGGATTACTTATGCATACGTATTAGTTGTGCCTTAACAGTGTCCTGAACGAGATATCGACTCTCTCCCTGTCCACCCTCAGGTGCGCTGTACACTGTCGTGAAGAACTACAAGGCCGCCAACAGAGACGAGGTGTCTGTGAACATTGGATCTGTGGTGGAGGTTCTTCAGAAGTCTAACAACGGCTGGTGGCTCGTCAGGTGGGCACAGTTCCTCAACACTGGAGGAGGGGGGCAATTGTCAGTCGTACGTTTATTGATGAAATGGTGAATATTATTTGAAAGCTGTACTCCCCTTCTCCGAACAGATCTGGTGGCCAGGTGGGCTACGTCCCCACCCTCTACCTGCAGCCCTACAACAACCCCCGCATCCGCATGGCCGCCCTCCAGCAGGACCTGCGCGGCTCCAACGTCAACCTGTCCCAGCTGCAACCTCCCAGCCTGGGAGGCTACAACCGAAACAAACGCAGCCACTCCCAGGGCGACATCCTCCCGCTGTCCCAGCTCCAAGCCCTCAGCCTGAGACGCTACAACCCCAACGAACGCAGCCACTCCCAGGGCGAGATCCTCCCGCTGTCCCAGCTCCAAGCCCTCAGCCTGAGACGCTACAACCCCAACGAACGCAGCCACTCCCAGGGCGAGATCCTCCCGCTGTCCCAGCTCCAAGCCCTCAGCTTGGGAGGCCACACCCAGGGCAACGTCCTCCAACTGCCCTCCGCGCCCAACAAGAAGCGCCTCGGCGACCGGCACCGTTCCCACTCGATGGAGATCCAAGACTACACTGGTCATGCGGCTGGTTCCCTTCTGCCCGCCAAGCCCTACATGAGGAAGGGCTCCTACGACGCCTCCTCCCCCACCGCGGGCAACAATGGTGGCGGCGTCCGTGCTGGTCCGCTGCCCGTGATCAGGGTGCATTCGGAGGAGGATGACTACAGGAGCCACACGCTGGAGAGCCAGGAGAGCGTGGGCAGCCTGGCGAGCGACAGCAGCGACTACAGCGACGACCTCAGCTCCTCCAACGGGAGCCCCACCCTCGACCTGACCCACAGCCTGAACGAGCAGCAGCTGCGGCTGAGCCGGACACCGCCGCCCGCCGCGATGTCGTCCAACCACCTCAGCCCCAACACCGGCAAGATGACCCCCAGCGTGTCCGACCCCAACCTCTTCAAGGGGCCTACCACACCCAAGGTGCCCCCCAGGCCCCGCGCCGAGGAGATCCTGAGCCGCTGCACCACCGTCACCCGCAAGAACGCCTCCAAGGGCGGGCTGTCCCCGACCTCGTGTGACATCCAGAGCCGCTGAACAGACAGAACCCACATTTTGATGTTCTACCGATGAATACACTTCTCCCCTGGAGCTCCAAACCGAGTTGCGGGGTCGGCCAACCCGACTTGTGTGCAGTGCGGACCGGGTTGGCAGGTGTCAACGCTGGGTGGGTCGCAGCACCCTCGGGCTGGGTGGCTTGGATAGAGCACCGGTTGCCCAGGATGGCTTGGCGTTTCTGCTGTGATTTAGGAGCATGCTGGATCTCATAGTTGTAATGACCATTCCATGCATTATGAAGGAAGATAATAGTAGTATAGTTATATAGTAGTATAGTTATATAGTAGGGTTGTATATATCATGTCACTCAATTACCAAAGTTGGTTGATTTTTGTATCACTTTTTGTTGATACATTTTTTGTTGTGCCACACATGGTTTATTTAACGTTTTCAGATCCAGTGGTCTAAAAGGGGTGTAAAACACCATTTGTAAGATGGTGATAAATGGTATATTATTGCTAATACCCATTTCTTTCTAGTGTCTTCTGTAAACTTATATTCCATACTGGAGAACTAAACTGCTTTATATGCATGTATGTATTGTATATACTTTATTTTCTGAAATCCTACCAAGCAATTGTATCTTCAATTGATGAAAGAACACTTTTGTACCATGGATGTTTGTAATGCGCACAATAAATCAATGAACCATGAAAGCCATACTCTGTTGTGAATTCATACTTGACATACATTTCCCATCTATATGTACCTCTAAAAAGGTATATAACTTCGTATATCAAGATTGACACTACTCTTAAAATGTAACCAAGCATCCAGTATTGCTAGAACATTATCTTGACAATCGCACCTTATTCTTCCTTGTTGCACAAACTAATCCATGGTAGGTTGAAAACATTATGGCTGAAACATATGCCATTTAAAATGTCCTGTGGCAAAATGGCTTCTCCATTCAAAACTCCAAACAACGACAACCCATACAACTGTGACAGTAAAAAACTAAACAATTTCTAATTGAATGCAATTATGTTAAAACAAAAATGACATGGATCTACAAAACACCACATTACACCAAAGGTTTTTTATTTTAAAATCAAATTTTCATCCTCGTATACAAAATCCACAGTTATAAGGAACCGTCCTACTTTTCCCTTCAGCAAACAGATTAACGGATAAGGAAGAGGAAAGAGGAAATAACTGCACACTAGAGATAACCCTTTATTTATTTTGCTCTTAAAAATTTACCCATCCAGGCATTCCTTCCTTCTTCTAGCTAAACAATGGGAGTGGACCAGTGTCTGCTTCAGAAAAGCACAATAAGAAGCAGGGAGACAACTTGGGTAATGGAACAGAATTCAGTTCTTATCGACATGGCTTCCATGGCAGGAATGCCATCTTTCTCTGTGTGCACATTCCAACGCTGTGGAAGTTTAACCAGGTCAGTTATGTTTACCAGCCTACGGTCCGTGCTTGGTGTCCAACCAGAGCTCCCTGTCTCCTCTGCAGTAGCTACTAACGGTCACTGTGGACTGGCAGTTGCTAAGGACTCACGGGGGGCGGGAGGGATCCCAGGTCAGCTGGTCAGGATCTGAACGCGTGGGCGGAGAGAAACCCCCTTGGTTGTTTTGGTGCTCAACTTTTGTTCTTCCTCCTCTTCTTCTTCTTCCTTGTCATCTTTTCCTTCTCCATTGTTGTCGTCTTCCTCGTCTGAGCTCTCCTCACTCCCGGCGTGATGGTTTCCGTTGCTAGTGCCGTTTGCAACCTGCCTCCCGTTGGCCGGGGCCTTCTTCGTCACGCTCTCCTCATCGGCCAGCTCTTCGTCATCGACAACATCGTCATCGTCTTCCTCCTCCTCCTCCTCCTCATCTTCTTGGCGGGGAGGTCCAGAACCCCCGTGGGGCTTCTTGTCAATCACAAACAGAGGCGCGGAGTCTTTGACAGCAGAGGTGTCCATGTCCTCATCTGGTCCCATGCTACAGTAGGACACAAACGGGGAGATGAATAATGAATGGAGTAGATGCATCCCAAACAAAGTGGTCAAACCCACATAGGCCAGTCCAAAGGTTTAAATGATCACCAAAAACTAGATCAAATTACCATAGTTTTGCAACGGCCTTTCCACTGGTTGTGCTTTTTGGCTACAAAGCCAGGTTTCAGGCATTTAAATGAAAAGAGAATATTTACCCAGAACAACATGCTCATGGAAACCAGACTAGCTTAGTCGGGACCCATTTGGTTTTCAACTATAATTTCATCCTCAATATCCCCCTCTTGGTTTAAATGGGTGTAATTGACGTTTATCTTGGAAGGCATTCTCGGGAAGGCATATTTTGACACATTTCCAAGTTGAATTAATACACATTGTTGAGTTCATCATCAAATAATTAATTTATACCTAAATACTTTATGATGCATCCATACAATACACAGCAATTAGATATCATTACCAATGTCTAAGAAAGTTGAGCAGTTAGCAAGTGCCAATAAGTGTAATTCTTTTGTTACTACATCATTAAAAATGAAAGGAAAGGATTAGTGCATTAATCCTTCTGATTTCAAGTAAGGCTAGCAAACACTAATGCTAGCCTAACTGTCTAACAGCTAGCCTAACAGGCAGGCGGAATCATGAATAGTACCCGTCACAGTTCACTTGATATCCTACCATTGTCAGCCCCTATCAATAGGCCACTCTGTACTCCTCGCTTCAGAGAACCGGTTGTAGCGCCACTTGCCGTGAATCACGGTGACCAGTGTGATTCCCAGGAAATGGTGAAAGAGTCTAGTTGTTAAAAAGGCGCCCGTCTATAATAAATCATTGTTTACACTTCCTTGTGGTTTGATTCCAACCTGAAGCAAAGAAACGCATTAATCGCTCAACTGTCGTTGCCATCAAAGGTATCATTGTACTTTCCCGTAACCAAGGAAACAATGTTGTGTGGAGGTTTGGCTGACCAGAAGGAAGTAGCAGCTTCTCATAATCAAAACTTGGACATAGACATGCTTTCGCAAAACAGTGCTAGTTAAAAAGGACCCTACGCCCCATTAGTGTGTGTGATTAGTTGAAGTTTGTCCTAAAAATGTTGCAGTGTGGGAAGGGAATTGGAGAATGCGTTTGACAAGTTTTGAATGCCTGAGCTCTTTTTGAGTCCAATACATCACAGTGTGCACGACCTAGCGCCAGCTTACGCATAAAACTATTGACTAGCGTAAAAAGTTAAACATTCTTCAGTAGCCAGCTCTTTGCTCTGATTAGACAGACTGTGGTCACGTGTTCCGTTCCCCCCAGTCCCCCCTCCACCCAGTCTTGTCTTACCAGGATGAGGCTCCTGTCACTCGCATCTTCTGCCACATGTAGTCCAGGAACATGGATGATTGAAGCAGGCGGCCGATCCTCTGCATATGTCGCTCTGCAGAGAAGAGATTCAATGAGAAGTGCCCCATTAGGCCACACAGATAGAGGTAATACTTGGAAGCGATTAAACAGTGAGTGACTTAAAATCATAGGCTGTCCTCTTGCCTGCCAAGAACGTGTAGAACGCTGTAATGAAGCGCTTTGTGGCAGCTGGCCCAGTGGGATTATTTTGTGTGCATGTGTTTGTGTATGTGCACTGCCTGTGTATGTGTTTGTTGATGGAACCATGCCATGCCATATTGACAGGTGTTACCAAGATTAAATAGATCAAGCTCACATTTCTATCATAAGCCAACCAAGTTCACCTGTAAACAAAAACTGTTCAGCTCCCTCTGCCATCTTTCCAACAACTTTGTGTGTCTGGTCGGTATGTGCATGTGTCTATGGTCCTAGCGTCAGCTCAATGATTGGTACGTGAGGTCACCGTCATACGGAAGTGCACCTTTCAGCTACCATCGACATACCTTACTTCTTCCTATGTTAATCATCAATAGCATGGGGGTACTGATTCTTAAGATTTATTTCAGACTGCAGCCGAAAGCTCTGCTGTTTTTCTCGTTTCCCGAGAAATGCTCTGGAAATGTAGGTTGTGTGGATACTAAGTGGATATGCGCTACTTGATCAATAAAAAATCTTAGCTACTGAAAAGCTATTTGATTTAGAAATATATATCATATACATAAACATTTATACGTTACCCTACTGAGAAATGTAGTTAAACTAGTAACGTCACTTACTTGTTGTGATACTACTGCCCAACACTGGCAAATCATCCATCTCAGTACAATACATCAAATATGTTAAACAAATTTCGTCTAATACAAGTCTTGGGCGCCATTTAAAACCCGGTGTGTGCGGACCTGTGTAGGGTATGAGGCCCTCCAGGTGGCCCCGGGCCCCCTGGTACTGCAGCAACTCCTCTGGGGCCAGGTGCGTCAGCAGCACCTGCAGGACGGCCTGGGCGTCAAGACAGCTCCGGGCATTGGTGTTCCACACGGTGCAGTAGCGCAGCAGAGACTCTGGGGGACAACGACACACAGAGAGATGACACACACCATTGTATGAACACCGGACCCTGAACACACCCGTACCTTGGGCCACTGAGGCGGGCTGTCGTTGACATGGAGACACCGTTTTGTTTGGCCCCATTTTTTATGACTACCAATCTTGCCTTGAACTTCAGTTGTTTATTTTACGTTGCATCTCTTCGGTCATGTGATTGGAAAACATGAATTTATTTTGAGCTCAATAATGCATCTATCCATCCATCCATGAATCTATCCTGTTTGGCTAGATTTCTACAGAGATATAGTTTACCTATTCAACACAGTATACAAGAAAATATGCATCAAAATCTAATCAGTTCCAATTAAATTTGCTCTACAATAAAATGATGACGTCAACGTGTCCACTCTAAAATGCTTGACATTCAGCAGCACGTTTCCATTTCCGCTCATGTGCAACACTTCTTGTACGTGCTCAATTTATATTTTTTTATGCTTTGCCTGTTCTCAGCCTTTGGATGAAAGCACCGCTGCTACATTATTTCATGTAAATGTGTGCATGGGATGAGGGAATAGATAGTCCACATTTCATTGGGGGGGAAAAAAAAAACTTTAAACAAAAATTGCGTGTCCAATTGTGATCGACACAGAAACGCTCGCAATGCTTATCATCGGTCCATCACAGGACAAATCATCAGGTCATGACCTTTGACTCGTTACCTTTCTGGTCCAATCGGAGCTTCAGCAACGTCCTCTCTAAAAGGTCACGGCTATCCTCGCTCTGGCGGATCGCTAGGGGCAACACAAGACGTCAAGGTAAGTGATCAAAACATGGTGAGCTGTCAGTGCTAGCTATATCTATATCTATATCTATATCTATATCTATATCTATATATATATATATATATATACACACACACACACATTGTATGAGTTGATGAGTTAACAGTGTTGAACTCCCATGTGTTGGCTGGCTATATTTCAAACAGTTAGCCTCATGTGTTGCGCTTCATGGCACAACTATGTGCTACGCCCATAGGCATAGCACATAGTCACCTATCATGACACGTTACATCGCGGCCTGTCAGACATACATTTCTGTCAGCCAAACTGAATGAATGTCTTCCAATAAAAGCCTCAGTGACAAGCTCAACAGGCTGTCCAGGTTTTACAAAGGATCAACAGCTGTTGCTAAACCCCATTCTGGCAGCGTTTCCCCATTCCATCTACTCCACTGACTGATGGAATGAGGAAAAACCAAAACAGCCTTGGGCAACTGGTTTTTCTGTACGAGTAAATCAAGTGAATCACTTCCATTAAACATGGAAACTGTACAAACATCTGAGTGTGAACCAAAAGGAAGTATTTCCTGCAATGGCTGGAACCATGTAAGAATCACACACACACACACATACCAATTTATTTATTATTATAATGAATGCAATTATTCATGTAAATTATTCCGTAAGTCACAATGTAGATGTCATTTTATTTAGGGGCGGCAGTGGCTCAGTGGAGCCGGTTGTCTTGGTAAAAAGCTGCTGGTTCAATTCGCGGCTTCTCCTAGCACCTAGACACCAAGTGTCACCTAGACACCAAGTGTCTAGGTGTCCCTGGGCAAGACACCTAACCCTAAAATGCTCCTGTCAATCTGGCTGTTGCCTTGCATGTTTGAAACTGCATTCAAATAAAGGGCTCGCCCCAAATATTGCAATAATCAACGTTTCCTTCATTAGTTTTGTATTTGAACGTTTAAACACTACTCACGCATAATTTGGTCACATTCATTTCCCTTTACGATGGCGTATCTGTAATCAGCAAGGTTGTGTCAAGGTGTTCTGTTGTTTCCTTTCAACTGAGGTTATGTTTCTTGGGTGGTCATTTCCAGTAATAAATTGAGCAACGGTGTTTAACGGCTCGGTGTTTAACGTCGCAAATCCACCATCTGAAACGTGACAAAGCTTGACATTTAAAAGTATGCATTCGGGCCAGCCCTCCTTTCAAATGAAGATACAGATCACAGTCCATTTTTGTAGCACATTTGTTCTTATCGGTTAATGGTTCATGACCGTCAGGGGCGTTCATAGGATTTGAGGACATTGCGGGCTTAGCCCAGACCGCGCTAGTAGGCCTTTCACACATGAACTCCGGATGAAGTACGGAGAATCAGGTCCGGAGATGATCAGGAGTTTCCCTTTCACACATACAACACACAACAGGAGATAAGCCGCATCCGACGCGCTCACACATATTGTAGATACTCCGTATACATTAGGCCTGGGTAGAGTGTGTAGGAGGCAGGACATCACGCAAAAGTTACGCGGTGGAAGTCGCATTGTCGAAGCAGCTACACTCTCTGCTCCCGGTTTAGCTCCAGTCGTATGATAGAAACGTCATCAACACGTCAGCAACACGCTTACTCGCTCGTTGTGAATTCTATGGCCCTCTGATTTTCCAGACATTACACTAGGGTGAAAACCTGGTAGCTTAACCTCCGGTGGGGCGGATCCTGACATTTTTGTTCACACATACAGATAGATTATCCGGAGACTGCCTGACTTTCGGTTCATGTGTTAAAGGCCTATAAGAGAAATCATCCTCCGATTTTTTTTTATGTTGATTAACAAGCTCTATTTTGATGCTTTTTATGCACACCTTTTTGCTAGAAAATATAGGCTACTATTAGCCTAATAAACTAATATAGGCTAGATTAATATACCGTAATTAATATAATACATGATTATCTCAAACAGTGGCTGGTCTCTGTGGTGATGGGAATACACACGGTATTCACATCCGATCATGATAAAACCCGCATTGATAAAGAGACTGCAAAAGCGTTTGACTAATTAGAAATGTTAAATGCATGTGAAGCAAGCGTTTCAGCGTATAGAACAAATGCAGCATTCAATTTAGCATAATGGTTCAAATTCCTTCTGAGTACCGACGGAGAGAATGCTTTTCACCAGCATGAGTGGCATGATGTGGCTGTTGCCAAAGTATGCATTTGAGTGTCTTTCGATAAACTAACGGTTTCGAAATGATGGCAAACTTTTTTTTATTTTACTGACATTGTGAATCCTTCTAGACTTATGGTCTAGAATGTGCTCTATTTAAAAAAAAAAGAGAACTATTGGATAGTGCCACTGCCATTACACAAATGGGTTATCAAACAAACAATAAGGACACTTATTGAAAACAAAACATAACACAGCAAATTGCACACAGAAGACCCCCACCCCCACATAAGTTATAGGCTTTTCCTTCTAGAAGCCAAGCAATGCTTCATCTTTCAGCACCCCCTTCCTCCCAATGGAATGTCTCGCTGTCACAAATGCACGATTTTCCCGACACAAAGACTTGACTACGAAACACATCGTTGACTAAATATCTTTCCATCAAAGATTTGAATTGTCGAAGATAAGGTCACCCCTTGTGTATTGTATTAAAGTATATAGTATAGTGTATTGTATAATGGTGTGTCGTGCTATGGTGTATTGCATTGCGGTGCATTGTATAATGTATTGTGCTGGTGTATTATGGTACCTCTGATGACGGTGAGCACGGTGTGCGGCTGGTCCAGAGAGATGGCCAGACCCAGGGCCTTCAGGTACTTCTTCTCATGGAGCAGGTTGGACAGCTCCTGCTGCCTGCACGTGATATACGACAGCAGTATTATCAGCACCGAAATACCATGGGGGTTTCCTCTAGTTGACCAATCCGCCATGGTAAACAAAGACTTTGTCAAACACAAGCTGACCCATTAGTCACTCAGTGTCTCAGAAAGCCATTTCCTTTTTTGCCCTTCTTCTTTTTCTTCAATTTCTGAACTTGACGTTAGTCTACGTACGCGACCTGTGTGAATTTGTGTCTGCTGATGTGTTTCTATTTCTGTTTTGGTCAAATAGTATAAATATATGTTAGGCATCAACGATTTGATTATTATGTAACAGAGTGTATGTCTGACGTGTGTGCCAACGCAAAAGTTCTGACTTGGAGAAATATTCCTTAGCCTAACAAAGCTTTTATGATCAATCAGGACGACAGGTAGAAGGATTATGTTGCAACAAGAGTTTGCTCTGGGCTTGATTGATTCAGTCTGGGACCTTACAACCTCTTATTGACAGACTGGGAGTCCTCGTGTTTGCTCTGCACCGTAGCCTTTCCCAGGACTCATTGTGTTCTCGAGCACATTTCTCAACCACAATGTCTGATTCATTTTCAGGCAACCTGACCCAGGGGCCCTGTGTGCGGTCAATTAGCCATTACATCCATATGGCCATTTGTGATTTAATAAGTGAGAGTGTCCACCCAGATGCAACATGCATGGATAGACCCAAATAACCCAATTGCCTCAGTGGTGGACTGGGAACATTGAATTCACGAGTGATGTCGCAAGTGGATACATTTGAACATTTCTCATAAGGGCGAACCGAGCTCCCCAACAGGTGGTGGTAAAGTGAGGGCCCTTTAATGAAATTTTAAAAAGGAACTCACTTGAGTATCTGATCTTCCTGCTTGGCCTGCTCCTTCGCCTGCTCCTCCTCGGTCACATCCTGAAGAAGATTATGCACATTTTCAACACATTCTTCTCTGTTGGCCAGTGGGTTTAGGTCAGGCAGGCCGGTTGGCATTGCAATGGTATGAACACAGACAAAACCCATCAAACATTCAAAACTAAAAAGCTACTCTGTTAAATAAAACAAAAGTAAAGCGAACCCTTTAAAAACGTACTCACGGGACCGACAAAAAAGACACCTCGAATATGTGCTCAACCCTCTATAATTTTACTATGATTTAAGTAAAGCAATGATTGCTTTTTGTTATTGGTTTCCATTGTAATGGTGTAGAACAGTGGTCCCCAAACTACGGCCCCCCACCTCATTCTGGGTGGCCCCCGAAGCAATGTATGTCATTTATTGAATTCGGCCCTCTGGTTTATTTAGTTTCACTTTCCGCCCTAAGGTGTATTTCACTTGACATTCCCAATTTTTTCCTCTGCTGGCTACCGTATTTAGACGGCCATTTAATCACCATAGCAACCGTTCGTGCTGCACAGGCTCCCGCCGCAGTCTTGCGCCTCAAGAATATTGTCACAGAGTTAATTTGTGTCAATATTTGTAAAGTGTCAAAGATGAATCATAAACGAAAAATCGATCACGAGTGCCGGGTGTTCAACGAACAATGGACTGATAATACTTTTTTTGTTCAATGCAAGGACAAGAATTTGTCTGATATGCCAAGAATAACACAAAGATAAATATGGTAATCTGCAAGGACAAGTGCGGACAGACAAGATAAGAAAACTAAGGGGTGGGCTAGCTACACAGCAGAATACATTTTTAAGCCAAGCTCAGCAGAACCAGTCATGCCTACGGGCTAGCTTTCGCGTGGCGAGACTAATAGCTAAGAACGGAAAGGTGAGTTCGTAAAACAGTGTTGAACCACAATCACAGAGGAGGTATGTCCAGATAAAAAAGATGCCCTGTGTTCTGTGAGTTTATCGGCAAGTACAATTACACTGAGAATTGAAAAGACGAGAGCCAACGTGCACAATCAGTTGCAAGATAAATCTAAAACCTTTTTCTCGCTTGCACTTGACGAAATAAACGATATTAAAGACACCGCACAGCTGTTCATTTTTATTCGAGGAGTAGATGGGACTAATTTCGAGGTCTCCGAAGAGCTTGCAGCACGACAAAGCCTCAAAGGCACAACGACTGGCAGAGACTTTTTTGACAAGGTTTGTCAAACCACTTGGGACTTGACTGGGCAAAGGTAGCGAGCATAACAACAGACGGAGCACCGCACATTAACAGGGAGATGGATGAGCGAGGACATCTTGCTGGTGCCTTATCCACCAGCAAGCACTGTGCTGCAAAGTGGTTAAGTGGGAAACTGTTATGAAAGTAGTGGTGCCATGTGTGAACTTTATCCGGGCGAACGGACTCAAACACAGGCAGTTCCAAGAATTTCTCTCGGAGCTAGAGTGCGATTAAAGAGATGTACTGTACCACAAGGAAGTCCGAGGGCTAAGTCACGGCAGAGTTTTGAAGCGCTTCTATCAGCTGCTTCCCGAGGTTGACGAGTTTCTTCAATCAAAAGGCAAAACCGTCATGGAGCTGACAGACCCAGAGTGGAAATGGCACCTTGAATTTCTAAGTGACATGACAGAATGTCTCAATGGTCTCAATTTGCAGCTACAAGGCAAGGGGAAACTAATCTGTGACATGTACTCCCACATTAAGGCATTCCAGGTGAAACTAGAGCTGCTTTTGCGGCAGGTGAGTGGGAAACTTTACTCATCTTGCTACAACGCAGAATGTAGCCACTGATGACCCACAGGTACCATTCCGTCACAAAGTGCGTGGAGGCACTGGAAATGTTGAAGACAGAGTTTGAGGTGAGATTCCGTGAGCTACATCTCAACGCCAAAGACAGTAGTCTATTTCAGAACCCATTTGCTGCGGACATCTATGAGGCCCCGCCATCTCTTCAGCAACTCTTTTCCTAATATAAATGTAAAATATGTACTGTTCAATATGTACATTTGGCTTTTCCCTACTTTTTCAGAATGCTCCTCACTATCAAACCTTATGTATTACACTACGTCCACTAAAATGGTTGAGTGAAATGATGACAATGGTTGGAATGCTTTTTCTTTTTTTTGTTACCTCCCTATTGTTTTATATACAACTTTGACAATGTGCCATGGCAATGTAAAATAAACGGATCTAAAATTTTTATATAAATAACATTGAAATATATCATTAGATGTAATGGGTTAATATTCCGGTAGACCTGTTGTTGTCAACAGTACTATTTACTGCTACTGACATACTCCGGGCCCTCCCAAAGAGCCAGGCAGAGTGACCTGGCCCTCCTAAGAAAAAGTTTGGGGAACCCTGGTGTAGAATTTCACTTTTCTCCCATACAATTGAGCGAGATGCAAAGTTACTTTTGAAATACTTATATATTTCCCAAACCCGCTTTTACAGACTACCAATTATTTCCTTTGTAGTAATCAATGTTTTGGGTCGGAAAACTGTCCTTCTTGGTGGGAAATAGACAATTGAACTGCTTCAAACAAATACGAATATGTATGTGTATGTGAACGAGAGCCATTTCAAACGGATCAATTATCAAACAATCCCAATAACAATCCCAAAACATTTATGCTGGCAGAAACCAACAACATCAGGCTGTACCCTCCTGTTCTCCAGACTTTCCAAGCACCTGTGCTATATTTAGACCCGATGTAAGGCTTGTTGAGACACCATTAGGCCTTTCACACAAGCACTGAGAATCAGACATTCTCCGGATAATCCCTGGAATGTGTGAACAAAAGTGTCCGAATCTTCACAGTATTCACAACGAGCGATTGGGCGTGTGGATGACATTTCTATCATGCGACTGGCGGGAAACCGGGAGAGAATACAAAGGGTGAAGAAGAACAAAAACAAAACAACAGAAATGGAAAGACAAAGAGATTCGTGAACTTCTGTCGGTAAGTGCCAACCCCGAAATCGTCAGACAAATACAAGAAACGGCAAGAGATTCGGGTTGTTTATGACTTCGATGTGTTGTAAACAAACAATGTGTTGTAAACAAACGATGTCCTGTAAACAAAACACTGCAACTTCTGCAGCCTACTTTTTGCATCATGTCCTGCCTGCTACACACTCTACCCAAGGTGCCACCCCTCGCCTAATGTATACGGAGTATCTCCAATATGTATGAGCACGTCTGATGCTGCTTATCTCCTGTTGTGTGTTGCATGTGTTGAAGGACAACTCCTGAGCATCTCAGGACCTGATTCTCCAAAGTATATCCAGAGTTCATGTGTGAAAATCCGATAATATAATTATTATCATTATCACTACTCAATACCCCTGGGCCACTTATGTGATGACAGAGGAGCAAAACGATCCAGACTATTTCAGTGACTGAACCAATGATGACCTGTGAACCCACAAATATAAAAAATAAACCATGAAATTCCACATTACCTTAGACTGATGTGCCCACCAAGTTTTAGATCCCTGGGCTACTCTGAAGCGGATGTGTGATTGATTGAATAATGGAGGCTCATTTGCATAATTGTATTTGCACATAACTAGGCCATTTTTAAAGAATTCAAAAAGGTACAGCAAAATCTATCCAGACGGACCTTATGGGTCCTTGAGGCAAAAAGATTCAGCATATCAAATAAGGCCCAAATACCAAGTTTCAGACATTTTTGGCAAACGGTGCGGCCCCCCCGCAAGTTATCTGGACCGCGAGTTATCACCCCGTGATCAGAGCGCTACAAAACTTTCAGGTGTTCACGTTAGGAGTGGTTTATTTTAGCGTTTTTGCCCCACTCACTTACCGTGTTAAATAATAATATAACAATTATTTTTAAAAAGTACACCTTTTTTTCTTTTTTTTTACGAATAGCGCACTTCACTGATATATGTCCAACCTTTTGGCATTTGGTTTCGTGTTGATACCTCTGAAAGCGTAGGAGGAGATAATTACCGAAAATTAGAAAATAAAATTAGAAGAAATATGATAATAGTGTTGCTTGCTTTTCAACAACACTAATAATTAGGATAATTATAACGTGAGTCAGAGAGACGGGTTAGACACAGGCTGAAATGATCTCTTGAAACAAATTCTAAACAATTTACCAAAACAATTCTATAAACTTGTTCTCTTGCCACCAGAGATTTTTTGTTTTCCATTCATGTGCGAGCTACTCTGTTTGTACAGTTCTGAATCAGATCTATAATGAAGATATGTGGAAAAAGCAGAAAGAAGTCCAAATAAAGAGATTTAACCATCAAACAAACAGCCACTTATTTAGACATCGTTTCCTTATTTTGTTTTAGAACTTCCGACAGAAGTAAGAGCTGATTAGTCACATGTCCATGTCCAAAAATCAATTGATATATCGGCCGTTATTTTATATAGTTAGGGATTTGCTGCTCACCCTTCAGCAGTGCTTCGGGCCACAGCAACATTACATTAAAATCATGAGCTAAAGGAACCAATTAACTGTATGGGGAGGAGCTACTAACCTTCACACAGAACATGATGTAAAACGAGTGCTCAGTCAGATGTGCTCAGTTAAAGCATTTAGAGGTTCAACCACCACAGTAGAGTATTTATAAAGAGGTGATTACATTTAAAAATCGACAAGTTTTCATATCGGCAAACAAACGCAGCTACCGATATATCTGTGATAGGCCAATATCGTCCGATAAAATCGGTCGGGTTCTACTTTTTACACATTTAGCAGACGCTTTTATCCAAAGCAACTTCCAGTGAATTCCAACAGCCAGCAGGTAGAGGCTAGGTATCGTGTACAGGTAGGCTGAGGACATTTTAGCTGAAAACCTTTTGGCTGAGTGTCACCCGCCCCACTAGACTACCATGTCCCCCCTGATATCCTCCAAGACGACTTGCACATTAGAAGGTGTGTTTGGAGACGTGAGTGCTACTCACATCCCAGATGGTGATGGTGGAGTCGGCCGACCCAGTAACCATCTTGTGGTCCTGGCGGCTGGCATGGAGACCCCACACCTTGTCCTGGTGGGCGTCCAGGGTCTTCACACATTCGTTGGTCTTGATGGTCCACAGCTTCACCAGGCCGTCTGAACCACTGGGAGAGACAAAGAATAAAAGCCTTTAGTGATTTGACAAAAGTCTTGTGGGCGGGGTACTCCATTTTGTGAAAATGGATTCAGAAATATAGATTTACATAAATCTTTATTGGTGAGTGGGGAGTGTGTGTGGATGATGGCTGGTTTAAGCAGCCTCACCTGGCCCGAGTCAGACTGATTGGACTCTGGAGGTGGGTGAGGCTGCACACCTGTTGTGAATTGAGCAATCAATGTGCACAGGTTAAACCAGCCATCACCACACACTCAGGGAGATACCCTGCACGGCAGCATGTTACACTTCCTAGTCTGTATCATCACACACACACACACACACACACACACACACACACACACACACACACACACACACACACACACACACACACACACACACACACACACACACACACACACACACACACACACACACACATACAGGTATATAGTGTTTACGAGGACAGACCAGCAGAATCATGGTTTACGGGGACACCCCTTTCCCAATGTCCTATCAATGAAATAAATACATCAAAAAATCTGATTTGATCTCAATAAGATACATCTCACTTCAAAATGCATTATTATTGATGGGATCATGATCAAATGACACACCTGACATGGTACAGTTTTACAGGGACACCTCACGATTAGTGTTTAGGGGGACACATAGGGTTACAGGGACAATACACATACACACAACCAGATCCTGTATAATGAGGACACATGGGTTTACAGGGACTATACACATACACACAAACAATTTCTGTGTTGAGGACACGTGTTTTACAAGACCAATTCCACATCACACATGAAAGACACTGTATTATCGGTGCAGATTATTTTAATTAAATAAAATCCAATGCACTAAGAATAACATGCTTATTCTTAAGCATATAACAAGCAATAACAAAATCCTTCCTCTCTTCTCTCCTTTTCTCCTCTCCTTGGGTTTTTCTGCTCTCCTTCCTCTCTATTTCCATTATCTTCTCTCCTTCCTATCTACTTCTCTCCTTCCTATCTACTTCCTCTCTCCTTCCTCTCTGTTCCTTCCTATCTACTTCCTCTCTCTGCTCCTTCCTATCTACTTCCTCTCTCCTTCCTCTCTGCTCTTTCCTATCTACTTCCTCTCCCCTTCCTCTCTCTGCTCCTTAATATCTCCTTCCTCTCTGCTCCTTCCTATCTACTTCCTCTCTCCTCTTCTTCCTCTCTCTCTCCTCCATCCTCTCCTCTCCTTTCATCTCTCTCCTCTCCTTCATCTCTCCTCTCCTTCATCTCTCCTCTCCTTCATCTCTCCTCTCTATTTCCTCTCTCTGCTCTACTTTCATTCTCCTGTCTCCTTCCTCTCTGCTCTCCTTCCTCTTTTCTTTAATTTACATGACATTCCATCTAATGAGCAGTTTTCAGTTTGATTGCCATTCCTTTGTTCCGGACAAAGTCTCTTATATGTTGAATTGTCCGTCTCTTTAAAATCGGTTGCTCTGCCTTTCTGCAGGCCTCACACTCTAATATGGTAGCCAAATGTCAACGCCTGATGTAGTGTCTGAAGTGCTTCATGATAGCGTTGACCTCCCCAGCAGTCCATGACTTTTTGACATAGGCCTTCTTTGTGACTCTGACAGGCTCTAAAGGAAACATGATATCAAAATGTGTTAATAAGGTGATTAAATCCAACAAAGAATGAAAAACAAAACAATCGCCAAACACGCGGCTAACTTTTGCATTGTTGTTTTTTGTTGTCCTATAGTGCTTATTTACAATCCTAATCCATGCAATGGATGATTCAAAAAATACCTTCAAAAGATACAGATTTTGTGGATGATAACTTGGGTAATGTAAATAGTTATTTCTAGCTGTCTTTTTTCAAAATACTTTAGTCTGAGGTAACTCAGATGATTTCACTTTTACCTCCAAAAAAGTTGCAACTGAATACAACATTTGAGGTACCATCACCTGTGCAACAAGTACACTGCACACTAAGGTAAGAATGATGCCATTTCGATATATTAGATAAGAACCATCTTACATGGCCATCACATCAGACATCAGCAAGCTAGGCTGAATAAGGTTAGCCTCATTGCATTCACAACCTGCTGTATTGTGGGATGTGGCAAGATAGACAGTTACAATAATTGTCTTGAACTAGTCAATAGCAATTGACCGATCTGCTTGATCTATGAACGCAATAAGGACAATCAAACCACAACCAAGTAGATTTTCTTTTGTAGAGCAGTAGCTGACGTTAGCCTGCTGGGTGATCTGTTATGCTTTACAAGTTATTCTCGGGCCACCCGTGCTCAGGTGCCCTACTATGTTAGCAGGACGATAGGTAGAATATTGACGAATGCCTGTATGCTGCTATTTACGATATAGCCCGGATCAATGCGCTAGGACTATTATCTGTACCTCCTAATGTTAACTATTCTGAGAATCTTCACCGCTGTAGCTGTCAGATAGACCGTACCATTCTCGAGACGTAGCTCAAAATGGCTGCGCCCTAGTTATAAAACAACAAACTATTCTCAGTTCTCCCACATCGCTCGCTACTTTGGCAGTTTTGACTATGGGCACAAGACTATGATGGATAAAACATCTGTAATAGCACATTCACTTCTGATTTTGCTTCATTTCCTCTTTAAAGTCTAAATGGCTGACCGATTCAGTTAAACATTTTCTGCACTTCCTATTGGTAAAAATTAATCTTTGTGTAAGAAATATTTTCCCTTTTAACAAGTGAGATCATGATTCAATGCTTCCCAACTGAACACAAAATTAAATTTGGTTTGATGTAGTTAAATTGCATTCGAATCTTCTGAATTAGATATACATCCCTGAAATATTTAATTCAGATTGCTAATACTTGCGGTTGTAATTTAAATAAATGTTTTGTTTAAGCATTACTATCAGATATGCTTAGAAATGCACAAAAGGGTATAAATGTACGATTTACTTTTGCTTGTAAATTCTTTTGTAAATTACAAACATGGTTTTAATGGTTGCTATTCTGTTCTGTCCGCATAAATGAATCCTCCAAAATCTTGAAACGGTTTCCTAATATCAGGAAGGGAAATAATTAGTTTAAAACAGAATGTCTTGTATGTAATTAATTTAACAAACACATTTTAAGCATTTCTTGAGCAGTAACAAAAAGATTTTAAGAAATGTTTGTGCTTTCACAAAACAATATGCCCTAATCAATGTATACTGATTTATAGGTTTTGCACACTGTTAACACACAAATAAACTGTGACAAAGCCTTGAAATGGTAAAACAGAGAAATCTGAGGGGCCGTCTATTTGATGTGGAGTAAGTAGATAAACTCCTAAACTCCAGCACACCTATAAGTCTATACAGCCTACCTCACAGTCTTCCATGGGGGTGTCAATCACACCAGAGGTCCCCTCAACATGCTGTTGAGATCCAGACATCATGTTCTGAAGGGAAAAAGAGATTGTCTGAGCATACACAATCCATTTACATTTTGACATAAAAAATACTGTAGAAATGTTACAGAAATCATATTTTCTTCTATTGTAATATCTATTCTACAATGAGAAAAGCTAACATATGGAATACAGACAAGACAATAATATAGTAAAAAATTACTAAAACGACATTCAATGAGTTTCTGATTAGGGTATCCTCTCAAATATATCAGCCAATCCTAGTTCACAAAACCATGTCTTCTAAAATAGCAGTATTGCATCATGGAAGTCAGACAGTATTCACATGACCATTGTAACAACACTACACAAGCATTGTTAACTAATTATTTCCCTCTCTTTTTCTGGTTGAGAGTGAGCCAATAGGTGAAATCAGCTGGTGTATACTTGTGTTGGAATGATAACATGAATGTACTCAGACCTCCATGGCACACATATGGATACCACTGGTCTAAACCCATAACTGTATACATTAAAGATGATATAGGTAGTCATGGACTGTAGATTACACATAGGCAATATTGTAAAGTATGTATAGTACATTAAGTCCTAGTCAACTAACCAATGTCCTCTTAAACCATAATCTGCTTTACACAAGCATACGTCTGACATACGGCCATAGTGTTAACTGAATGAATTCTTCCTAAACCAAACCATGTCCTAATAAACCATGATCAAATACACACAAACGTGATGCAGTCTGACATACACAGGCCATAGTGTTAACTACATGAAGTCATCCTAACCCCAACCATGTCCTAATAAACCATAATCAAATATACACAAACATGATGCAGTCTGACTCACAGGCCATAGTGTTAACTACATGAAGTCCTCCTAACCCCAACCATGTCCTAATAAACCATAATCAAATATACACAAACATTATGCAGTCTGACATACACAGGCCATAGTGTTAACTACATGAACTCCTCCTAAATCAAACCATGGTTAAACAGAGATCTGAGGGTCCATCTATTTGATGTGGATTAAGTATGTAAAATCCTAAACTCCAGTACACATAGCAGTCTATACAGCCTACCTCACAGTCTTCCATGGGGGTGTCAATCACACCAGAGGTCCACTTGATATGTTGTTGAGATCCAGACATCATGCTCTGAAGGGAAACATTGATATTCTGAGTGTACACATTGCATATACATGCAGACATTACAATTAAAAACATTTGGTTTTCTCACAAAAATATAGATTATACAGAAACCATATGCAGTTCTACTGTAATATCTATTCTACAATGAGAACAGCTTACATATAGAATACAGACAAGACAATAATAGTCAAATACTAAAACAACATTAAATGAGTCACATTAGTGCATTCTCTCAAATATATTAGCCAATCCTAGTTCATAAAACCATGTCTTCTTAAACATAAGTATTCAATCGTGTGCCATGGAAGTCAGACAGTATTCACATTACCGTTGTAACACAGCACTACACCAGCAGTTACATAATTATTGCCCTCTCTTTTGCCCATAGCGTTAAGTACATTTATTCCTAGTAAATTAACCAATGTCCTGTTAAACCATAATAGGATTTACACAAACATGATGCAGTCTGACACACAGGCCATAGTGTTAACTACATGAAGTCCTCCTAACCCCAACCATGTCCTAATAAACCATAATCAAATATACACAAACATGATGCAGTCTGACATACACAGGCCATAGAGTTAACTACATGAAGTCCTCCTAACCCCAACCATGTCCTAATAAACCATAATCAAATATACACAAACATGATGCAGTCTGACATACACAGGCCATAGTGTTAACTACATGAACTCCTCCTAAATCAAACCATGGTAAAACAGAGATCTGAGGGTCCATCTATTTGATGTGGATTAACTATGTAAAATCCTAAACTCCAGTACACATAGCAGTCTATACAGCCTACCTCACAGTCTTCCATGGGGGTGTCAATCACACCAGAGGTCCACTTGATATGTTGTTGAGATCCAGACATCATGCTCTGAAGGGAAAAATTGATATTCTGAGTGTACACATTGCATATACATGCAGACATTACAATTAAAAACATTTGGTTTTCTCACAAAAATATAGATTATACAGAAACCATATGCAGTTCTACTGTAATATCTATTCTACAATGAGAACAGCTTACATATAGAATACAGACAAGACAATAATAGTCAATTACTAAAACAACATTAAATGAGTCACATTAGTGCATTCTCTCAAATATATTAGCCAATCCTAGTTCATAAAACCATGTCTTCTTAAACATAAGTATTCAATCGTGTGCCATGGAAGTCAGACAGTATTCACATTACCGTTGTAACACAGCACTACACCAGCAGTTACATAATTATTGCCCTCTCTTTTGCCCATAGCGTTAAGTACATTTATTCCTAGTAAATTAACCAATGTCCTGTTAAACCATAATAGGATTTACACAAACATGATGCAGTCTGACACACAGGCCATAGTGTTAACTACATGAAGTCCTCCTAACCCCAACCATGTCCTAATAAACCATAATCAAATATACACAAACATGATGCAGTCTGACATACACAGGCCATAGAGTTAACTACATGAAGTCCTCCTAACCCCAACCATGTCCTAATAAACCATTATCAAATATACACAAACATGATGCAGTCTGACATAGACAGGCCATAGTGTTAACTACATGAACTCCTCCTAAATCAAACCATGGTAAAACAGAGATCTGAGGGTCCATCTATTTGATGTGGATTAACTATGTAAAATCCTAAATTTCAGTACACATAGCAGTCTATACAGCCTACCTCACAGTCTTCCATGGGGTTGTCAATCACACCAGAGGTCCACTTGATATGTTGTTGAGATCCAGACATCATGCTCTGAGGGGAAAAATTGATATTCTGGGCGTACACATTGCATATACATGTAGACATTACAATTAAAAACAGTTGGTTTTCTCACAAAAATATAGATTATACAGAAACCATATGCAGTTCTACTGTAATATCTATTCTACAACGAGAACAGCTTAGATATAGAATACAGACAAGACAATAATACAGTCAATTACTAAAACAACATTAAATGAGAGTCACATTAGTGCATCCTCTCAAATATATTAGCCAATCCTAGTTCACAAAACCATGTCTTCTTAAACAGAAGTGTTCAATCATGTGCAATGGAAGTCAGACAGTATTCACATTACCGTTGTCTGATATTGTCTGAGCGTACACAATGCATACTTTAGGGGTGAACAATGTAATGGTGACCACATTGGTATCGGCCAATAATTATGAATATAATCTACAATGGAATAATCTTACATAAGGGCTATGGAAGAGACCACAAACAGAAATAAAGTAAATTAGTAAAAATACATGCAGATTGTAGTGGTGAGCTGCAATGGCTTGGCTTTTGGTGGTGTCATAGGTTTAAATTGAATCTGATTGGATAATAAAGATGTTAGCCCTGGGGCATCATGTAAAATGTAGGACACAAATCAGGAGGTGCATATGTGTACAGTTCAAGAGGTCTTGATACTACTGCAGATCAGGTTATAGACACACACTTACCTTTGGTGTCATTTATCCATTTTGAATAAATGTTTTCCTTGTCTCTCCCTAACTTGATATGCAATTCCGCATCCTGGATAGGAGTCAGTCCCTGACCCCTGGTCCGAATTCTTCTATTCACTAAAGTAAAGAAATATAACACAGTCACAAAGAAAAAGCAACAAAATCAACAAAACCAACAAACCAACATACTATTTGGATTGTGATAATAGCAGGCAGGGAGCAGTGTGCACAGATAATCTAGTCTTAAAAAACATCCACAAAACATTAATATCCTGGCTCATGTGGCATGCTACTGTAGCTCTCTGTATCTATAAACACCGGGTACAAGAGGCTGTAATAGACAGTTTTTGTTTCACATGCAAATGATAGCTTGTGCTGTTCATTCCATTAGCTGTTGTTGCTGTAGGATTATGAATCTGGCCATTGCGTGAGTCTATTGCTTAAAGCTCCCGTTTATAGGAAAAATAAATGTATTAAGACAGCCCCGACTGACCAAGTTTGTTGAAATATTAGATTAAACGAATGATGTAATGGGTGAACTGTCCGCAACTGATCATCTAGGCTACTGTAAGGCCACTAATGGAAAAGGATCAGGTGCAACCCATTTAGTACAGGTTCAACCTGTTGGCTGGGTATGAGGGCTGATGCTTTGGTCCACTAAGACAGAGTGCCATCAAAAGTAATACAAAGTAATAAAAACAAAACATTGCATTTGATTAGGTACCTTTTTCGTGTTGGAAATAATTGTGGAGCCTTTTTACTTTGATGATTATTAGGATATTAGGTTCGGGATGATGATAGATCGCCTTTAAGAAGCTTGACCATACAACATGGTCTGAATCTATAACGTAGCGATCTTTTTCACTGTTCAATGCTTACGCATATGTTAAGACAGCCTGTACTATACAACCAAGTAAATCGGTCAAATAGCGTAATCATTCATTTATAAAAGTCAACTTGCTATCGTTTTCCAGCCTAGACTGCTGTGTAATTGCTAACGTTAGTTTTCGCATCTAACGAACACATAACTAGCTATGTAATGCGCCGACGACTTAACCTTCAATGCACAGTAACATGCATTTGCTGATTTTAATACAAATAATACAGTTCTATGAATACCACTGAGATATAGTTATGTACTCATGTAATACATACGCATGTAAAGACACTGTATTGTGCAGCCAAGCAAATCGCAACATATATCGCAAATCGAACATTGCTAATGTTAGACCAATTTCAACCAAACATAATATAATACCAATAACACAGAGATATAATCATGTACTCATGCAGTAAATCAACATTTAATATAGACTTGAAGTAAATTAAGGACTTACTTTTGAATTGCTTATGGTTAATACTCCATCAGCTGTTCGCTCCACACCAAATGCGAGACGTGAAGCTCCGGGGAACGCCTTCTTTGCAAGCAAAAAAAAATCTCGCGCGAAATTGTGTATAATCTCCCGCCATTGTGTATAAATTCTGCACTACCAAAAGGTGCCTGAGGGGGCGTATCATTATGATACACATACACATCATGGTTTAAAAGGTCAATTTCTTAAACGTCTATAACTTCATGAGGGGTGTTCTATCAGTTTTCATATAAACATGAGTGCGACCCTATCTTCATATATTTCTGAATTGAACCTTCTTTTCATTACATTTTGTGTTCTACAGTCAAATAACATGCTTTGTTCACCAAGGTTTACGAGGACAAGGCAATTGTCCTCGTAATCCGAGAGTCCTCCTAATGCTGGTGGGTAACCTTGTCTTTTGACCTCGTATACCATGTATACAAACACACACACACACACACACACACACACACACACACACACACACTTTTTGTCGATCTGTCTCTGTACCTGGTGAGTAGCTGTGTTCCTCTGCTGACAAAGACGAGCTTCAGAACGGACGCATCGTGGCCCTCGAATGTCTGGAGAAATAAAACCAACTGTAAACGATACATAACAAGGTCTCCTTGTTGAAGGGCTTGGTGCAACCGCACTAATGAGTAAGAATACATAAAAATAAACAAAACAGCATAGATCTTTCGATAGACTAGCTTAAAACGGTTTGAGTACAAAATGACCATCAAAATGTTCATATATTGTCACCTGGGATGACACCCCGTGTCATCGGACACATCTAACCTAGAATAACGCAGCCTTAATAATACCACAACTTTAATTACAGGAGCGCTATTTCTCAATAGTGCAGTCAAAAAAGGAAGGGCTCATTGTGTCCACAAATTCTTAGTAGAGAACACGCCACCAATTCTTCATCACAATTAATGGCTTTATTCCAGTTTCACACATACGTGGTCATTTCATGTCACGTTGCGCATTACGACTCAACCTAGCCAGTACCGGTAAGGCACCAGCAGAAACCTTCCAATCAAAAACACGTTTAATCCAACGCATTGAGTACATGACAATGCAATGGACTTCACAGAAAATAACATATTACAATAAAACAGACATCAAACCCAAGAATGAAATGCCCCATCAGAGTAAGTGAGACCATGAACCTTGAGGCAGCTGTAGTCCTGCAGGCTCCAGAGTTTGGCCGTGCCGTCGGCCGAGGAGCTGGCCAGAACCTGGTCGACGGGGGAGAAGCACACAGTCCAGACCCCGCGCCGGTGGCCCCGGAACACCCCCAGCAGGGCCGGGCCGGCCCCCGGGGCCCCCAGGGACCACAGCTTGGCCGTGCGGTCCTGGGAACCTGACGCCAGAAGCTTGTCATTGGGAGACACCGCCACGCTGTTGATGTCCTGATGGGAGGAGGATATCGGCAGGTTACCATGGTGACGAATGGAGAGGCATCTGTCGTATGTCATGTGGCATATGAGGCCCTGGTTCGATTCTGACCAGGGGCAGCCCATGATAAACTTGAACCCAAAATTTCTTTATACCCACGGTATTGCAAGGTGATGTTATCAAAATGATTTTAGATGATGATTTTACACTGCAAGATGCTTTGGATAAAAGCTAAGCATTGGGAATTTAACCCTCAACCCTGGCAGTGTCAATGCTATGCTTGACCATTCAGTCTAACAAATACTATCTGTTAACACCTGGAACCATTGCGCAAGCTCCTAATACAAATGGTTTCCTATTCCTAAAAAACATAGAACGCGATAAATGCTTGATTCCATGACAATCCTAATAAACATTCAGGGTCTTTGTCTCGACACCTACTTGCCTCTGCGTCACAAAAGAAACAAAGGAATCCTGGAAGCTGAATAACCTGTGGCGGAAAGTATGAACGTGGTGAACGTGCACACATGCATGTATTTGAAAGCTAAAGAGTAATGGGTGGGGCAAGGCGAGTTGCGCAAGATAAATTGTTGTGTTCAAGCCAGCAATGATCTATTATTCCCCGATTGGCAACGCAACAAAATGACCTGGTTTAAATTCAGCTTCACTTTCCAGCAACTCCGCATAACCACTGGACTATTCTGTGATTCTATATCTGATGATTTCCCTGACGGGGTTCAAACAATCAGAAAGGCAGAAGGGGAGTGCTGGGGTGACTGCAGGAGATCTGAACCAAGCGCATCAGGAAGGTTATCTTCTACTCTCTCCTACGTGTACCTCCATCAGTCCATTCTTTTCTACATGTACCTCCATCAGTCCATTCTCTTCTACTCTCTCCTACGTGTACCTCCATCAGTCCATTCTCTTCTACATGTACCTCCATCAGTACATTCTCTTCTACATGTACCTCCATCAGTCCATTCTCTTCTACATGTACCTCCATCAGTACATTCTCTTCTACATGTACCTCCATCAGTACATTCTCTTCTACATGTACCTCCATCAGTCCATTCTCTTCTACATGTACCTCCATCAGTACATTCTCTTCTACATGTACCTCCATCAGTCCATTCTTTTCTACATGTACCTCCATCAGTCCATTCTCTTCTACTCTCTCCTACGTGTACCTCCATCAGTCCATTCTCTTCTACGTGTACCTCCATCAGTCCATTCTCTTCTACGTGTACCTCCATCAGTCCATTCTCTTCAACTCTCTCCTACCTGTACCTCCATAAGTACATTCTCTTCTACGTGTACCTCCATCACTCCATTCTCTTCTACATGTACCTCCATCAGTACATTCTCTTCTACAAGTACCTCCATCAGTCCATTCTCTTCTACATGTACCTCCATCAGTACATTCTCTTCTACAAGTACCTCCATCAGTCCATTCTCTTCTACATGTACCCCCATCAGTCCATTCTCTTCTACAAGTACCTCCATCAGTACATTCTCTTTCTCGCCGACATTTACCTCCATCTCTAAATTCTCTTCTACTCTCTCCTACGTTTATTTCCATCATTCAATTATTTTACATTAACCTCCATCTTTTCATTCGCTTGTACATGTACCTCTACCAATTCATTCTCCTATACCTTCTCCTAAGTTTACCTCCATCATTCCATCTTGTAATGAGCCAAACAGAAACTGACGGAATGACA